>JADLZN010001965.1:0-228189 GCA_018155175.1 Sinocyclocheilus anophthalmus
CAATTAGAAATGCAACTACAAAAGGGAGTCACATGAAGTTTAGACACTTTGACATTTACAATCGTTTACACTTAGACACTTATTTTTTCCCCATATAACAATGGAAAAGTCATGTGAAAATGCAACTGTGATTTAATGAGACCGAATTAAAGCACAATGGGTGTGAAAACTAACAACTGTGTTGCGGCTTTTCAAAATCCCAGGGGTAAAAGCTTGAGGCGTTTGGATCAGCGCCGAATAACATCTCAGCAACGCTCTGTTGAACAGAATCAGATGAACTTGAGGATACCATTTTACTGAGCTCAGAACAGAAATAGTCCATTTCAGTCAGGTCGGTGTTTTTCAGTACTTTTCCAGCACCATGTGTAGCCTCTTCAACTTGTTGGCTTACGTCAGACACAAATGATCCAACATCCATTGTATTAAAATCAAAAATGTTGTTTTTCATTGGGCCAAGCACTTCAGAGTCGGGAAAGCTCATTTCAGAGGTTCCCCACACCGAACCACAGTGAAATACTTGAGAAGAATCACTAGCATTTGACACTATAGAGCTGGATTCTCGCGAAGCATCAGATCCTTCTCGGATTGGTTCGATGATTTTTTCTTCATTACTGTAAGCATAGCTCTCTTCATTAGATGGGCAAGAACCAAAGGGGTAACAATCACTGAGATGATCACTTAGCACGTCACAGGACACGGATATCGGCTTCTCCTCCAGATTATTTAAATCTGTGTAAAGTGGTTGAGGACTTATGAGTTGACGCGTTGTAATCATATAACCAGACTCACAGTTTTCCGTTTCCGAGTCAAATATCCCTGTATCGACGGATTCGGGGCTAAATGGATCAGGGACGTGGATTTCAGAGTTGCTCTGCTTTCTGGCTTCCAAACCTGGGCCTTGAAGATCAATGCTACACTTGGTTTTGTCAGCAGGTTCTGGACTAAAAGGAGTAGGAGTACCAACTTCATGGTAACCAGAATCTAGTCTTGGAGCTTCATGACAGAACGAGTTAACAGTGTTCATTTCTTCTAAGTCAGATACGCCTTCGACCGGCTCAGCAGGTATGGGACTAAATGGGTCAAAATACTGGAGTTCAAGTTTACTCATGAACAAGCCTTCAGAGGATGAAGGTTTGTGTTGTGAGCTGCTGGATTCAGGGCTGAGTTGCTCATGGGCATAAAACTGGTCAGTAGCTGATGTTTCTGTGTTACTGAACAGACAAAAGAGGTCTTGAGATGTAGAATTAGACGGATTACTTTCTGTGTCCAGGATGGATGAATCAGGAACAGGTTCAACTACATCTGGATTTGCCGTCCATTGGTCACTCCACTCTGAATCAAGCACACTTTGGCAAGCATTTGAATCCTCAAATGTAAGACTTGGAATATCTAAAACCTCCTTTTCACAATCAGGCACTAATATCTCATCATGTTTAGGAGGGTCACTGCTTGTCACGATCTCCAGCTCCACTGTGTTCTGGTCATTGGTGATCTGGTTGTGTTGTTCTATGTCTTCAGGCTTTGGACTGGAACATTCAAATTCATCTTTATCATTGAATTCAGGGCTCAAAGAGGCGTCCTTCCAATGCATTTGGCCGTGGGACTCATCTTTGGGCTCAGGACAAGCCGGACTTTGATTATGTAGTTCAGGGCTACCAGGATCTAATCTCACAGTGAAAAAGAACATATCTCCATATTTGTAGTCGCATTCGTCTAAAGCAGAAGGTTGAGAAGGAGAAATGGAAGGAGAGCTAGAGGGATTACTATTTATATCATGCAGCTGTTCACACAGAGGACCTAGACTGTTATCTGGAGATAAACTCTCAGTATTTCCGAGTTCTTCGGCATTCGCAGCATTTTGTTCAGAAGTGGTAATATGATGTTCAAAGGTCTTCTGGAAGTCGCCTGGGAGTGGATCAGGGTCACATGGACTTAGAGGAAACCCAGTATAAGACCCTGCAATGATGCTCTGTAGACCACACAGTGAGTTAGCTCTTTTAATTAAACCGGATCCAGTCTGAACATCAACCCTGTCCTCCTCCTCTTCAGCGAATATATTGGAGTCGGCATCAATGGAATTAAACACTGTAGAACTGTGACTAGAATCTGATTCATGGACCCACTCTTCATCGAACTGAGGACTCAAAGCTTCGTTTGATAGATCTGGTTTCACAGCATCACCATTTTGGCCTGGTGTGGCGTTTGTCCCACACTCAGAATCTACATCGCTGCCAGATTTGAGACTCCTGCTTTCAGTGGACATGGACACACCACTATCACGCTTTCCGGTGGACTGTGGCCTGTTGATGGGCGCGTTAAAGGTACCGTAGTCTTTAACGACGGATTGGAGAGGGTAGTGTACGGGGGGGGGGTGGGGTGGACGGAGTTCTTGGAAGACTGTTCGCTTCAGTATACTCATCCTGACATGCTTTTCTTCTGACTGTTAACCCGAGGCGTCAGAGGCAAAAGGGTCTGATGCCTTAACAGGTCCCTGGGTCAAATTGCGCTTGAAGAAACAGCACCTATTAGACTGTCTTACAAGTGGCTTGCCTCCCTCTTGTCGCTCTGTATTAGTGCTTCTGTGTTGTGAAATGGCTAACAAAGGTAGCAGCGCTACAAACGTACAGCATACACATATTTGTGACCCTTGACCACAAAACCAGTCTTATGTCGCTTGGGTATATTTGTAGCAATAGCTAAAATACATTGTATGGGTCAAAATTAAAAAAAATTATTTTATGCCAAAAATCATTAGGAAATTAAATAAAGATCATGTTCCATGAATATATTTTGTACATTTCCACTGTAAATATATCAAAACGTAATGTTTGATTAGTAATATGCATTGCTAAGAACTTCATTTGGACAACTTTAAAGGTGATTTTCTCAATGTTTAGATTTTTTTTTTGCACCCTCAGAATCCGATTTTCAATTCAAATCTCAATTTCAAACATGAACCCGTATGACTGGTTTTTGTGGTCCGTGCACATTTATCAGCAACTAAGTTCTTTCAAATCAGTGTAACTTTTCCAGTAACAAGCCATATTTTTCTAGAAGTAGCTGTCTAGTGTGATTTTTTTAATGTTGAATTGTATTACCATGCAGTTATACAGCCGAGCAAACTGAGGTAATGATCAAACATGCTCTCATGCAGATATCCCTGTGTAGACTTTGGGATAGTTGACCCAAAAATGAAAACTGGCTGTTTACTCACCCTCAGGCCATGCAAAAGATGTAGATTTCATTCTTCAGCAAAACAGTAAAGAAGATTTTTAGCCGAAACCGTGGTCCTTGGTGATTCATAAAATGCAAGTCAATGGCCTGATGTGCTTTTTTTTTTACTCTAAAAGTGACTGTTAATCAATTTTAGAGTAAAAAAAAAAACCAAATCAGCAGACACAAAATACTCGTGGACGGACAAAATATATGAAGGTCTATAAGCCAAACGTCAGTCTGTTCACAAACAAACCTAAAAAATTTTTTTTTTTACACTTATTATCTGTATTCCAGCGCTCAAACAATGGTCGGCATTCGGAGGAAGTTGAAACACTTTGTGGCTGGAGCAGCACAGATCTACAAGTTATTCAATCAAAACTCACTTTCAGATGCCTGACAGTCACTCCAACTGGAAATGAGCCAAAATACCAGCATATAAACTTTTCAATAAACAGTTTAGACTCCAATTGAAGAACGGATATGTGCATGCTTCATAAAACCTCAATATATCATCAAGCACCACAGGTATTAATTTTGTGCTGCCTGATATGCTTCTTTTTTTTTACACTCCAAATGCTTGTAGCCACTGACTTGTATTTTATGAATCACCCACTGACCACAGTGATCAGGCAGGCTCAAAATCTTCTGTACTTTCTCTGACGAAAATCCCCTGACAGCTTGGTAGGCCGGAGGATAAATAAAGATAATTTGCGTTTTAGCGTGAACTGCCTTTAATCTGGGGTCATTATGAACCACAGGTCACCTATCCTGGACGTTTTGTGGATTAACAATCTCAAACTTTTCCCCTGTGGTTTTAGAAACTAATCTTAGTGTATTCAGGTTTCAAATTCCCCACTTTAACCCCGGGTTTTTATTTGCAAGAGCTTGCGAGATGGGACCAACACAGCATCGCAGCCTAGTTATATTTTCATGTTCTTTAAGTGTCATGATGTTATACCCATGAAGGCTAAATAGGTCAGGGTTTAAACAGAAAGTTACCAACTGCTCCACATAATCCTTGCACAATGTGCATCTCCAAAACCATCACCGTGGAATATTATTGAAAAAATACGTTTGACTCCATTAAGTACCACCCCAACCATCTGTATATCCAGCACCATCCCTGAAGGGGTTGATAAGAAGCACACGGTCTGGTTGTCGCTTACTGGGTTGAATGATCTAAAAGTCTCTTCTCCATGGCAAAGAGTCGACCTGTTTTTGAAAACAAAAATCCGCTCTTAAGTGCACTAGTGTTATTGGTTGCAGTCTCGCCATTCGTGATTTCGACAATGGATCACATCAGTGCGGAGGTCCTGAAACCCAGCTGGTGTGATGCAACGGCAGTTGGATCAAAAGAAAGCATATGTATTTGTCTAGCTAGAGGCTGAAATTGGCACCTGCTTCCCGCATGACCATAATCTGCGAGAGAGATGTTTCTCTTGCCCCCCTCCTGAGACGTTGCGGCGTGCCCAGATGCACCAGGAAGAGTGGCCTCTGCCCAATGGGGAAGGCAACGGAATCGAGGTACTCCTCTTTGAGTTGCTCGGGGCCTAAACTTTTCATGAATGACGAGGCTTGTCTATCGGAACATCTGTAATCACTTGGCGACTCCAGTTCCTTTGCTGGCTTCCATGTTCTTTTTGCTAACTGGCAACCCCGGTGTTGAAATACTAGTGGGGAAACTGAGCAGGGCGGAGTCACTGGACCAAACAACAACAGACCGTCCCGACACGACACATTCAGTAAATACGGGCTTTTTTTTTTGGAAACAAATGTGAACGTAGCCTGTTTCCTAAATACACGGGCAAACATAAGATTAGGTACAGGCAGAGAGATTGTATTGTATGCTTTAGGGCATCAAAAAGCTACATTCAGCACACCAAGCAATGCACTTTTAGGCATCAGCAGAGCTGAAATATTGAATGCTAATCACTCTGAAAGAGGTAGCTCCAGTACTAAACACATCCTATCACTCGGCAAACAACATGTACCCAAGTTGTTCCGACCTTGTTGGGGTGAGTGTTTGATCTTGTACGAACATCCTCCTCTTTGACCTCTGTCCATTGTGGATCTCATGAAAAGCCGACCACTGCATCTTCTGTAGCCGTAAACAGCGTGAGTTCACCACTAGTAACAATTACATGCTTCCTGTGAAGCGATGGCCATACCAAGTATCTACCATTGAACGACGGTCCATTTTATCTTAGCGCCTCACCAGTGTTCTCCTCTCAACGTCAGTCCCGTCCCGCGCCTTCCCGTTGGACGTGATCCTCGCACTGGGGTGACTATCACACTCACTTTCGCCAACTCCACTGTGCTTCCAACCCTGGCTCAAAACCACACATGAGCTGCTTTCGGTCATCCCAGCCTGCAACTGTTCACCAGTTCTATGCCACACCAGCTCCCCCCAGGTTCTTTTACCTGTCAATAAAAGGAAATAAAATTAACAAAAACATAAAAACCATCACGTACATTTACACGGCGTAATCAGTGTGGCGATTGCACATGGAAGAATCAGAGCACCTAAGCAAGGAACTCAACCACAAGCCCCAGAGTGGCGGCGTGCCCAGTGTTGATTGTTGCCCAGGAGCCTCTTGAAGGATGTGTAGTGCTAAGCCCGAGGTGGTACTTGATGGTACGATTGGTCACCATGGGCCGGTTCCTCTCGGGCCCCGTGGAATACAAATTTTGGAATCAAAAAACTGACCTGGTAACAGAGCAGGCAGTGTGGAGGACCTAGTGCTCTATGTGGGAGGGAGGAGACCAGTTACTGGGTGTGCAAAGGCCCATAATATTTGAGTATGAGTAGCGCGGGGGGACCAGATAGGAACTGGGATTTTTTACAGATGCAGTCCCATAAAAAAGGGCCAACAATTGGCTATGAAAATTGAGGGGATCTTTCACTGTATGTATTTGTTCTGCGTTAATATCAAGGAACTTTGCTGGCAACGTATCAGGGGTGGCAGCAGGCGCACTGATTACCCTCTATTACTTTTCGCCCAGCCGCTCCCTTTGCAAGCACGTTGCAAAGTAGTCCTATTTCAGCACCCCCTGCCCTAAGATCCTCTGCGCCTGCTCGCACCCAGGTTACAGGCAGCAAGTGCCTTGATATACGCCAATGAAGTATAGTTTCCACCTATCGGCCCTAGAAAATCACACCTTTTCATTTCCGTCGTCCTTAGTACACATGTAGCTAAGAAGATCCAGTTTTAAATATCGCAAAGACTCAACTCTTGGGTCTTTTTGACGAGATCGAACGTCGATCGATTCAATGTCTCTAGCTAAGCTACATTCGAAAGTTTAAATCATGGAGTCGAAAACTAGCCTAGATATGCAAAATAGTGGAGTGTATCCTCTTACACACATGGTTTTATAATATCGTCCACACAAACTAGTTGTTTCTATACCCAAATGTCAGCAAAATCGTGACCTTGGTAAACCCTGGGATATTAAAATACACTACTGAAATGTTGGTATTGTGACACTTTATGCGCATATTTTGTTTTTGTACATTTTTTTTAATGGATTTCCGTGGATTCTTTTTATAAAACTAAACGAAAAGCTAAAACTAAATTTAGACTGTATACCATTAAACTGTATACCAAACTAGAATTTCAATTCGTATATTCATTAATTATGGAAAGTCGGTATTTTTGGTATGCCATCTAAAACCGCTTATAACCTTTAAAAAAAAAATAATAATAATTGGTTTCAGCTATTTTAATTGGATAATAAAATACAAATAAACATTTGACAATAGCCCTTAACTCAAACCCTATCCCTAAAATATAATAAGTCCCTTAAAATAATGGTGCACTGCAAATTCAAACCAATCAAAAGCATCGTCTTTAAATGGCAGGGGGCTTGGTGAACATAAAAAAAAAAACAGGCAAAGCAACCAACTAATATTAACATTATTTTACATATCCTAGGTTTTTACAGATGTAACCTCCTTGGTAATCGTTAACATTTTCATAAGTAACTAATTTAATTACACATTTTTTTTCTCAGTAACTGTAACGGATTACAGTTAACATTTCCTATGTAATTAAATTACGTAACACAGTTACATGCAACTAGTTACTCCCCCAAACTGATTAGAAGTCAATGGAATGTTTACAGTTTTTAATTTAAAGCTTTCACCTCCTCACAGGATCAGAAATATTACAAAACATTTTGGGTGAACTGGTAGAGACACAGACAAGGGTGACCGAACTGTGACCTGTATAATCTCCTCGAATAAGTCCTGCAGCGGAGTGACGCGTAGATGCAGGCTTTCTGCGTGTGCTTTAGCGTAAGCCACTTCCCGCTGGAGCTGCAGGAGATCTTCAGCCGCGGCACACAGCTCCACATCATACTGCTGGACTGTCTGCTCCAGCTCCTGCTGCTCCTCCTGCAGCGACTGCAGCTGCACACAAACACACACACAGATGGCATCACCCAACTATTATACTATATGCTGTCTGCACCCTGGTGCACATAATGAGATAAATCATTTATACCCCAAATATGATGCAATTAGTGACAGATTGTATTTGCATCCCAATTTAAATACTAACATACAGTAAAAGGCCATGCAATATGTTTATTATGTTAGATTTTTTCTGAATTATAAAGCAGTATTATAACATAATGCAATGTTTATTTTACTCTAAACTCAAATTTATTTTATTCTCATCTCACATCGATCATCTGCATTTAAAAGTTTTTTTTGGAACATTTTCTATATATTAGATTTCTATAATAAAAAAAACACACTGTATTTAAATGTCAAAACAAACCTCATCCAGCCATATACCTTTGCAAGCACCAGATTGTTTAAGTTCAGTCAGTCTAGATGGGGGTTTATTTCAGTATAGATATCACAAACACCATATCTGGTCATTCTTGTTTACAGTAACAACCTACCTTTTAGATTACATAATTAAATTATAAGATTTAAACAATTGTTCTAACCGCCAAGTAGGAGGCCCATACTCACTAAAACTAAAGTAAACAGTTCCCCATTAACAAAAGAAGAAGAATAGTATGTTGCATATGGGGACTCTGGTGTGCTTCTCAACACTAAGGCGCTACTCGGCTGCCGCATAATCATATTCGCGGAAGTGCCGTCTACATTTCACGCCTTCATTCAGCGGAATTTTAAGGATGCATGGATGTATCCTTCGTCGACCTTCATCACCCCCATCCCTTGTACACGTCCAAGTCACAACATAACTGCAAAAAACGAGTCAGTACGGACTTTATTTGAAACGTAGGACAAAATAATTGCGACCGAAGCATAAATTTTGTCGGTATTTTTTGTGGTGTGAATTACATCCGAACCAAGAATGGGCCACTGGGAGACTGGAGAGGGCTGCGATTCATTGCACTGCATTAATAGAAAGCCAAATAATATAAAGTTCCAAAATTATGTTTTATTAGTATTTTTGTGTCTTGACGGTGAGGGCGGGAACATTTGTGACTTAGCACACGCACTTACTAGACGGTCTCATTCTAGCTTTTAATACCTAGGAGGACTCTAACCTATAAGTCTCGTAGTTTAGGATGCAGCTTCAGTAGGATGCAGCCTGCCGTTTACTCTTGGATTCGGCGTTCTGTCGAGAATGTCTTTGTGAAGATCCACCAACATTCAAAGCAGTGAGAGCTTCTTTTAACTGTCTGCCAGCACTTATAAAAGCTGTGCCATCATCTGATCTTTTGTGAGCCACTTTAAGATTCTTATTTGGATTTTGTTTTGTTTTTTCAGACAGTGTGTAGAGCGTGGACTGGTAGCAATTTGGGAATCAGAGCTGGGATTTGAACTCGATACTCTGTGCACAGCATTGATGCATAAGTCTGAATCCAGTAAGCTGTTTCAGCACTGCTCAGCTTGCCGTTTAAGTGAAAATCACTCAGTAGCATCTAACTTCCCTTTGTAGAGTCTACTGACAAAACACTTGGATATGATATTTCTTGCAACTGAGGTAACATCTGTAACATCTGTGTTGTGACAAAGCTTAGAGGGCATCTGATGTCTACCACCAAATGTTCATGAATGCCTCGGAGTATAAGATGAATTGTTTAGTCTCAGCAGGCATTGCTGACTTAAGTCTTCCTTCTACTCTTAGCACACCATTGTCTAATACAAGATCCAATTTGTAGACAATACTATCCTTTTTGACTCCACAACTTCCATCTCTAAACACAACTATTACCTCTTGGAACTGTTGATTTAAAGAAATGATGGCAATCTGAGCCTTAGACAGATCCTCTGCAATCCAATATGGTTCACTTTCAGAAAAAAAGGTACAAAGTTTTGCAGGTACTGGGCAGGACCTTCTCACAAGGTACCTTTTGTACATTTTGTACTAATATATTAACATTTTATGGTTACTAATAGTTCCTTTAAGGTACCAATAGGACCTTGGTTTACAAAGGTGTCCTTTTGAGGTACCGCAGCCCTTGACAATTTGGACCTTTTTTTTTTTTTTGAGAGTGTGGCTGGCTGCCAGTTAAGTCTGTTAAACTCCTTTATTTGCATCTACATAAGACAACATTTGTTAGTCGTTCAAAGCCAGTAGTCCCTTTCTTCTACAATCTCCATCAATCATGTCTTAATCTTTATACTAATCAACGGCAGCATCTCTCTACTTCCTTTTCTGAGCAGTAATCTGATATCCAACTACTGAGCTTTCGGGGGATACGGGGGATGGTGTCCAGTCATGACTAGCTCGAACACTCTCAGCAGTTCCGTTTCAGTCATCCGCAAAGCCGGAGAGCGCTCTGCGCAGAATTCCACCAATGGCCTCATTAGAAGTAAGAATAACTTTGACCTGCCAGAAATCCCTAATATGGCAACAGCTCCAGCCTAGACCTGCGTATATCCGTTGAACACAATTTAAGATCTTGTTGATGAACATCTGAGTCTTCCTGACGCTCCAAAGACAGCAAGGTACTACCAACGTTCAGTGTCCCGAACAAGGACCAAGAGGAGGGAGAAGTAGTCCGTGTGACATCATTGGTTCAACTGTAAAGTTACGAAGCTATGAGAGTACTTTTTTTGCGCAAAGAAAACAAAAATAACCACTTGATTCCACATTTTCGTCTCTACTGCGTCACTTGTGGATGCGCGTTCACGACAGTACCATGACGTGAGCGTGTGGCGGCGCTGACCCAGATCCGCCGTGATGACAAAACAGAAAAATGCATTAAATAAAGTGAATCTCCTGTGAACACACTGCTGTTTCTTGATGAACGCACAGTGCTTTAATGCTGCTTGTAAGCTATTAAGAGACCCAACACATTTAGAAAAGTGTATCAACTGTTCAATCAATTATCAATCTCTAATCGTATATCTTCAGCAAACTTGGAATCTCTGTGTAAGAGGAAACATAAAAGGCAGACTGAGCAGCTCTTTCAACTAATTTCTTGGCATTTAAGTCTACCTGCTGCAGTGCTCTTTTGTCTGGCCGTCCCACCAGCATGACTTTGCCAGAACGCAGCCTTTTATTTAATCAGACAAAGAGAGCTAGCAACCTGTAGCCGCCCGCATCAAATTCAAGGCTTTGAAGCATTTGCTTACCACTTCCCTCTCCTGTTTCTGGAGGTCATAGATCATCTGCAGTTCTTCCTTCAGCTGCGTCTTCCTCTCTTCCAGCATCTCCTCGGTCTGCTGTGTGTTACGGCGCAAAGCCTTGACCATCTGTAGAGTCTCCTGTTCCGTGTGTACCTCATCCTGCAGACCCTGAGGATATATGCCAGCTATTCACACGTGTCCGTGCAAACCTAATCTTCATGTTCTCTACAACTCCTCTTGGAATGACACACCGAGAGTCTTGTGCCCAATGCTGATATTTTTCCGCACAGATCTGCTACAAGCAAACCAGGCGGAGGTGTTTGGGCAACCCAGTTGAATTTGACACACTTTACACAACTGGAGTGTTTTTATACAGCCGATTCAATTCTCCAATTCCCAAATACACAAACAGTTGTGCTGCTTAATTTTTTGGAACCTGTGATACTTTTCAGGATTCTTTAAAAATATAAAGTTAAAAAGAAATAGAAATCCGTTGTAAACAATATCAGCGACCGTTCAAAGTTTGTGTCATAACACTCTTTTTTTGAATGAATAATACTTTGATTCACAAGGATATAGTTAACTATACAGTGACATTAAAGCACGTAACATTGGTTTTAATAGAAAGTTCGATTTTTGATAAACATTTGATTCTCAAGATGGCCTGAAAAAGTATCACAGCGTCCAAAACTTATTAATAGTCAACGTTTTCCATTATTGATAATCATCCGCATATCAGAATGATTTCTGCAAGGATCATGTGCACGGGGGGGGGGGGGGAACTTAATGTAACAGATGCTGAAATTCGCTTTAACCATCACAATAGAATAAATTACCATTTGCAAGAATTTAAAATAGAACTGTTATTTCTAAATTGTAAATAATGTTTCACCAATATTTACGTATTGTCAGTATTTTGTGATCAATACTGCAACCTCGAATGACAGACTAGACCTCTTCTCACCAACTTTTGAACGGCAGTGTATATAAACTGATTTTTTATCAAATATCTTAATAATAATATGCATTATTAATACAAATTCAAAATCAGTTTAAACACATTCCAAGTTAAACCTCTTCGAAATGCTATGGTGCGTTCTTTATTGAAAAGCTCATTTTGGAGGAGTGGCATGCAGAGTATAAAAACATTTTAAGGTGCAGGGCTTCAGAAAAAACGGGCTTTTACTGCCAACAATCAAACAAAAACAAACCACATTATTAGCGAGTGATGGGCGCATTTGATGCACTGCTTCATGAAGCTTCAAAACCATTGCAAATATAGTATGTTTCACATTTAAAAGAGTTATTATTATGTACGGTTTTGTGGTTCAGTATTTGTGCTGAACAGTAAAGCTTGTGGATGTCTATGAATGTTGCTTCACTCAATAAGCAATCGCTGAGCTAATGCCAGCGCAGACAGAAGTCATTTGTTACCTGTTATTTGCATTTGCATGCAAATGTATTCAGTGCTAGTTACAGTAACTCTCGCACAGCATAACGTAACATTAAACACATTTACTCAAGTGACAGGAAGATCAGATCATTCCACTCACTCTCTCTCTCTTGATCTTGTTCAGCAAAACAAACACACCTTTATTCAAGTCATTTCTTAAAGTTCAAATGTTATTCTTTCAATAGCCAAATTCACCACACCCAATCACAGTCACAATCTCTGATCACTCGGTCATTAAAATGCAGCCAAACACAAATGATTAGTTCACATCCTCGAGTCTTTTCTTCATTTGTTGCATGACAGACACACTGAACGAACTGGTAATGAATGACCCATCATTAGTTAACACACAGAAGCACGACGGGGCGTCACGATCCTGTCACTAATGACTAGATATAACCAGCAGGGACACCCGGGGACTCATGCTTTGTATGCAGAAGAAAATCATTTGTAATCATAGATTGTGGGTCACAATGTTTATTTACATTTAGCCGTATTAATTAAAACTGTCAAACTAAAAGTGCTGCAGACGTGACGTCAAAACCTGGAAGATTTATAATTCATACATGCATGATGGGTTTTTATAATGGGGTTTTCAATTTATGAGGAAGTCTGTAGTCAATTTAATATGACAATACTTGGACGTTTTGCTCTTCAACGTAAATTACACAGTCTTATTGTCTGATTTTCATTCACTTTTTTGCTTCAAATCAATGCTTGTAATGTTGTGATTCTCCTTGTATGGCTCATAATGCTTTAATAATGACTTTTTTTAAAATCCCTATGGGAAAAATGAATGGAAAAAGTACTTAAAGAACCAATGCCACTGAAAAAGTGGGCAGACAGACATGTTATAGATTTATATAGCTGATTTATACGAGAATCGCTGAAATTACCTATTTATTTATTTGACTTAATTTAATGATTTTCAGTTTTGTTCTAGGGTAATTATATCAACAGCTCTTCAATAAATGTAAGAGTATGATATCTGGGGCAAAAAGCACTCGAACTCAGTAACTTCTTAGAATAGCATAGCCTCACAGCCTTGTTTTCATATGTGTGAAATCCAGTATGGTGTTGAGATAATGGATGTATTCCTGAGACATAATCATCATATTATACTAAACTGTTTTGTCCAAATATTGCAGTAGTGTTAGTTTCTGTAATGCCATATTAAATGAAGGGATCTCGCTAGGTGATATAAAAGCTTTTCGAATCTGTTATGTATGGTATTTATTTTTGTATTTTGTAAAATAATTTATATTTAATGACAGTGGTGGCATAAAACAGTTAATTAACGCCTGTATTTTTTTAAACAAGGTTGAACTATTTATTACAAAAATAGATTATTTTGCCTTTGCTGAAAATTATATTTGAACAAATATTAACTGATATCTTACTCAAGACATATTATTTTAAGAAAACGATTTGAATCACTGCAGGTGGGGTTTTGAGACAAGAGCAAAATTAACTCTTACCTCATATATGATTTTTAAACAAATCATGCACTATGGGCATCTACCGTTGTATATCTACTATCTTTATGCTATCACACATTGTGCAGAGCGCCAACACTACCACGCTAACACACACACAAGCTCACACTCCTTTTTACACACACACAAACACACACACACACACACACACATAAACACACTCACTCACTCACTCACTCAGACAGACACTCACTCACACACACACTCACACTCACATACACACACACTCACAAACACACACACGCACACACACACACATACATGCACGCACGCACACACACACATACACATACATGCACGCACGCACACACACACACACACACACATACATGCACGCACGCACACACACACAACACACACACCCACAATGCACGCATGCGAACCACACCACCACACACACACCCACATATCATGCACGCACGCAAACACACACATACAATCATGCACGCACGCACACAACACACACACACACTCACGAAAATAATATAAAAGTATAGAAGCATGATGATAAAGGACACATCACACCAAACGCAATGCAATAAGGTTAAAGAAATTGCGACAAATGACCTATTCACCCCAAAAATGAAAGGAATATGGGTTGAAGTGGGGAAAAAATCAGTCTCTTTGCATATAAACAAACACAAGCGTAGAAAATAACACAGTACCTTGATTTCATTATCGTCTGAAGTGTTGACCTGAGCCTCAAGCTCTGTGTCCCTGGAACAGTATAACATGTAAAGAAAATATATCACGTAGGCTATACATCAATATAGGCTATGCATAATGCAGCAAACCGAAATGCCAATACTTCTGCAAGATTTCAGCACGATTCTCTCAATTAAGCGCATGCAAACAGGAGATTACTGCAAGATGTGTACAGTCAAATTATGCAACCCATGTGTCAGATGATGTCAGGATGATGAATCACACTTCTACAGTGCATGCACATATTATGGCATTACTTCAGTGCATGAATAACCTCGACGTGAAAGGTGGTGATGATTTTTGAAGGATGTCGGTTTAAATGCATTTCAAAGACTAAGACGGCATGCAGCTACTTAGATGCGTAAAGATAACGCCGCGCGCATCAGTGTACCGTGTCGCGGCTGCAGCGCGCGCTCGTGCCGGCCGCAGGCAGTCCAGAATAAAGCGTAGCATTTTCACGCGTGACACATCATCTGCAGCAGATATTCACACACATCACACAGCTTTTACAATTATGTTCCCACTCTCTATGAAATGCATGCGTTCGAATAAAGATGCGCGAATGAGACGTTCTCCTCGAGTCGCTCTCTGCTCTCCTTCGGCTGCGGCGCGAGTCACGTGATCACGGACACCTCACGACACGCGACCGAATCAGAACCGGCTCAACACACCGCCGGTGGACTGCCTCTGCAACATGCACAGTCAATAACATCATGCTGCATGCTTATTAGATGGAAAGATGCTAACTTTATTCCCAATTGCCCAAGAATACATTCCTAGCATTTTAGGGGCCCTAAGCAGATTTTCAAAAGAGGGCCCCCCATATCTTACACTGACACCTTATTGTGAAGCAATGCTATTTTTGTATCATTCAGGTACTATTATAGTTTTTGTTAATATTTTAAATTATTTGTCATTTCTATTTTATGTAAAGTTTTAGCATTTTGTTGTTTGTTTTGTTGTTTTATTCGTTTGTGTTTTTAAATGATATGGTTATACGTTTTAGGTATTTAGTACATGAAGATAAACTAAATGAAAATGGGAAACCATAATAACCCTGGTGTAAAAAAATACCAATCAAAACCTACTCAGTATGTATCTTTCAATACACAAATATGAAGATATATTTATGTATTAAGCACTTTTAACATTTTTAACAATTGTTTAACTATTTAAAAGTTTAACCATTGCTTTCAGAAAAAAATATGAAAATGGGTTATGAAAAATAAAGGGAATAATTTAGTAGTATTAGTATTATTATCAATAATAATACAGAATAATCTGTTTTCTAGGCTGGCATGTTTTATTCCTGATTAAAATGCAAAACAAAATTTTTTTTTATAAGTGTAAACAAATGTTTGAATAAAGATATGGCATATTTAAATATTTGACGTTATGTGCTAAACAAAGTGAATAAAAAAAAAAAAAAAAAAAAAATCTGGAATGGTTGTTGAAAACATGTAAATACTGTTTGACTTCCTTTGACCTCCGTGACAAACAAGCAGAGGCCCGTTTCAGAAAGGAGGTTAAGTGCAAACTCTGAGTATGTTAACCTTGAAATCAGTGAAACCCGAGAAAGCAGGGCAAGTCAAGCCCGTTTCTGAAAGAGAGGCAGTTTGCACAGTATAAAAATCATTAGCTATGTCTATGGAATGAAACATAAAACATAGAAACCCAGGTGTGTGTGTGTGTTGGGTGTGTGTGTGTGTGTTGTGAGTGTGTGTGTGTGTGTGTGTGGTGGGTGTGGTGGGTGTTATCGGTGTGTGTGTGTGTGTGAGTGTGTGAGTGTGTGTGTGTGTGTGTGTTTGTGTGAGGTGTGTGTGTGTGTGTGTGAGTGACAGGTTGGTGATATCTTTCACTTAAAACAAAAACTGTCTGTCTCCATTTCACGCTGAAAAGCAACAAAATGTGATTATTTAAAGGGGCTGGTTCTTTTCTATAGCCACCGTAATAGCAGAAAAAGTGCATGATATTTATAGCATCTGTTGATTGTAGAGAAAAGTACATTTACATGTGTTGGCACTTGTAACAGCAAGTCCAGGCCTCTTCACGTCTTCACTGTTTCACTCCAGATCCTCCAGCTTGCACAGTTCAAAAAATTAAAAATAAAAGCAAAAATGTACTTTCACAATTTTACCACTAGATGGTATAATATTTGCAGTGTACGACGTGATAATAATAGTGTTCAGGTAAATATGACCCATATGACCAAACACACAGCTAAATCAGCAAATAAAAACAAACCCATAATAAACTTAAATCCAAACCCATTATCTTTGAAATACACGTACTATAGCGACCTGCACCTGCCTACTTTATTCACTTCATAAACTGGGTGCTTTATGAGCCAAGCCCACTGTGCAATGATGCTTAATAAGTGCTTAAAATAAGTGGACGTGGCAACCCTGCAATAGCACGCTCTGCAAATCAACTTTCCGAGCATAAACGGAACACAATGGCTCTTTAGTTAAAATCACCAAAAATAGCAGATACCTAGAAGATACGCCGGGACTTTGCAATGGTTACGGCACCAATCATAGCAGTTTCGAGTGAGTTCAGTTACATACACACACGAAATGATCATTTAGATTCACTTCATATTTAAATACGGTTGTTACTTGCAGTGTGTACGTGGCCTTTGTCTCTGATAATCTTATGTTTTTATATATGGTGACTTTTAATAATAATTCTGGAGGCGATGTGGGTAATTTTTCAATGTTAAAATACTTACTGGCAGGTTAATGTGCAGAGACCAGACATTTGTAGTTTGATTCCCTCCAAACCAAAGGCACGACCACTTTAGAGAAACTTACACTGTTGTTTTGATCTGACAGTATAATTTAACCATTATACTTCAGTGATACAATACAATAAACTGAAAGTTTAGTTGTTAGGGGGTAGTTTATATTTAACTAAAGTTAATTTACATACAGTTAAATATTTTGGCTACTCATTTTTCTGTATATTCTCATTCTGGACAAATGAGTTTGATTCCCATTCATGCATTCCATTGGTAGATGTGTTTAAACAAATAAATGGAGTTCAAAAACAATTAGATCAAAATCTTCACAAACATTCTGATGCTATTTGTGCAGGCATACATTGAATGATGATCATTAGTGCCTTTATGTTTTACATTTATTCATACAACATATGCTTTAATCCAAAGTAACTTGAAAATGAGCAAAAACACAAGCAACTTCAAACTTCATGAAACATATTAAAAAAGTTATGCAGTGACGCAATGCCAAATGTGTAAACCAGAGAAGCACACAGCTAAAGAAGCAATGCAAATGCAAAACAGAAGAGAAAAGTACAATTTATATTCTGTATATTTTTGGTATTTTATATATTTTTGATTTACTGCTAATAAGGAGCGTTTATTTATGGTTATGGATCGAGTGCTCACACAAGAGGAGTGTGTGATGGCTCAGAAGGTTTGCTGCAGGCTCAAAATATATAGGCTATATATCAGATATAGGATGAAATTATCAATCTTAAATTATGACTTTATAAGACTAGGGATGCACCGATGTGTCGGCCAATAAATCGTCTGCACTGTCGACAATCCGATCGTTTAAATCAGCCATAATCAGGTCCAAACGTGTCAGACTGCAAACGCATAAGGTAGACTATAGGGCTGTTGATAATAATGCATTAACGCAATCTTATTAAAAAAATAACGCTGTTAACGCTAGTTCTATTTGACCCTATAATCACCCGTAGTTCAAGCCAGGGTGGCCAGCTCCACGGTTTTTCAACATTATTTGTAGCGTCTCCCATCCGGAGAGCGAGTCTCTTCCACTTTAATACAAGTTACAGCACAAAATAAACATGAATAAACATCAGGAGGCTTAACTGAATGTACAAGTTCATGTAATCACTCAATCAGCATTTCAACTGAAAGAAAGGTGTCAAATAAAACAGCTTGTGGACAATGTCACTTAACCTTGCATTTACCTCAGGAAAGCTATCCAGTGTCCACGATTCGTTAGTTCAAAAGTCCCCATGAATTTATTTTATTTTTTTTGGCTTTTCTGAATGTTAGTTGTAAGTTTATCTATAAGCTAGTGTGCTCCAAAACAACGACAAAATTCGCATTTAGAAGATATAAGCATTCAAAACTTACAGTCTCTCACTTCCGCCAATTCTGAATCAACGATTTGTTTTGACGTCACGTCGTACTTCAGCTTCTCATCAAACTTTATGTCCAATCAAATGCTCTGTAGAATCTGAAGCGTCCCGCCCCCTACACTATAAACAGACGCTGAAGCTGCGGCTGAAATCGGTCACTTGTTCACAGAGTTAGGGTATGGTGAATGGCACATAGTGCACTATATAGGGAAGGATTCAGACAGTGATATAAACAGAATGCTATTGGCTATTTAAAAAAGGGGCGGAGCTGCTCAATATGTCCCACCATGTCTTCCTTTTTTTGTGAACAATTATTTTTATTGAGTAGTCAGTACAAAATTAGAGAAGATACAACATATTAGATTGTAATCACCACCCCAACCTCAACCCCCACCCACCAGGTAGACTTAAACTGTGCTGAGGAATTATAAGACATTGCAGTGGAGAAAAGTAAAATACCTAATCATAAGATAAACAGAGAGTATACATAAATACAAAATAAATTGTACATCAAAAAGAAGAAACAAAGGATTTAACGATATCAAAAGTAGCACACTAGGGCTACAAAGTTTTAGACTTTGCACCATGAATGCGAGCTGTTGATAGTTCCAAGGAAATAATGTCCAGCAAAGATAAGCCTGCTCATCGTATGTGGAGGAATCCAGCGACTGACTAACATTTTCTTTGCCGCAGTGAGAGCAGCTAAAAGTACATTTCTCTGTTGCGAAGACAATGTAAATTCAGAAAAGTTCTTTAAGAAGAACAGTTCTGGAGTCAACACCATATCCTTATCTAACAGGAATGATATGTCATGAGCAAGCTGAGACCAGAAAGGAAAAAGAGCAGAGCATTCCCCCAAAAAATGTAAATATGTACCCAGTGCCCTCTGCGGACATAAATTACAATTTGGGGAAGGTGACAGATAGAGTCTATGCAATAGTTTCCAATGGATCATCTGATGGTTTGTTTTTTTTTGAGGATGATGTAATTGTCTCCCAGATTTGGTCAGAAAATAAAGTTTGTATGTCACCACTGATATCCTTAGACCAGATAGTTGCTATGGATAGTGGTTTGTATGAATTTCTTAGGAGAAAATAGTAAATAACTGAAGCAGAAACAACAGAATTATCAGTGGGAAGAATTACTTTTAGCAAGGGATGTACAGGCAATTGTGCATCCCAGGGAACTCTATATGCGAGAGGCACTGACCTAATGCGAAGATACATGAAGAAGGAAGATCCTGGTCAATTAAAAAGAGCCTTAATATCTTGAAATGATCTCAGGCCTTTGTCATCGTAGATGTCACCAAAGGAATCTACTTTACATTTAACCCACTGTGGATAGTGAAAAGGGTTCTTTCCTGATAAAAAAATATTATTGTGAAACAGAGGTGAATGACGATGCCACATCAAATCTGGCACTATCTTTCTGGTCACCGTTCTCCAAGTAGAAATAAAATGTGTTATGATAGGGCCAAAACTAAGTTTACATTGTCTAAGTGAGACACCAGCAAAAACCAAAAGCTTTATATTGTGAGGATAAACAAGAGATTCTTCAATAGCCCACCATGAGGTTGACACATTTGGTTAAAATCAGGTTGACAGTGCACGAAGAGTAAAGGAGAGAGCATATAACTTAAAATTGGGAAAGGACCAGCCCCCATCTGTTCTGCTGCGCAGTAAAGTAGATAACCTAATTTGGGGATGTTTACCAATCCAAATATAATGAGAAATTAGCCAGCAGGTGGGGGTAAAGGAATCATAGAGGAATAGAAATTAACGCGGGGAAGGATGTTCATTTTAACAACAGAGATTCTTGCATGAAAAGAAGTAGGAAGATGCGTCCAATTTGCAAGATCTGAGGTGACTCTGGCCAAGTTGTTATTTAATTTTTTTTAAACAATATCCTGCAGGGACGAATAAACATCTACACCTAAGTATTTGAAGCAATGCACCACCGGAATAAAACCATAAAACGTCACCAACCCAACACAAAAATTGAGAGGGAGCAGATATGACTTTGTCCAATTAATTTTATACCCAGATAGGTTACTGAAGTGATAGAATACATTTAAAACATGGGGGACTGATTGATTTAGATTTAGATTTAGATTTAGTCATTTAGCAGATGCTTTTATCCAAAGCGACTTACAAATGATGAATACAACAAGTGATTCATCATAAAGAGGCAATAAACACACAAGAAGTGGTTGTAATGCCAAGTTCTTAGACATTGTTCAAATAGGTACAAGCTAGAAAGAGAAGGAATAATAAAGAGAGAGAAATTTTTTAAAAAAAATTTTATGATGAAGTCAAGTAGCTTCGAAGACGATGAGGTTCAGGACGCTTTGAAAATTGTCGGATTCAGCATTCCGGATGGGTGGGAGAGAAGATAGTTCCACCAGCCAGGGGATGTGAACGAGAAGGTTGGAAAGTGATTTGAGCCTCTCTGTGAGGAACCACGAGCGTCGCTCACTAGCGGATCTCAGACTTCTGAAGGGGATGTAAATTCGTCGTAGTGAGTGGAAGTAGGCGGGTGCTGAGCCTGTGGCTGTTCTATATGCAAGAATCAATGTCTTGAACTTGATTCGAGCCAACAACCGGTAACCAGTGCAAGGAGATAAAGAGAAGTGTAAAATGGGCTCTTTTGGGCTTGTTGAAAACCAGTCGTACTGCTGCATTCTGAATCATTTGTAGAAGTTTTATTTGCATGATGGAAGTCAGGCCAGAAGAGCATTGCAGTAGTCCAGCATAGAGATGACAAGGGCCTGGACAAGACGTTGTGCAGCATGCTCCGTTAGAAAGGACCTGATCTTTATGATGTTGTGCAATGCAAACCTACAAGATCGAGCGGTCTTTGCAATGTGGTCTTTGAAGGTCAGCTGGTTATCAAAAGATTACACCAAGAATTCTGACCGAAGTTGATGGGGTAATTATAGAAGAACCTAGCTGGATGGAAAAAAAAAAATCATACTGTAGAGTTGGAGTGGAAGGGAAGACAAGAAGCTCAGTCTTTGACAGGTTGAGCTGTAGGTGATATTCTTTCATCCATGCAGAGATGTCTGCCAGGCAGCCTGAGATCCGTGCAGCTACCGTTGGATCATCTGTTTGAAATGAAAGATAGAGCTGTGGGTCATCAGCATAGCAATGGTAGGAGAAAAAATGTGCCTGTATGATGGGTCCCAGTGAAGTAGTGTATATAGAGAAGAGGAGGGGCCCAATAACTGATCCCTGAGGAATCCCAGTGACAAGTTGATGTGCTTTGGACACCTCCCCTCCCCAAGACACCCTGAAAGACATACCAGTGAGATAGGATTCAAACCAGCGAAGTGGAACCCCTGTAATGCTCAGTGATGAGAGGGCGGGCAGGAGGATCTGATGATTGACAGTGTTAAAAGCGGCAGATAGATCCAGCAGAATATGAATTGATGATTTGGAATCAGCTTTTGCAATCCGCAAGGCTTCTGTGACTGACAGTAGCGCAGTCTCAGTTGAATGGCCACTCCTGAAACCTGACTGGTTAGGATCCAGTTTGTTGTTCTGTGAAAGAAACAATGATATCTGGTTGAAAACAACTCTTTCGAGGGGTTTCGCTATGAATGGAAGGAGAGAGACAGGTCTGTAGCTATCTGTAAGTGAAGTGTTTAATGTAGGTTTTTTGAGCAGTGGGGTTATCCGAGCCTGCTTGAATGCAGGGGGAAGGTGCCTGTGAGGAGAGTGTATGATGATGTGGGAGTGTTGGTTAAAAGTGTAGGAGAGGGGGGGGGGGGGTGATTGCTTGGAGGAGGTGTGAGGGGATTGGGTCTAGAGGGCATGTTGTAGGATGGCTGGAGAGCAGAAGTTTTGATACTTCTGTCTCAGTGAACTGGATTGTCTAAAAAAAGCAATATGTCATCTGCAAATAAAGATATGTGGTGTGAGGTGTTCCTAATCGATATAGGAAGTATAAGTTCTGACTGACGTACAGCTTGAGCAAGAGGTTCTAAAGATAAAGCAAATAGTAAAGGTGAAAGAGGACAACCCTGACGGGTGCCTCTTCTGATTGGAAAAGATTGCGAACATATCTGGCCTGTAAGAATGGTAGCTGAGGGATTAGCATCCAATATTTTAATCATATGTATAAAGTTAGAGCTAAAACCTAGGTGATTGAGCACTGCCCACAAATAGTTCCACTCCAAATGGTCGAATGCTTTCATTGCATCTAAAGCGAGTATTGCAGAGGGAGAAATCAACTGTTCTGATGAGAAAATTATATGAAGTAGTCTTCGCAGATTATCTGAGGCAGAGCGAGATTTGATAAACCCTGTTTGATCATGATGAACCAATGTGGTCATAAGGCCTTCTAGACGGCAGGCTAACACTTTTGCATACATTTTAACATCTGTATCAATTAAAGAGAGTGGGCGGTAACTAGAACATAATGTAGGGTCTTTATCTTTTTTAATAGAAGAGATATAATGGCCATGTTCATATTTTGTGGAAAAGATCAATTGATCAATTGAATATTGCATCATATCTAGCATAAGTGGACCCAAATTGGACCAGAAGGTCAAATAAATCTCAACTGGTATGCCATCTAGGCCTGGGGATTTCCCCTTGTTCATATCTTTGACTGATGAATCTAATTTGATAAGTGATATAGGTCTAGATAAGAACTCAGAGTCTGATTCTGACAGATGTGGAAGATTAAGAGTAGATAAAAAAAGAAGTATAGGAGGTGGGTTCGCATTTAGAGTTGGAGCTGTATAGTTCACAGTAGAAGGAACGAAAAGAGTCGTTTATACTCTTCTGGTCAGTCAGAACATCACCGGTTTGAGATTTGACTGCTGTAATATTAGCATTTTTATATAACGCAAAAGTAACATTATACATTTTTCGCTATTACGTAGTCTTAAAGCCAATAAATGGCTAGGTCTGCTACCTTGAAAATAATAGTTTTGTCTGGATCTTTGAATAAGAAATTCGGCTCTGTATCTATATAATAAATTAAGTTCTTTCCTAACAGTTTCAATAGTCGTACTATTAGAAAAAGAGTGTTGGTTTGCCTGTTCTAGTGATCGAAGTTTGAATTCCAGGTCAGAGATTTTCTTACGGTGAATTTTCTGGCGAAAAGAAGCATATGAAATCGAAAAATTCCTTATAAAGCTCTTTGTAGCCTTCCACAGTATACGTGGGTCATCTACCGAGCCTTTATTGATGTCAATAAATTCACATAATCCAGTTCTGAATTGATCACAAAAACACTCATCTTTCAATAAATTCGTATTAAAACGCCATCTGGGGGCTCGCGGAGGTCGCTGGGTAATTGAAAGCCTCAAAAAATTGGTACTATGGTCTGAAAGAGATAGGGGAGAAATGTCAACTTCAAGTATAATTGAGGTCAAGGAAGAGGAACCAAACATGTAGTCAATCCGTGAATATGATTTGTGTCTAGCTGAGAAAAATGTATATGATTTTTGGGAATGGTTAAATAACCGCCATGCATGGATCGTCCATCTAGAGACTCTGATCTATGCACTGTTTGAGTTGCTCAGTAGAAACATTCTGGGAATAAGAAAAATTGTCACCAGACCTATCAAGGTCATGGGACATTACAGCGTTCATATCTGCTCCAATTACTATCTCAAAGTCCGTTAGATCAGTAAGATAGGGAGATAATTCAGAGAAAAAAGTTGGATCAGGACTACATGGTGCGTAAACTGAGAGAAAGGCTACCTTCCTATTCCCAACCACAATTTTTATACAAGCTATTCTGCCAGCATTATCACTATTTCTGTCTAATATGGAGATATTTAGATTTCTTCTAACAAGTATTAATACACCTTTAGTTTTATTAGCAGTCGCGGCAAAAGAGACCACCACGTAATATTTATTATTGCATCTCTGAACATCAACCTTCCGCAAATGAAATTCCTGGATTAAAGCAATGTCAACCTTTCTTCGTCGCAATAATTCTAAAAAACTTGTACGCTTATGGGGCCATTTAAACCATTTACATTACAACTTAGTATATTCAATTCAGTCATAAGTATCAAACAAGTAAATGAAATGAACAAATGAGACAAAGTAATACCACTGCAAGTAAATTATATTAAGTCTACCTTCAACCCATCCCTCCCCCACCAAAAAACCCTGTAACATAAAGGAAGCCCACCCCAAAGAACTATTGCAGACTGGGGTAAGAACTAACAGCCCTCCCCTGTCTTTAGGGCCTTTCGCACCGCAGGAACCTTTTCATAGTACCAGAACTAATTGTGGAACTACCCACTTTTCGGCGTGTTCGCACTGCCGGAACTGGGAACGATTTTAGTACTGGACTGCTTTTTTCGAGAACCAAATTAGCTCCTACTCCGGAGCAGGGTCTAACCAACACAACTGGTACTAATCGTGACGTAAGTAGACATTGATTGACCAAACGCGAATGAAAACGTCCTCACCCGCCATGATTTAAAACTCTGTGTAACATACTGTAAGCATGTCAACTTATTTCGCAAGTATGGAGAACAGCGATAGATGGACGGACGCTGAAGTGCAGGCACTTGTAGCAAATGTAGCACTGCCAGTTGTCGTTGGAGATTCTTAGTCCTCCTTTCCGTTCTTTCAATCGCTTTACGTATACGTCGACATTCCATGTCCATTATTGTGAAACCCACGAGACACAACAAAAACACAGCTCCGATCACAGCATCCTCCATCCTCCTGTTGTTAATGTAGTTCTTTGTTTCTGTTGTTGAACGCCTCGCACAAATGACGTCGCTGTCGACTGGCTTACGTCACTTCTTAGTACATAATCTCGGTGCGAATGCAACCCTTTAAATGGTACTGGGAAATAGTTCGCGCAAAATAGTCCCAGTACTTTAGTACCGTATGTTGAGTTCTGGAACTAAAGCGGTGCGAAAGGGCCTATTGTCAGTGACAGTAACATGACAGCCTGTACAACATTAGTACACCGCCATTAGCCCTATTATAAGAGAACAGAATAACTTTAAATTCACATGAGTAATGAAGTGGGGTAAAAGAAAACAAAAATTAAGCTATAAAGAGGAAGCAAACATAAATAATTACATCATGTACATAGAAAACTGTAAATTAGTGACCATGTCTCCTAGCTTAGCCTACATGAACATAAAAAACTGCCAGTAGACGACCATCACATGTAGTTCTAGATTATTAAATCTGGAGTAGAGTCACTCGGTATTGACAAACCCTTCTGCCACGTCCATCCTTGAAGAATGAGGACCGGGAATCGAGCTTAGGAATTGGCGCGCTTCCTCCAGAGAGAACAGTACACTCTTAAAAATAACGGTGCTTCAAAAGGTTCTTCACAGCGATGCCATAGAAGAACTATTCAGTCAAAGGTTCTTTAAAGAACCTTTTGTGAAACAGAAAGGTTCTTCAGATGTTAAAGTTTCTTTATGGAACCATTTAGACAAATAGGTTCTTCTATGGCATCGTGAAGCACCTTTATTTTTAAGAGTGTAGTTTAGTCTCGCCGTGTTTCATGATGATCTTCAGCATAGCTGGATACTGAAGAAAGGTCTGCAGACCTGCCTCTTTCAATTCCTTATGTATTATAGTGAAGGAGCTCCGCTTCTTTGCCATTGCGGGAGAGAAGTCGGGGAAGAAGCTCGGCATTGCACCGTCATTTGTTTTTACAGGACCGTGGCGTCTTGCTTCGTTTAGAATCAGATTCCTGTCGTTGTAGCGTAACATTTTGAAAAGAAACACTAGCGGTTTGGATTGATCAGTTGAAGCTCTGGCGTAAACTCGATGCGCACGTTCGATCTCGATATCTTTGTCCGATAGTGATGGAATCCAGGTCAGAAGAGACCGTTTCAGAAAGCCAATTGGGTCATCTTTCTCGGCCCCTTCAGGTAACCCTAGCAGCCGGAGATCACTGCGTCTGCTGCGGTCTTGTAGGTCAATCACTTGTTGCTCGAGGGCATCCAAATGCCTAGTGTGTTCGTTGACCACTCTTTTCTGCTCTCTCTGTTCCCCGGTTAAAAAGTCAACTTTAGAGCACATATTCTGGATTGTGGTCATGTGAGAGGCGAATCCGCTAGTTCAGTTTTCAAAATGTCCTCAAAACGCTTTATAGTGATTACCATGTTATCCTCCATGTCCGCTCAGCCTGCCCCGGCTGCTGATTTAGTTTTCTTCTTTATTGGAGAGGATGATGGTGAAAGATAAGCGAGTTTCCGACTGTGTGACATTTACAAACCAATGGCAAACGAAAAAAAACTACCCCAATTGTAGGAAAAAAGAGTCAAACAGCAATAAAAGAAGGGCTAAATACGCGGAGCTTGACTAATGTGCATCTGGGCCCATGAAAGCGTCTCGTGATCCCCCCACCATGTCTTCCTGTTTCAGTTGAAATTACGTCAACACAAAGAATAATGCTGCACGTTTCAAAGCACTTCAGTGGACCTTTAAGAAACCAAAGTATTGGTATCGGAAGCTGATGTCATTCTGAATAATCGGTTATTGGTATCAACTGAGAAATGTAGTATCGGTGCATCCCAAGTGCTTACAGACTCTGAGGAACCCTCATATCCAACGAAGCACAAACTTCCGTCTCTCTGGCCTCTCCTGCCGTCTTCCTTCTGGCTGGATGGATCGCCCGTCTAACCTCATGAGACTCCATAGACTGCATTATTTCAGTGTTTACAATCTGGACTGAAGGATGGAGAGCCTGTTTAACCCCTTGAGACTGCATTATTTCAGTGTTTACAATCTGGACTGATGGATGGAGAGCCTGTTTAACCCCTTGAGACTGCATTATTTCAGTGTTTAAAATCTGGGCCGCTCCAGAGACACTGCCTTGAGTTTGCATAGACCCTTTTGTGGGCTGCTTCTCAACCATAACTATACTCTGGTAGTGCTGCGTTTCACGTTTGGCAGTTCCACGTTGGGAAGCACCAGAGCACTTCAGGTTCTCCTGAAGGCCTAGGACTGGGCCAGGCGTCACCAACAGAGTAGGCTGGGCATCCACCACATAAATGGGGGTGGTGTGGGCGTAGTACATCGCAGGTTGCTGGACTAACAGGGTTTGGTTAGGAACCACCACCTTCTCTTGGACATAGGCTCCTGTTGAAGACATACTGCTGGTCTGATGTGCTTCTGTGGTGTGAATGATGGCAGATGACTTTGCTTTCTCTTGAGACTGCAAATGACTAATTGTCCCTTGTACATTGACATCTTCGTGTGTGGCGGTCAGGACCGGTTTAGAGGTCACAGGGACGCTTGTGCTGATTTCAGCCTTAATTGTAGAACCACTGCAGATCTCAGCCAGGGTCTTGAACTTCAAGTCAAGGTCATCAAGAAAAGAAAAGTCATCGTCTTTGTGTAGGAGACCGCAGATGTCCTCAAATGAGCCCTTGTATGATTCCTGACCCTCGTAGTCGTAGACCTTCAGATTGTCTCCCTTATCTTGCTTCTTGGCCACATGACTTGCTTTCTGTAGTAACACAGAAATAATGTTGCATTTATTGATTTATAAACCCTTGACCCATTCATATACACGAATGACCCGAAAACACATTTATAAAATGCATAGTTCTGACCGAACAGTGTTGGGGAAAGTTACTTTTAAAAGTAATGCATTACAATATTGCGTTACTCCATAAAAAAGTAACTAATTACGTTACTTAGTTACTTTTTATGGAAAGTAATGCAATACATTACTTTTGCGTTACTTTTTAAATCTGGACAGGGCTTGCTTGTTTGTTTTTAAAATAAAAAAGTTATATTTTTGGCAAATATAAAAGCCTTTTCTCACCAAAAGTGAAATGAATAAGCCTCAGGCTGAAGGGAAAGTAAACGTACGTCCGTACAGTAGAATGCAGAAGAAGACATTTCAACACACTTCAGCAATAAAAAAGACACACAAATGTTTGTCTAGAGTAATTTGTGCTTATTAGTACGGTTGAACTGGATCATCGAAGGTCAGAAGCAAATAGAATGGGATTAAATACATAAAGGATATTTGTGTTATTTAATATATTTAATTATTGCAGGTTTGTGTAATATTCTGAGTTTGCATTTGACTGATTTT
This sequence comes from Sinocyclocheilus anophthalmus, assembly GCA_018155175.1. NCBI lineage: Eukaryota > Metazoa > Chordata > Actinopteri > Cypriniformes > Cyprinidae > Sinocyclocheilus > Sinocyclocheilus anophthalmus. Next base: position 28,616 of record JADLZN010001965.1, read on the forward strand.
ATTCATTTTGAGGAATACTGAATCAGTTTTTGTTTTGTGCGTGAGATGATTAATGCATATTCATATTTATTTTGAATTACAGTAACATCTTCTGATTTCTCTCAACATGGGGACAGGAGAGCTGTCAGTCAAAAAATTGGAAAAAAAAAAGTAACTTGCGTTACTTATTTGAAAAAGTAACTCAGATATTCTCTTGTAAATTAAAAAGTAATGCGTTACTTAACTAGTTACTTGAAAAAAGTAATCTGATTACGTAACTTGTGTTACTTGTAATGCGTTACCCCCAACACTGTGACACCCGAAAATACTATATTAAAGAATTTTATAGTTGGTACTGTTTCTTAAAGTTTTAAAAACCCCGTGACGTCACATGCTGTGGTATTGTTGGATGGCGGCTCCCTTGCTTCAAAAGCTATAACAAAACATCCTTTTTTTCTTTAAAACGGTTACATTAATCGTGTTTATTATATATATTTTTATTAAAGTGGAAATCAGTTTACTAAATACCGTAAACTTGACTGACTGCTTCCACTTCAAAGGTCAAGTTTAAACTCAAGCTGGTCTTTAATCCTCACAATGCATTAAAATCACATTACAGGTCTGTTTAGAACTGACAGAATCGTTATAAATTGGCTTAAATTGTCATAACTTCATATTTTTCAGCTAAAACCATATTGATCAGCAACTTCTCATTAATGAGAGTGAGTGAAAATGTTATTACCATTTATTAGACTATATTATATATATGATAAATATATCTTTAGATATATATACAAAATTGATTGAAAATATATCACTGAAAGTTACAAGAAATTTATAATCTGAAAATTACCACAATTAAGCCCATTGGAAATAAAAGTAATTTAATTAAATTCCTTTGAATTTATAACTCATTATTGCTCAAAAACCATCCAAATTCATGAAACCTACATATTTATTTCTGACAAAACAGCATTAAAAAAAGATAAATATTACTCTGAAAAGTTTCCATGCTGTCAATAGGCATACATTTTCATGTTTATCAACAAAATTTCGTCGCAGAAGTGTGTGAGATTTGCCACTAATGTATCTTCAAAGATAATTTTACAAAAAGTATTTTTGGCACCTAATGGTACTCCATACATACCCTGGCCAAAAAGGACCCGAATACAAAACGTAACATTTTTTAAATGGTTAAATCTCTTAAAAAATAATTTTAAAAAAATCTGAAAAATTAATTGATGAAAGTTTAATTCCATTACTAAAAACTAGCCATTTAATGGACATTTTTACATCTCTTCTTCATAGACATCTCGCACCCAAATACGTTATGAGGGTTAAAGCTTTCTGCTCTGGTGCTGCGGTCAATCTTTTATCGCATGCTATGCAGAAGCACGCTATGTGCACTTGACATCTGGAGTCTTCCATATGCATTTTGGAATAATAATATTAATGCTCAGTCGATTCATTTTTTTTTTTATCGATTAATTATTATTTTGAGTTAGCAAGACTTAAGTTGTATAAAACTGATACTTACTTGAGAATAGTAGTTGCCTAAGAAAGCATCAGACAGCGCAAGCCCGTCAAAAGTGTAGTCTTCAAATCTGCTGTGTTCATCTTTTCTTTGTCCAGACTTGTACCGTCCAGCCGTCTGATTTCTGTGGTGATGATGTGCATTTTCATGCTGGTCATATTGGTAGAAAGAGGTCCAGTGTGAGCCTTCTGCTCTAAATCCACCAACTTTTACTCCACCCCACATCCGAGCCCCTCCTTCAGCGTCCACATGACTGTACTTGCTGTCATCCAGCTGCTTTGACATCCGTAAGAGAGCCATTCCCTGTGAGACAGAGTACAGCTTGGGGTTTATGCCAAATGTGTGTAATCTTTGGCAAGTAGATCAATTTAGCAAATTACTATAACTTGTTAAGCAAGCACAACATAATACATTAGAGTGATAGTTTGACCCATGTGGATTCAAATGACATACGTGAGTGACATTTTTATCACCTTTTTTTTTTTTTATCAACAAAAGAAACTGTTTTGTTTAAAAAGTCTTTTAGACATTTGGTTAATTATCCTCGAGTTGAACCTCAACAGCTTGCAGCTGAAACATAGCCATAGAATTATTTTGTTTTAATTGTTACATTTTAAATACATTCTAAATAAAGATCATTTGCATAATTTTGTGCTATTTCGTTAAAAAAAATGCATATGTGTCAAAGACGAGACGTCCCATTTTGGTGTCCGCATTGAATTAAATTGACGAATACACAGAAAGCATATTAAATGCAAGTAAAGTGTCTATTTTAATGTTTCAAAAACTTATAAATAATAAAATGTCAAAATATGGCTTAAATGTCATTCAGCATAACAGACATATTTTTGTAAAAATGAAAGATACTTATTCTGACCTGCGCTTATTGAAATACATATAGTGATCATACAAAATTTTATTGTATTTTAATTGATCAAAAACTGACAAATGGGTAAAACCCTAGTGGTTTGAAGGACAGTGGCAAAGATTGGCATAGAAAAAAATAAAATAAAGTGGCATCGATGCTTGAAAACCCCTTTTCGTCTTTGCCCCATAAATAAATAAATAGCCCATAACATGCACATGTGTAATAAAAGGTGTAGCAGTTTGTGTGCCTGACAGCGCAGTTTTCTGCTGCACTCTTCACTCATCTAACACAAGAAATGTAAACATAATATAATAAATAATAAATGACTATAATAAATACACAGCAACAGCACACATAAACAGCAGTTATCAGGGTCCAAGTTCAGAATTTGTCAAAACTGATTCTGTCTAAAAATATAAACAAACAGTTGACCAATAACACTGGAAATGTTTGTGTAGTTTTGATACTGTGTTGACAAGATACAGGCTAATTAGTCTTTATGGGCTATAAAAAAATCTTGCATAAATGGATTACAATTGATTTGGGGACACTGAAGTATTCAGAAGAAATAAAATTTTTATTCTTCCCTGTCCAGTTCAAGAGTACAAAACATTTTATAGTTATAGTCCTTTTTCTATTCTCCCTACTGTAATCCTGAAAGATGAAAGAAACAACGGCCTTCATAAAATGCGACATCTCTTGTAATATCTTATTCTGATCCCCCAAAATCTCTCTTTTCATGTTCGATGATTAATATACATGAGTAGCGGTACTGATGCCACAGACATATCGTAGAAGACAAGAAACTCACAAAATGTAGTGTTGGTTGGCATTTGGCACCATCATGGCTGCTTGTGACAAAAACTCACAAGCGGATTAATATGAAAGCTATCATTTGTATCGCTTTTCTCCATTGTGCCACAACTAGTTTGGCATGTTTAACAGTCTGCTGTAGTGTCACATACCTTGTCCTCCCCCTGTCCTTCAGTATTATATGCGATAAGATGCTCTTTAGCTTCAAACGGCATGGTCATGAAATCTCCGACCGCTCCTGCGCCGCCACAAAGACAGAAGAGCAGCAGAAGCGGCACCACTACAAACACAGTCAACATCAGTCACCAGTGTTCATTCAGCACGGCATCTGTTAACATCTTCCACAACCGCACACACTTCTTTCATATGGAGCCATGCAACAATAGCAGTCAACAGCTAACAAAACAACTCTACTAACATGTTCTACTTATATGCAATAATGTATGTACTTTGATTTCAAAATCCAGGGTCTTTACATGGAGGACCAGATGTAATCAATATTTTGAGCTTATACTCACAGCAAATAGTTTGAGATAGCATAGTGTCTAAGACTACAGCAAAAATGAGATTTCTGTGGTCAAATGATATTGTAAACAATGAAGGTAAATTGAGAATATATTTAGTTTCAACCTTTTTCAAATGTATCTCAGGGGTAAGAAAATACATTTGCAATCTTACAGTAGCCTACATTTAGTCTAAATGCAAATGTGGACGGAATAGCCAACTAGAGATCAAAATTAGATTTTATAATGATTAATTACTTTTTTAAAATTTTTATAAAAAATGTGTTATGTTCACACGTGTTATAGACAACAAACAGTTTTTCTTTAAATGTGAAATGTGAGTGTTTTTTAATGGCTTGAAAACAAATGGAGGGAAAAATACATTTTAAATGCTTTTAAAAAATATATTTATATTTTTTCAACTATATTAAAATATGTTAAAGGGGTCATATGATGCGATTTCAATTGTTTCTTTCTCTTTGGAGTGTTACAAGCTCTTGGTGCATAAAGAAGATCTGTAAAGTTGCAAAGACTAAAGTCTCAAATCCAAAGAGATATTCTTTATAAAAGTTAAGAGTCAGCCACGCCTACCTAAAACGCCTCGTTTTACCTAACGTCCTAGTGTTCGGGTACAAGTAATGCGAGTTACGTAATCAGATTACTTTTTTCAAGTAACTAGTAAAGTAACGCATTACTTTTTTAATTTACAAGAAAATATCTGAGTTACTTTTTCAAATAAGTAATGCCAGTTACTTTGTACATACATTTTTCCCATGTATTGACTGACAGCTCTCCTGTCCCCATATTGGGAGAAATCGGGAGTGCAGAGGAGTTGTGTGCGCTGTGTGAACATGATGTAGTTCTAGACTAAATGTGAATGTGCAGTAATTCATCCCACTCACAAAAAAACAAATTTAGTATTCATCAAAATTAATTAAAAAAGTGAAATGCAAACTCAGAATATGACAAACCTGCAATAATTAAATGTTCACTCCCCAACAAGTATTAATCACCCAATAGGTGTTAATAACCAATATTCTTGTGGCCTGCTGACCTTGGAGGTGAGTCCAGTTCTAACAGTACTAATAAGCACCATGACTTTAGAGAAAACTCACCTAATTTTCATACTGTACAGACCGGTGAAGGCTTTTGCTTCAGCCTGCAGGATTTATCGTACCTCGTTGTGACAAAGGCTTTTATATTTGCTATAATGAACTCTTATATTGTAAAAAACAAGTCCAAGCAAGCATGGGGGATGTTAAAAAAGTTAACGCAAAAGGACACGTGTTAAACGCATACTTTCCGCATAATAAAGTAGATCCACGCTAACGTAATTAGTTACTTTTTTCGGGGAGACCGCCCAATTTGTAAGGCCCTTAACAAAAGGTACTTTCCCACACCCACGCACCCCACATGTCTATGTCACTGTTTGGGAAGATTTGCATAACGCCGTCCACATGTTCACGCAAAGAAAGAAGGAGTAACTGATTCTCGCTGTAGTAATGGGCGGGGGCGGGGCGGGGGGCGCCGCGCCATGTCGTGAAGACGCTGTGTGCTTCGTTGTGAAAGCGAAAATACTTTGTTGGTCTTCCAAAAGAGGACGATATCTGCTTCGTCATGCCTGGAGCTGATCCGTGCTGATCGCTGAGGAAATACATCAGCGTTGCGCTGTGGATCGCCGGATCGGCTTTCACCGTGGACGAAGTGGAGTCCAGCCCGGGGGCGTCACATGTGGTTGCCACAAGCCCTCCGTCCTCCACTCACTCTATCGCCGCCGTGTTTGACTGCTGTGGTTCGTGGTGAAAGAGAAAGGCCTTTGTTTGGTCTTCCAAAAGAGGACACAACTAGAAATCAGTGGTTAAGTTGTAGTTACAACACTTTTCCAGAACACTTCAACCCAATATTCAGATGTGCGTTGCAGCACATTGTATGAGGACTGTTTCCTGATCCTGTGAGACTACAATGCCGGCTGTTCTGACTCACAGACTGCAAGTACGTTTTTTATATTTAAAGAATTTGCCACTGATGATTCAAACACGAGTTTTGAGCAGTGTAGAGTAGCGATTGTTGTTTGTCATTTCTCCGATCACAAAATGCAGACATGGTTTTATGTTTACACAGCGCGATGCAATGCAACAAAGACAGTAAGTCATTATAATCCGTAATTATGCTCCCAGTGTATGCAACAAATGCCTCGTTTATAAGGGTTTTAATGTTTTTGTCTCGCGCTCCGACCGGGACACGGCATCACAATATGGTAAGGGACGAAACATTTCGCCCAAGCCTTTTGAAAAAAAAAAGGGGTAAAATTCGGCCAATCACAACACACTGGATAGCAGCCAATCAGATGACACCTCACTTTTCAGACCGCTGAGCTTTGTAAAAATCGACGCGTTTCAGAAAGGCGGGGATAGAGGAGAAACAATATGTACAGTATGTGGAAAATAATGGTTTTTTTAAACCTTAAACCGCATAAACAAATTTCAAAATAAGTTTCTTTTTAGCAGCTCATATGACCTTAATGTAATATATGAAACATTATACATATGTGATTCTATATATTTGGCCATTTTGTATATTTTTTAATCTATTTAAACATCTTATTTGACCACAACACACACAAACGTCTTGTTAGGAGCTCCAATAAAATATAATACATCAAATAATAAACACAGATCATCAACAAACAGACGATGGAGATTAGTTGAGAACATTCAGCCAGGAACGCTTAAATTAAAATTTTAAAGTAGTGCAAACACGAGCATTCTAGGAAAATAATAACAATATTTTCTTTTAATAAGCAAGACATTTCTATTTGTGACCCTGGATCACAAAACCAGTCTTAATTCGCTGGGATATATTTGTAGCAATAGTCCAAAAATACATTGTATGGGTCAAAAGTATAGATTTTTCTTTTATGCCAAAGATCATTAGGTATTAAGTAAAGATCATGTTCCATAAAAATATTTTGTAAATTTCCTACTGTAAAAACATAAAAACTGAATTTTTGATTAGTAATATGCATTGCTAAGAACTTCATTTGAACAACTTTAAAGATGATTTTCTCAATATTTAGATTTTTTTGCACCCTCAGATTCCAGATTTTCAAATAGTTGTATCTCAGCCAAATATTGTATTATCCTAACAAACCATACATCAATGTAAAGCTATTTATCTTATCTCAATTTCAAAAATTGTACCCTTATGACTGGTTTTGTGCTCCAGGGTCACATTTTGTCAAACAGCACATCCTTACATTTAGAGAAAGATCCAGTGTTTTACTCACAGAGCAGCAGCAGCAGTCCCAGCAGCATCAGAAGGACACCAGATGCTCCAAACGTAGAGCCGGTTTTTCTGGGCAGGCAAACTTTAGAAGCGTCACACGTGCAGACGTTTACCTGAAGCTCCTGAGCAGCGCAGATCTTCCCCTGCTGGTCCCACACGTCCACAAACACATGGTACACGCCGGGCCACAGTGTTTTTTGAGATCTGAATATCGCTGTAGTGTCTGAAAATATAACGTTAAAGAAGATGACATGATGCATGATGCATGACCGGTTTGGACCTTTCAATGTCGATGTGTCTCAAGCACTCCAGTTGTCTGGAGCAGATGTTAGTAAAAGAAAAGACACATTAAAGTGCAGAATTAAATCATGCAAAATGCATTAAAAGGGCATTCTTATGGATCCCGGACACTTCCACCAATATTTATGGATGCACAGTTACTTATTCACTAGTCTAACATGCTCCTTGTGCTTTTGTTTTGTTATGTGGACTTTTAGTTTGTAGTTAGTCTATTTAGCTTTTTTAAATGTTGTAACATATCCACCTTATTTTTTCCCGTGCGACCTTTTGTAAATTTAATACATCTGGCTTCAGGTCTCATCCGCTTCCAGTTATTCTTAACTGTACAAACAAGCTTGTTCCTTGATATTGCAAAATGGTGTGTCTTACCATATTATTTTAACATATTGTCTTAAACACTTCAGCACAAACAGTTTTACCGTTTATTTACATTTATGCTGATGTCAATGCATTTCTCAGTTATTCTCTAATATCTCATGGCCATGACATAATATCACATCCCCATGAGGTCATATATCTTGGCTTCATCAATCTATGCCATGCCCACAAGTTAATATGATGTAGCCACAAGAAGTTACAATTAATTACCATTGAGAGGTTCGATGCTCCATGACTCCTTTGTGCTTATGGTGTCCACTTTGAAACCAAAGGGTGATCCATTGGGGAAATTATCTTTGTCCACAGCCGTGACATAAACCACGTGATCCTCATAGCACAGCATTTGAGACTGACGGCTCAGCACAGGACAGTGGTCATTAAAGTCCTTTACTTGAATGGCAATGGTTCCTGTTGCAGTTTTAGACGGAGCATCTGTAACAGAAGTGAGATATTCCTCCCTCAACTTTAAATCCAATTGCAATTCATAAGACTATATATTTTGAAACTCTTTTGGTTTTTTAGAAGTGCTTATAATAATAAACTTTGCAAATTCTAATCATCAGTGCTGGGTAGATTACGGCGTTACTGATAACAATTTACATGATGAAAACTGTAGTTAGTAACATGATCTGGATTACACCTAACTACATTTAGATTACTTTTGAGCTAACTCATTTACACAGACTTTAATGTGATTATTGTGTACCAAGTTGATAAAAAAAAGAGAGAAATAAAATATATTAAACATTTTTGTTATGAATATCATTTCCTAGACTGGGGTTCTTGGGAAAAAAAAACCGTAGGGCGTTCACGAAAAGCTAATAATTAATGAAAGCGTAAAAATGTCAAAAGTGTAGGAATCCCTACAATACATAAACAAACATTATTAAACATGAAAACATGACAGTACATGCCCAAAGTCTTCCAGGTTTTAAATATTTTTGTCCAGACTTCCGATATTAATAATTAGTGAAGATATGATGAAGACAATGTATTTCACAGCTATGCATTGGCAGTGTTTAGTAACTCGCATAAATATTAGTCTCGTGTATATAAGAGATAGATTCATTCAGAAAGGAAAAATTTAAAAGAAAAGAGAACTGGGGGGAAACAATAAATTATGAATAATTTACAGCCATTGTGTGAATAATATGTAATCCATAAAAAAGTAACTGTAATCTAATTTTGGAAACTGATTATGTAATCCGATACATGTACCGTCCTAACAGCATGCATAGATCATAAAATGTAGGGTCACCTTACGCATAGGATGAGATATCGAGCGAAATATGTGCATCTGCCCAGAAACTTGGACTCATAATGACATGGTTTTGTGAGAGTCTTATATCAGCCGTCCTCTCATCTATAATCAGCCAGTTGTCAACATCTTGTCCTTTTGCATACCCCCCTATCTAAATAAATTTGTTCTAGGTACTGTGTATTTATTTTATTACAAGATCTGATCAAAAACACATTCTTGTGTAATGTTTGAACCGTTTCTGTAGTCTCACCTGACGTTATGAGCAGTTAATAGCGTGTCGCTGTCTATTGCTGCGTAATTTGTTATAACTTTATTTAAAGTAGTGCTGGAGCTTTCTTCAGAGATGGTGATGACTTTGACGGCGGGTTTGAAGCGAGGGCCCTCAGGCTGGTTGATTACACTGACGTGGACGGTGTACGTCTTGCTCTCTGTTACGACTACTGAAGGGTGATACTCTGCCTTGTTAGCGACAGACACCTGCATGCTGATTTCCTTCAGCTCTTCATAGTTCAGCTCCTTTAAAGATAAACAAAGGGTGAAACGCAGGAATGCAGGAGACTTGCTGCTGAACATTTGAAGTATCAAACACACACACACACACACACACACACATTTATTCTGCCCACCATGAGTCCCATTCTAAAGAGATTAATCATCAAAAGTAGTCATAATTTTGAAAAAATTGTCATTTCCTACACCTTTTGTTTTCAACACTCCATTTAAAGGGCCGTGTTTCTTTTAATCCTTAAATATAATCGCCCACTGCTATGATTGAGTAACATCTTTGCTTATGAAGTAATGATATTATACACTGAACTGAGATTATTTCTGAGACTGATTAATTGTCGTCATACTTTTGATAAAATACGCCACGGACAGTGTCCGGGTCATTATGGAGTACCATTAGGTGTCAAAATACTTTTTGTAAAATTATCTATGGAGTTAGGTTAGTGTCAAAAACTTTTGTAAAATATATTTAGGCTTTCCCCCATATCTCTCACACTTCTAAGACTAAATTTTGTTGATATACATGAATATGTACATCTTGACGATCCATTGCAGCATGACAAACTAATCACTTTTTTCATCTGAAACTGAAAGTTTATGTAAGTTAATAAGTCAAATGAATTTGTCTAGCCTTCAGTTTTTGTTTGTGTGTGTGGTTTAATGTTTAACATGGTGACTTTAAAAACTTTTATTTTTTTCACATTCACTCATTAATGAGAAGTTGTTGATAAGATACAAAATGGTTTTAGATGGAAAAATATTAAGCTATGAATGTTTTATAAAATAACAATTCTTGGGGTCCAAGTGAACCAGAATGAGAAAATAATACACAGATTTTGAGTACATTATGAGGGTTAAGTATGTTTATTTTGGTTGCTTTGGCATGGTTTTAAAACGTGCAAACAACAAAGATTGAAAATGTCAGTGAAAACTTGCACTAATTGGTCTATGAATTCTCCGAACACCAGGGTTGGAAATTAATGGGCAAAAATGCCACCAATATAAACACAAATGCTCATCAAATTGAAGATAAAGAGGCAAAAATTGCTTCTGCAATTACGGCTGTCGCAATTAAAAAGAAATGTGAAAATGAATGAAAAATGTCTATTCGCGGAATTACATTTTGATTCGCTCACACTGCATCAGATTGCTTTTTACATTCAGATAGTTTTTTTTTTGCAGCACTGAGCCTTATAGCCAATCACATGCGTTTCCATTTAACGTAGGAATGCAATGGCCAATCAGAGATGCTTAGATTAGTCAGCGCTGAAAACTCAGGAGTTGTTGTTGAGTGTGCGCGCTCACTGCTTGTGAATTCCTTCATCATAAACAACACAGTGCAGACACGATGTAAATAAAAGATTAATTTCGTAGCTTCAGCGATTATAACGGGAGATTTTGCATAACTTGCGCTAGACTAGACTAATGTCATGAACCGACATGTTTGTGAAGCCAGAGCAAGAATATATGACGAGCCATTTCCCCAAAACGCAGACATAAAACACAAAAAAGTTTTATATGTACTCTATTTATCGGCATTAATAATCGTTATTACAATATCAAGAGCAATCAATTTTTGCCTCTTAATTGAAAAGTTAATTTCTGACCCTGCTGAACACACATGGCCCAGAATGCCATTTGGACCTGCAGACAGTGTATTTAAAGGGACAGTTCACCCAAAAATGAAAATCCTGTCATCATTTACTCACCCTTGATTGGAAAAAAAAATACTAGAATTCAATGGCTACCGTCAACTGTTTGGTTACAAACATTCTTCAAAATATCTTCTTTTGTGTTCAACAAACTCATAGGGTTTGAAACAAGTGGAGGGCGAGAACATTTTCATTTTTGGGTGAACTATCCCTTTAACTCCCTGTGAAGGCGATGTTGTTTCCCTCAAACGAACACAGACAATATTAAGTTGAGCCTCAGGGTAGTGTTTTCTGCTTGGTCAGATACCCGTAGAGTTCTTTCAGTGCCTGGTACACAGCTGTGAAAAGGACGGCTGTGAATTCCCTCGCTAGGCAGAATAGCCAACACAGTAGCATTAGATATTCCAGATCAGGGGAGCAAAACGACAAGACAGAATGTGCACAATATGCATGGAGAACCACAGCAGGTTCCTCCACAAGTTTCTCTGAAGCGGATTTATTTTGTGCTGGAACAAGACCAGCGTCCTCAGCTTGCAGAGATTGTTGTCCAGTGACTGAACGTTTGCCAGCAGATTATTTGGCCCCATAAGCATATTTCAAGTCTTGCACAAGCTGAGTAACTGGCATTGAGAAAAGGCAATGCCAACAGAGTTAACTATGCAGGTATTATAAACCCTCTTCATCTAATGTTAGAAAACAGCAGCTAAATAACAAGATGATAATCAACAACAACAACAAAAAAAGAAATGAGGACTAATGAGAAAACACATAGAGAGCAAACTAAAGGAATGATTTAATGTGGAGAAATTAATGGTTAACTCGCTGATGCAGGAGACAAGAGTGTGGAAAATAATCCACAACTGAAGTATGTGTTACCAAAAAAGTTAAAAGTTGTAAATGGGGAAAAAAATCCAAATATTTGATTGAGTTCCAACATATTAATTTTCATCTCCCCTGTTGTACTTTAGTTTCCCCTAATGTACTTTAGTTAACTAAAAAATAATAATAATAACAAAATTGTATTTAAAAAATCATTACTTGAAATGAATATTAACTGAAATAAAACTTTTTTTAATTTCAGCCAGTTTCCAAGGCAACATTTCTCATTTTTGTTTAGTTTGATGTACAAAATAACTAAAACCGAAATAAAAACTATACAGAGGATTAAACACAACAAACATATTTAACACACAACAAAATTACTAAAAATTTAACTAAAGTTAACATGAAAGCAGAATATATAAAAATAAATTATTTTTAAAATATTAACAAAAACAATCATATTGTCTCGATGATACTAAAATAACACTTTTTACTCTCGCTTCTTCTCACACAGTGTAAATCGCGTGTGTTGTTAGGAAAACATCTTTCTGCTATGAACACACTGCACATCTCAGTGCAGACTGTTTGTTTTACATCTGTCAGAATGTAATGCAGGTTTTGCAAAGACGCCGTTGAAGGATATTGCAGTCAGGCTTTTGAAAGATGGTGCAGCTAAAACTCTAGTCAGCCTGACAGCAGGTGTGCAAGAGAAAACAAAGCACTGTTTGAAAAGGCAAAAGAGAAGAAATGACAGACTATTCAGGCTACCTTATTGAGAATCAGGATGCCTTCGTTGGTCTTGTTGTCTGTGATTATGGAGAAATAACCGGCTTCGTTTCCTGACACGATTGTAAAGACAGCCAGCCAGTTTTCAGTATAGATCAGATCCTCGTCCGTCACTTCAATTCTCACCACTTGCACGTTTCGAGTGTTTTCCTCCACACTGCACTCATACTAAAACCAAACAAAGTGATAAACTTAAATTACAAAACATTTCATATCCATTAAATGTGTAATATCACATATAATGCACATGTTTTACAAATATGTGCATAGAAGTGTTCCCAACAACTCATGATAAACTAAAAAATGCATATTATTTTTTAAGTCCTTTGGTATTTTTGGTATAATAAAATCTTACAAAGTTTTTCTCCAAAGTAGGCATGTTGTCATTGACGTCAAGAATCTTGATGACAGCTGTCCCTGTTCCTGTATTTCCGTTCGCAGTTCCGTTCATATCAGTCCCTTTAATAATCAACGTGTATGTGTCTTGTTTCTGTGATGAGAAAAGCACAAACATCAGTCGCAGGTGGAAGTAAATGTGCAATGCAATTAGGATTGGTAACACTTGAGTTTGGGGACAAGTTCTCACTATTAACTAACATGCATATTACTAGCATATTGGCTGTTATTGTATATGAAAAAAAATTATTAATGTCTTATTCTGCATGATCATATTTTAGATCTGTAACACTACCCAATGCCTAAACTTGACAACTGCCTTACTATTAATATGTAGCAAATTAGGAGTTTATTGAGGCAAAAGTTGTAGCTAATAGTGAGAATTGGACCTTATAATAAAGTGTGACACATTAATCGCAATGTGCAAATCTGGCAGAATCAGTCAACAATAACCTGTAAAACATCGTACAACATCAATTATGTTTCTGTAAAAACTATATTTGCATTTCCTGAAAAAAAAATGCTTGCAATGCATCAATCAATGCGTCAATCAATCAAGGCGCAATTCAATCAAGCAATCAATCAATCCCAATGCAATCAATCAAGGCACATCATCAATCAATGCATCAATGCTGTGTTATGTAAAAATGTTAATAGTAGGTTTAATAACATTTCATGCTGTAACTGTTTAGGGGCTAATCAATAAGTCTCACTATCATAGAAAGCTATGGGATAGGTATGTATAGACCTATTGTTAAAATCTAATTTATGCTTTAAAAGTAGAGTAATCATAGCAGGTTTCATCCATAGTCTGTCCATTTAAACGTCTGCGTTTAGCTTCAAATGACGACAGTATTCTATCGAAATTATTTGCATTCCGATCTTGACATCAAAAGGCACAAAAATATATTTTTTCTTTTATTCCATGGATTTTACCAATTTATCTCCACTTGTTCCCAGTGTTTTTCTGCCACCACAGTGCACACGCAGCTGCAAGTGACGTAACTGTGACATCTACTCTAAATTGGTCTATAAATTTGATTTAAAAAAAATAGTAGGGCTGAAATTAACTACAAAACTAAATTTGAAATGAGTCTGTACATTAAGCGATTCAAGCTAAATTCATTACAAATTGCAAGTGCAGCAACAATTTAAACGTGAATTTAATTTGACTCGATGTCAGCGACTGCATACCTCTCTGTCGAGCGTGTTGTGCATGACGTGTATCCCACCGGTCTCTTGATTAATGTAGAACATGTTATCAGGATGCTGTTCAGCAATGCTGTAGGCGATTTTTGTATGCAGTGTTCCTTGCTGATCTGCATCTGTTGCTGTGATGGTCTTTGCAAACGTGTCTGAAAAATCAAGGACAACACAGTAGCACAAACATACAATTCACTGCATTTCACAATTCACAGCTAAAATGAACATTAGCAGCAGTAAACCACTAAAAACATTTATGCCTTTTCACATAAATTATGATAACGGGACAGCTTATTATTGGCTTATTTTTGCACAGTTCATTGCACAATGCTATGTTTGGACCTCAAAACACTTTTACCTTAGTGCGTGGATTTTAATACACATTTAAATCGCATAAACAGCTCCATTTGTCTGTATTAATCTTGCTCTTCTTGTTCACTTGGTACAGCATTGTACTTGTGATGTGGAACGTTCAGGTCCGAGTCACAATAAAAGAGCTCAAAGACTTGTCAAAGCAAGCTAAAGTGGCATGTTTGCTTTAGCAAAGTGTTTTGATCTCGTTTGTTTTTATTAATGTTATAGGTTTAGTGTAGGTGTGTTATTTTCAGATGCAACAGAGCATTAACCTTTTAGCGCCACTCCCCCAACATTTCATCTTCCAAAGTGCCACATACAACAACCAACAAAATCGTTGCTACATTAGTTTCATCTGTTTAAAACAGAAAACCATTATTTTAAATGGTAATAATATTTGACAATTTTTTGGTTCAAATAAATGCAGCCTTAATGAACAGAAGATACTTCTTTAAAAGCATTAAAAATCAGCAGTGTAGAATGTGACCAGTTTTCATGCATGTCAGGTCACATACTGTATAGATTATCCTGTCTCTTTGATTTTTGAGTCTAGATTTATACATACACATTGCCCCATGAAAACCATGTCCAGTGAAAAAGTGCAGTGGACAAATTTACATTTTATTAAAAGTGCCCCACGTATTCTACGCTCATGAGACAGGGTGAAAAGGCCACTGCACACTTTTAAGAATCCTCTAAAATTGTGACTGACAAACCATCTATTATAACGTAACAAAATAATTATAATTGATATGTTGCTTGCAAAAAACTTCAGTTCCACCTCTGTAATATGCTGTTTGTTTTGACACATCAGCGTTTACACGCGGCACTAACCTGCGATCAGATTTCAACAGGACAGTCTCTGGTTTCGTGATTGCATGCATCACACAATATGTAGTGTGATACTGTGCATTGAAAAAGCAAAAAAGAAAGCAAAAAAGTCTGAAAAAACTGCAGTTTCTTCCAACTATACTTGTATTTTAATCCGAGCCCAAACGTGACACTTTAGGCAGGATTGTCAGTTAATTTATTAGAGTGCCAGTAATAACTGAACTTCAGATATTCTTCACATGATCTGTGCGCGTCTTGTGCTTGTAAATGTACTGTATGTGTTTCTCCAGTTATATAAACTGGATTGGTTTTTAGAGCTAAATGGTTAAATCCTTATTTTAAGCAGTGGTTAATTGACAGGACTGTACACTATTGCTATGTGGTCAGACGCATTATGGACCACTTCCGAACGTGGTTGAAAATTTTGGACCCTTGATTTAACCAGACTGGATCAACCAGTGAATTTGAATGCTCTTATACACTCTGCTTATGCATCCGTTGTGAAATGAGCGTTAGAACGAAAGTGCCATCAGAGCATGAAAATGTGGGCTTTATCTTTATCTGAAAGCCCATACATGCCCAAAGCATGACGATTCCTGCCTTTACAACCTCAAAAAACGGTTATTCATTGCTTCACAATGCATGTTCTGATTATCGAAACATAAACATGTGCAGTACAGAACATGTGAGTAAGGTAACGTGTGAGAACAGGTAAGTGCTTATATGTAACAAGTGGCAATTATTGTCGAATATAAGCAGGATCTGATTATGGTATGTGCTTCTGATTAACTGTTGTGTTTGTGTTTCCATCATTTTGACTCAGAGATGATTTTCTTTTTCCAGAAAATGCAAGTTATTGTCGTCACATTGAACTAAAACTTACTGACTTTGCTGACAAAAAACACTGATCACTTTTGTACTTTTTGGCGATTTTTACACTTCTTGTGTTCCTGGTCAAAAATTACACGCCTACAAAAAATAGCTTATACATTTCTTGTTTTGCTATATTGGATTCAATCTGTTCAATGTAGGCCTCATTGATCTGAACTTATGCACATCAGTTGTGAAGTGAACATTGCCAAAATTCAAAAATAATGTTTTTTGCACTTCAAAACTGAGGTGCTTTTAATCATGACTTTAAATGGTCATTTGGGGAGGAATTTCTCAGCCAAATTGATGTGTGATTAATATGCGATTAATTAGATTTATTAATAGGCACATCAAGAAATTAGATTAGATCTTTTATTTATGTTTTTGTTGCTGTCCAAAACAACAAAATGTCCAAAAATGACAAATCATTAAAGCATTTAGCAGAAGCATCTGTAGACTTCACAGCCCAGTTGTTTGGGCTTTTAAAAACAATAGTCTTTACGATTATGACTGCATAAAAAAAAGCATGGCAAGAGTTCATCAGCAAAGATGAATAGTAGGCAAACTTCCAGTCACCTTAACCTGACTGTATATAAATATAAACGGATCCATTCAGAATTATTAAACGGACCAAAACACAAATTTAAAAAGCAAATAAACACATTCTGAATTTGGCAGCTCATCATCACCAATAAACAGTTCCTCTGTCAGAGTGAGTGTTGATGCCCATATAAACATTACTGACCATCGCAAACTCCTATAAAAACAGGCTTCTTCAGCGAGTGTCCATTATAAAACACCTGCCAGACATGCGACCACACTGAAATGTGTGAGAGGTTTAGATAAAGGGGTTTGAGTTACATCAAACAGTTACGTTCCATCTCTGCACAGCTCTCAGAAACCAAACCAGCTCTAGCCTAATAATCACGACTGCTTGATATTTAAATGTTTTAAACTTTGTATGATTGTCACGATCTGTGCTAGGAGGAGCGCGGAACGAAGAACAAGGAGACGTGGAGTAAATAAACAGTCTTTAATTCTGGGAATGACAGGGGAATTTCACAACATCCAACAAGTAGAACCGACAAAGGAAGACTACACAGACTGGGGCTAATAAACACAGGGCAGTCAGGGGAACACAGGTGCATGGAATCAATCAAATTAACACAATTAACATGAGTAGAAACTGGGTCACGGGGAACAAAACACACACAGACATTCCAGAACCCTGGCAATGATAGGTTACATATTTCTCTGTCTCACTCTCTATCTCTCTCGGGGATGGCATTTATGCAAGTGTTCTTTATAATTTGAACCTCCATGTTCCCTAATCTGCTATTTATAGTGTCAGCCTCCTGTTATTTGAGGCTGTGGTTGTCCTGACATTACTCAGCACACAGAGTTGTATATATTCCTCTTATAGGACTCGAACTCTGGTCACAAGGCATATTTGTTCAGTGATAACTATGAAAAAAGAAAGCTGTAAAACCATAGATATAACGATCTTCTCAAGTAACTGTACGAACTTCCGGTTCAATACTGCCTACTTCCGGTTTTATTCAAAAACAGATACGGATATGAATAATTGAGATTGTTACAGACACGGGCTCCGCTGCAGACCCCAAATATAGAATAAACTAATAACCCCAAAAATTTACTTTGCAATTTGTTTTGCAAGACATTAAGTAATCATTCACAGTGAAGGCTTGAGAAAGTAACATTTATTCAAGAACTCCTCGTTCCTCGTTTGCTCCCCGAGTGAATTGTGACACCAAGCCAGAGTCTTGATTTGACCGTGGTTGAAATGCTTTGCATGACCTGAAGAGAGCTATAACCCTGAAATACATAACTGAAACGATGTTTGGTTAAAACGCCGGAATACTGTTCCATCATTAATGAATAACTACAAACGAACAAATGGGAAACAAAATACTAATATTCTAGTTACCACTATTAAATAACAAGAAATTAGTAATTATTATAGTAATTAGAAAGTAATATCACACAGTTGAATGCGATAGTTCACTATTAGCTAATCAGTAACTACACATTTCACTAAGAAACTATACAGTTTCATAATTAAAGTGAAACTAATTTATAACTATAACAGGTTAAATAAACTTTAACATTTTAACCACTACTTTAACATTTAACCACTTACTTAAACCAGTAATATCAGACTTATGATTTGGGTAAGCTTCACATTATTGCTAAACATATCTAGTCATCAGCCATCCCAAATTCTAAAGAGATCACTACGCAAAATCTTACGGAAACCTCAAAAGCTTACATGAACTACTAGGGAATAACCATGTATTGTCTTTGTAACTGTTCCACATGATTACCAATTTCTTCTGAAGGATTTGGTAATACTTGAGTCATAACTAGTGGGTTACCATGATCTTCACTTTAAAATGAATTATGCTAGAATATGATAAACCTTTAATTGTGGGAGATTTCACCATGCATGTTTTTTTTTTTGTCCATCTAACTCACTGGATAAAGGTTTTTGTCTCTTTTTTTTACTCTTTTTAACCTCATATAGCACGTATAAGAACAAATGATCATGGACACAGGATTTGGTAAAAAAATAAAACTGAATTTGAGAAAAAAATAAAACGTATTTTGTAAGCCCTTGAAAATTTATTTTTTGTTTTTTTTTTTTTAAACAAACAACAACTATTAATAAATTGCTGTTACATTGTGTAAGTTTCATGATTTTAATTAATTAGACATGCTTTTTGATCAATATTTTTAATTTAACTATTAAAACAGAGTCTAGAAAAATTTAAATGGAAAAAAAAAATGGAATCCAGAAAAATTTAAACAGGAAAAAAAATGGAATTTGGAATTTGAACATCTCAAACAAATGTCATTAACTATTAAAAAAATTCATTTCATATTATTATGGATTGACATTATTTTTCATCTTTTTATTTTACTGTATGTGTTTGTGAAAACGAGTTTGTATATTTGTTACCTTTGCTTTGCCAATGTTAAGATACTTTGTATATGTCAATAAAAGTACTGCAGGCTTTCTCCGGGTCTTTATCAGTTTATTAAAATAATGAAAAACAAATGTTTACTTTCACGAGCCTTCAAGTATTTGTGAGCTTGCAGGAATAGTTACAGGCTTCCGTACAGTCTTCTGGGATTTCTAATGGTTCGATTCTCTCAAGTCTGCATCTCATGCATCCTTGATATCAAGATATCAAGAACACATCCGGGACTTTCATGCATCTTCTGTATACTTGTGTTCTTTTTCTTGAGTGTCGCTAAAAAGTTAATGCTCTATCATGTTGGAAAATAACAAACCTCCAACACCAAACCCAAATGTAAACCTACTGTGTTTTGCATAGTTTCAGTGCTTCATCTCTCAAGCGCACCACTGTATCACGTCAGCTACTGAGCAAGCTTACTGCGTTTGAAAACCCATCCATATGAAGCTGTATATGTGACGCTAACATTCAAAAGTATCAGTTTTCAAATCTGGCAGCATGTTAAAATTGTTCTGAAGTCAAAACATAATATTGTGTGAAAATAAGGCTTTCTTAATCGAAACTCTGGCCCTGTAAATCACACTTTCTTAAAAGTTGTCAGAGTTTTACTGCCTCTAGTGTTCATTTCAACTGGAAACTGCAGCGATTCATACATATAGATTTGTTTTTTGAGTTTTGCAGAAATGTAGGTAGAGGCATGTATTTCCAGTAGCTTAGCCACTACTAATAAAATGCAATTGTTAATTTAGTAAGTTAATTCAGCTAACACTACAAACACTTTGAACAATGAAAATGACTGAGCCGATTTCCTGATTGTCTCAAGCATCATGTATGATTGCAGTACCTCTTGCGCTCCGCTCATAAACAGCTCCGGTTGTCAGGTTTAACACAGGAGCATTATCGTTCTCATCCTCCACCACGATTCTCATATCAATATCTTTCTCAGCATGACTGCCGTTCAGAAACCTGGCCACCCCTCGAAGCTGGAATGCAGGAAAATCACCAAACATTTCACAAATTACATATAAGTTTAATTCAATGGGAACTACTTTGATTTTTTTTTTTAGGGGTGTGATGAGACACTTAGCTCACGAGACGAGACACAATTATTACACAGTATTCTTAAGAAATCCTCGATTACAAAATACAGTACATGACTGGAAAAATAGTCTGCAGGTGCATTTTGAAATGCTTTAACTAATCATCTTGTAATGCATGTCATTCCAGTTCTGAGTATGAATTATCATATGCAGTAAAAGACAACAATATACAAGCACTGTAAAAGGTTTTGCCACAGACTGCTTCTCTCCTGTATGATTTCACACGAGTCTCTTCAGACCTTATTATGAGCTTCTAGAACTTCTGACTTCCTAACTCAACTCCTTCCCACAAGTTGAACATAAAAACAGTATAAATAACAAAAATATATAGCACAAGTTTTTTTTCTTAGACTTGTTAAGTGCAACCATAATCAAAGTACTCCCTCAATATTCAACAGACCAGGTAGTTCTTAAAGGGGTCATATGATGCGATTTCAAGTTTTTCTTTCTCTTTGGAGTGTTACAAGCTCTTGGTGCATAAAGAAGATCTGTAAAGTTGCAAAGACTAAAGTCTCAAATCCAAAGAGATATTCTTTATAAAAGTTCAGAGTCAGCCACGCCTACCTAAAACGGCTCGTTCTAACACGCCCCCACATGTCTACATCACTATGTGGGAAGATTTGCATAACGCCGCCCAAATGTTCACGCAAAGAAGGCGTAACTTTTATTCTCGCTGTAGTATTGCTGCCACCGCCGTCATGTCGTGAAGGCACTGTGTGTTTCGTTGTGAAAGTGAAACTACTTTGTTTGGTCTTCCAAAAGAGGACGATATAAGCGGAGTCCAGCCCGGGGTCGTCACGTGTGGTTGCCGCAAGCCCTCCGGACGCTCCTTCGTCGAATCCGCCGGCCGCGCCGTTCTTAAGCCCGGGCGTCCTCACTCTAGCCGCCGTGTGTGACGCTGTGTTCATTGTGAAAGCGAAACTAATTTGTTTGGTCTTCCAAAAATGAACACAACTAGAAATCAGTGGTTAAGTTATTTACAACACTGTTCCAGAACACTTCAACCCAAATATTCAGATGTGTGCAGTGCATTTTATGGAGGACTGTGTCCTGATCCTGGGAGAGTAGACTACAATGCCGGCTGTGCTGACTCACAGACTGTAAGTAAGTTTCTTATATTTAAAGGATTTGCACTGATGATTCAAACGCTAGTTTTGGGCAGTGTAGAGTAGCGCTGTTGTTTGTCATTTCTCCGATCACAAAAAATGCATTGTTTATGCGGCGCGGCGCGATGCAACGCAACGCATAAAAAGACCGTATAAATCATTATAATCCGTAATTAGTCCCACTGGATGCAACAAATGCCTCGGTTATAATGTGTTTTAATGTTTTTGTCCCGTCGCTCCGGCCGGACACGGCATCAACAGTATGGTGAGGGGCGTAACATTTCCGTCACACGCTTGAGGTATTCGGCCAATCACAACGCACTGGATATCTGGCCAATCAGAGCACATCTCGCTTTTCAGACCGATGAGCTTTGTAAAAATCGACGTGTTTCAGAAAGGCGGGGCATAGAGGAGAAACAATAATGTACAGTATGTGGAAAATGTGTTTTTTAACCTTAAACCGCATAAACACATTTCATTACACCAAATACACCAAATAATGTTCTTTTTAGCAGCATCATATGACCCCTTTAAAGCATGATACAGAGCTAATAGACAGTAACAACTACACAGCCCAGCCAAAGATAGGTTTGATATTGGGAGATCAGGGAGCCGCTCTCAAAATGTGGTGCTCAGCGTGCAATCTACAAGGAAAGACATTTGTCAGCATAGATATGTCTATACATATCTATGTTTGTCAGATGCTTAGCTCTGTTGCGCAACGAGCAGAGCAGACGCTTTCAGTTTAGAATTGAAGCGACCATTGTCCAACTGAAATTTTTTTTTAAATTATTTCTATTAAAAAGCATAACGACAGTGGAGGCGGTAATGTAAACACAGCGGTGGCATCTTCTCATGCTAATTTCACCGTCACACTCGTAATGGTGATATCGCGAGACAACTCTACGAGAAAATCGTCACATTGTAATATCGCAAGATCTCGTGGCATGAGCTCTCGTCACACCCCTACTGTTAAATACATAATAATGTTTATTTATGTTGGCAAATTGGATATATTCACACCATTAACAATTTTATGTCACCAGTCATGTCAGTATAAATTCTCAGTCACAGCATAGATTTAAATATGTATTAGGCTATTTAATCTGTATTTTATGACAGACATTCATATTTGCCCTCCCTTACCCTTTCATTCTTCTCTCATAACCCTTCATTTTCTCCTTGTCCTGTTTTCTAAAAAAAGTACATGAAACACCCGTTCAACTAAACACAAATGATATATGATAAGTATTCCTGATAAGACAGAATAAGCAAATATCATGAAACCCTGCCTTTTCAAAGAAATCCCCTGTACGACTCAGGAGATGCTGGTTTTCGGTTCGGTCTAAGCATGTGAACTCTGATCAACAAGCACAAACTCTCTCTATCCATTCATGTTAGCTTGCTACACTCTTTTTAGAGTATAAGTTATTTGATGTCTAGTGATGGTCATGTTCATGCAAGCCTGATCTGTGCAGATGATAAGCAAATCAACCGTCATTTTCCTCACAGCTTACGAAACATTCTGGCTAAAACCACAATTTATCATTGCATCAGTGTCTCAGCAATGGATGCTCTGCAGTGAATGGGTGCCGTCAGAATGAGAGTCCAAACAGCTGATAAAAACATCACAATAATCCACAGCACTCCAGTCCATCAGTTCACATCTGAAGAAGACAAAAGCTGAAACAAATCCAGCATTAAGACGTTTTAAACTTTAAACCATTGATTCCGGCTAAAATACAAGTCCATAATAACGCTTCCTCAAGTGAAAAATCATCTGTTTTATTTATTTATCTATTTATCTATTTATTATGTATATATACATGCATGCATATATTTTGAAAATATTTAAATGCATATACATTTATATATTTATAATATTATATTTTATATTATAAATAAATTATATATATATATATATACACATGCATGTGTGTGTATTTATTTATACATAATAAATATACACAGCACACACACATATATTATGTAAACAAAAACGTTTATTTTGGAAGCGATTAATCATTTGACAGCACTAATAAAAATACAAATAATGAAGATCTTACTTTGGCTATGTAATCCTGATTTATATAATTGGCATTTTCCTTTAGTTTGTGTGGTGAGATTATCCATTCTCTCTTCTGTCTGATTTTCTTCTGTTGTCCTTCAGATGCCGAAGTGTTCAGGATCTACACAAACACACAAACACAAGTGTCTATTTCACCTAATAATGTGAGAAACTAAACTGGAGAGCAGTAAAACAGGTGTAAGAATCGATCCAAAATACACAATTACAAATACAAATACAAATTGTGTCTATTTTTGTTATATATTTTGTCTATTTTACACATTATGTGTATTTTACTCACATATCTTTATTTTTTATTATCTGTGTGTTGTTGTTGTTGTTTTCTCTGTTTACTGGACGTTTCTGTCACCAAAACAAATTCCTTGTATTTTGATTCTGATGAATTTACAACTCGATTGCATCATGCAAAATTAAAAATATTTTGCGCCCAAGATGATATTTACCATAAATCCCGTTTCACATTTCATCTCAAGCATGCTTTTGAAAGACTCTATTGTCTTTTTGTAAACAAGTATGCTTATTTTTGAAAAAAATCATTTTTTTAGAGGCTATACATTGTTTGGGAAGGTGAAAATAAAGCCATTCATGGGACCGCTGACATTTGAAAGAACCAGGTTTTTAAAAAAAGCAAGCCAAGAATAATAGTGTTAATAAAGCTTGTGTTAGTTTTAATAAAAATAATTTTCTGATAAATGCCTTAAGTTGAAGAATCCCCGACATACAGTCGACCTTTTGTTTTGACTTCCTCTTAATTCCCACCCATGCTCTTCCTCTGGCAATCTGGTAATGCAATAATTTAACTAATAACATCTATCTCTATGAAAAAAGTCAGTATTAGGTGACATCTAGCCTGTATATACAGTTCTTTAATTAATATCTTCTCATAGTTCATTAATAAAGAATGAGCAGCACACACACACACACACACAATCCTGGCTGAGAAGATTAAAGGAAAACAGCAGTTTACACACGTAAATCATATGAAATAATTACATTATTCATACACATTCACTGTATCGAACACATGTACATATTAAAAAAAAATCTAATATTTTCAAATATGGACTAACCCAGCTGTTGGGTTACATTTTTAAATACAATTTTTAACCCAAAAGTTGGATTCGTCCATATTTGACCCAAAGTTGGTTTGAAACAACCCAGCATTTTTTAGTGTTCATGAAGAAGTGTTTAGGAAAAAATATCAAATGAAAGAAACGAAACTTTGAGGATGCAGACAGAAGAGTTAAGATTATATTCGAGTCAACATGAACACTGAACGCTTCAGTCTTTTCGCTCACCGCTAGAATCAGCGCAACGCTGAGTGAAATGCCGCAGAGGTTCGCCATAAGCGCCGCCGGTGCTGCCGTGACTCGCGGAACTCAGACGCGGACTGAAGTGCGGTGAGCGGCGGGCGGAGCTTCAGCACAGCGCCGGAGAATGCGTCCTCAGACACACCCTGTCGACACTGATAACACCACACACCATAGTGCGTCCTCGTGATGATTCTAAAGAATAGCATGCTAGAAATATGAAATATCGTATTAGTACTTGAAAAATAAAATGCATTGTCTTGTCTAATTTTTTTTTTTTTAAATAGAACGTTCATTCAGTTATCTGGCTTTGCTAATGTTTGCTATTATTTAGAATCCTCGGAGAATGTTCAAAAGTAGCATTTCCATAATTTTCAAATGGACTGTTCACTAATGTTCACGAACGTAACACATTCACAAACACATTTTTGTTTGCTGGGCATGCAGCATTGATTCATTATTTAAAACCAATGCTGCATGCCCAGCAAACAAAAATGTGTTTGCAAAATGGACATATCTTTTCATTTTTACAGTTTGTCGTTGTAGTTATTCATTGCTCTTTGTTGACATTGTTAAGCCCTTGGTAACCAAATCACTGACTATAGACAAGCCAATGACTAACTTTAGGCATTAGTGAGAAATGCGGGCTGAGAACTGGACATAGACCCCAACACCCTTCTGCATATAGATTTTGAAATAATGTGTCTGTTCTGTGTAACCCAAGCTAAAGAATAATAATGTGCAATTGATCAGATATAACTGCAGTACAAGGTTATGAGATGCATTATTTGAATGCTTGGCCAAAGAGATGTGTCTTTAATCTAGATTTAAACAGAGAGAGTGTGTCTAAACCCCGAACGGTATCAGGGAGGCTATTCCAGAGTTTGGGAGCCAATGCGAAAAAGCTCTACCTCCTTTAGTGGACTTTGCAGCCTGGTTTTTTTTTTTTTGGTACTACCAAAGGTCCAGAGTTTGCGACCTTAGGAGCGTGATGGATTGTAGCGTGGTAGAGGACTAGTTAGGTACGCAGGAGCTAACCATTAAGGGCCTTATATGTAAGTAATAATATTTTGTAATTGATACGAAAGTTATTAGGTAGCCAGTGCAGAGACTGTAAAAATGGGGTAATATGATCATATTTTCTTGACCTGGTAAGTACTCTAGCCACTGCATTTTTGACTACCTGTAGCTTGCTTATTGAGGATGCAGGACAACCACCTAGCAGTGCATTACAATAGTCCAGTCTAGAGGTCATGAATGCATGAACTAGCTTTTCTGCATCAGAAACAGGTAACATGTTTCGTAACTTGGCAATGTTTCTAAGATGGAAGAATGCTGTTTTTGTAACATGGGAAATATGATTTTCAAAAGACAATTTGCTATCTAATATAACACCCAGATTTTTGACTGTAAAGGAAGTAACAGTACATCCATCTAGTCTAGTTGCAAATTGTAATCCACAAGATTCGGTGTACTGTCTTTTGGTCCAATAAGTAATATCTCTGTTTTATCCTAATTTAATCTTTTACATTTTTAACACGCTCTGTTAGCTTAGCTAATTTAGAAGTTTCATCTGGTCTTGTTGAGATATATAGTTGAGTATCATCGGCATAACAGTGGAAACTAATCCCGTATTTTCTAATAATATTACCAAGTGGCAACATGTATATCGAAAATAGCAGAGGACCTAGGACAGATCCTTGTGGCACTCCATATTTTACTGGTGATAATTGAGATGACTCCCCCGTTTAAATTAACAAAGTGGTATCGATCAGACCGGTAGGATCTAAACCATCTTAAAGCCTGCCCTTGAATACCCGTATAGTTTTGTAATCGATCTATGAGTATGTCATGATCTATAGTGTTGAACGCAGCACTAAGATCAAGTAAAACTAGCAATGAGACACAGCCTTGGTCTGACGCAAGAAGCAAGTCATTTGTAATTTTAACAAGTGCAGTTTCTGTGCTATGGTGGGGCCTGAAACCTGACTGAAATTCTTCATAGAGATCATAAATGAATCAAGAGGTTTAGTGCAGGGAATCCAGCAGGGTGGATGAGACGACAACAGGCAGATTGCATGATAATGATAAGACGGGTTAGTCATGAACAGCTGTGTTCTGTTGAAAGGTGGGAACTCGGTTCGAAAGTATTTTGACCCTTTAGTCTTTATGCATGACTGCGACTGAGTCAATGCATGAGGAGCTGCTACACCCAGTTCACTCCTGTCAATGTATATCAAAGACATAAAACTCTGGCAGGTTTATAGAAGCTGGTCACATGGCTGTGTACAGGTTTAAGAAGAAGAGTGATGCCATTTTCCCAGATTTTATTTATTGTGTGTTTCAATCATTTGTTAGTGTTACAGTGTTTACTTTCAAACAATTTTTAGAGTTTGCTAAATTTCACAAATAATCACAAAAAAGAAAAACAAGTTACAAGTTGAACTGAATGTGACAATTACCTGTATATATATTTAAGACTTATCAATTTTGATAATCAGTTTTTTTGTAACCATTAAGAAAGAAAGAAAGAAAGAAAGAAAACTGCTACTATCGAAGCTGTTTCCATTTCAAAGTAAAAATAATAATAAACAAAGAGTTGTGAAATTTTAAGTAAGAAATAATTGTGAGACTGTCCCAAAACTCTAAACACGAAACTCTAGCGAAAGCAAAAGCAAAAGCAAACACTGCATTCAAAACTATTTACTGTAACATTGACAAACAATCACTGAGTAACACAGGGCGCCTGATTGTGTGACTGCAGGATACTACAGTACACATACATATAGAGCATAGTGTAGATGGTAGGTAACTCAATTCTGAATGTACAGTTGATAGATGAAGTGCATTATCGCCACCTGCTGCCAGGTTGGTGCATAAACACTATATTTTTCTCTATGGCTCATGGCATCAATTGAGTTACTCCATGTTCAGCTTCAAGGGCTAAAAACCGTATTGTCAGTGTTGTGAAGTGCATTGCAATATCATCAAAAGCAGTACAGTAGGTGAACCCTGAAGACAAGGCAATTAGAAGGGAAGAACTGCAAACCTCTAAGCATAACAAGCCCTATATTAGCAGTGCTCAGCAAAATATTTTGCAAAAACAGTTATAGAAAAATCATTATGAGCATTATGAGCTCCAGAGAAAGACCTTGAATCAAGAGGGCTGATCTATGGGCAGTTGCGGATGGGATGTTGGAGCCTGATCAACCCAAACATCACTGATGATACCCGAACCCTAACCCAGTGCATCTAACAATGCATCTTTGACTCTCTCTCTCTCTCTCTCTCTCGTGCTCTTATGCTGTATAAAAGTCACATAAGATGCTTCACCAAAAATGGTGTGATGGTCAGATCTCTTATTATTGTTGTTGTTGAAATATACAGTAGTGTAACTACTGTGATAAGCACAGCCTAACATGTAAGTTGCATATCCATGCCATAGCAGCTGGACTCTCCTGTCAAATCAAACCAGGCTGTGGTAAATATATTAAAGAAGCAAGGGGGATGTTCACTCAATATAAGATTCTTCACCACACTCCGGTAAGACTTTACAGAATGAAACCAATGAAAGACAATCTATGTTGGAAATGCCAGTCGGAAACGGGTACCTTTTTACATTGTATTTGGGAATGTAGTCTTGTTAAGCCATACTGGAAACAGATTATGGATGTCATAAGTTGCTGATATATATGGCTCCGAAATATCTTTAACCCCTAAATTGTGTTTACTATAGGTGACAAATCTCAAATAGGCCTACCTAATGTTTCAAAACATGCATTTTCTGTTATTATAGTTATTATAGATCATTTTGAGACACTGGAAGACAGTGAAAGCCCCAGGATTGAAAGAGTGGGCCGATGCAATGGTAAAAATCGCATCTTATGAATCCATGCTTAATCAAATAAATGGTGTTAGAGAAGATGGGTTGTCTGAGAAGAGTTCTGGACATATTTTGTGTTCTGTCTTGCACTGAATTCTATTTCATGGTCAAAATGTGCATTTAGAAATGTGTAGGCTATCCCGGTATAATTATTGTAATGTTGTGCTTCTGTTGCACATCAGCCTTCCAAAAAAAAAAAAAGCAATGAATACCCTTAATTAAAAATGAATAAATAAATCAATTCTTGAAAATGAAAACAAGACTTTTTGTACGTTAAAGGAAATTCCTCTTCTCATACTGCACAAACAACACACTCACAAAACATTGCAAACATAGAAATGCTTTTAATGTTGCTTTTTACAATATCATCAGTTTAAAGCGAAATTAAACACTGGTTCAGTAAAATGGCGCATTACATCGGCTAACTGAATTATAATTTTCATTTTGCACCAGATGTTGCACGTATGGATATGGGAAATGTAAAGTAAAGGAGTATATCGTGCTGTACTGCACATCGCATTTTAACTTGATTTTAACCAAGGCTGCGTAAACTCCGTGACCCTCCGGAACAAACCATTATTGTTGAACAGGGGAGCGGCGGCGCTATTCTAGCGCGAATATGTTGTGTTAATAGTGACATTGTGCTTTACACACCAATATTTGGATAGATTAATATTATAATTATATTTCAAGCGTCTTGATTCTTTATTCAGTCTTGTCGGTTTCTCTGTTTTGAGTGAGATGAAATGCCGCGACGCCCCCCTCTGTTCCGCGAGCAATGGATCGTTCCGGTTTCGCGGTCAGTGTGTTTGTATTGACTTGAAGCGTTAACGTTAAACGTCAAGTTACGGTACACTAACATGTCTGTGGCTTTCGCTCCGCACCGGCAGCGCGCCAAGGGCGATATAACGCCTGCCGGGATCCAAAAGGTAATTTCACTGAATCATTTCTCAAGCAGGATGAAACCGATGCTAAGTGCGTTAGCGTTAGCGGGCTCGGCTAGTTAGCTGTAGCATCTCTCCCGCCGGACTCAAAACACCACAAACGAACAATTCGGACAGGTGTTTGTCACCGGATTCAACAGCTGCTACCGAAGTAAACCCGAGAAGGACGCGGAGCTGATTTCGAGTCGTTGTCCAGCGTCTTAACGCTGTTGAAATCTGCTGCGCTCCGCTGTGTCTTTGTTAGCCGCTAACGCTAACGCTCGGCTCTCATGCATCACAACAGAGGATTGTGTGAAAGCATCGCAGTGTACATGTTTAAACGGAGAGAACGGTGCCAGCAATTACTTATTGCTAATATCGTTACTGTACACCTGGTTTTATTGTTATGTTACGAGCACGTACGCTGATTGCCGACTGCTCCTGATCGATTACGCGGGTCTGACCCGCGTAATCGATCAGGAGAAGTCGCAATCAGCGTACTCTCGTAACATAACAGTAAAACCACATCAGACACAGTAACTTAAAGGCGGTACTGTTTCTTATTTGATGCATTAAATAGTTTGGTAGCGTTTTCAATAAAGTCCTCCGAGAACCAAATTTTTTTTTTTTATTTATATATAAACTAATTTTTTTATGGCATTAAAACCATTAAACTCTGCGGACCCGGATACGGGTCCAAAAAAAAAATGTTTATGCTTCATTTACAAAGCCTTCCTTATATAGTCAGCCATATATGTTCATTTGAAAGCGGTGAGTGTCTTCTTTCCAAAGAATAACCATTGCCTTTGGTTTTTATATTTATACAGCATAAAGTAGCTGAGAAATGTATTCAACGTCCCACACAACGATTTTTCCACTGAGAGCATTTAACTCAACACGGACTAATTTTTTATATGTACTATATATAATATATATCCTATAAACCTAGACATACAAGGCTATGCAGAGTGAAAAAAACCCAATGTTTGCATCATTTTTTTAGATTTCCGGCTATTTTTATCCAAACGTTGTACAAAGAGCATGTAATGCAATATATAACAGAATGATTTTATATACTACTCTACTTTATGAAATATCTGCGTAAAATATCCATAAATTGGTATCCCCCTTCTATACACAATGTATCTATACACTGCATCTAATTTGCATATTAATGTGTTCTTGGTGCAATAGTAATAACTTGCAACATTGTCATAAGAAATCTCATATTTCATAGAATATTTGAGCTAATAATGTTTTTGAGCTTCTTTGGGCCTGATTAACATCCTGGTGTCCTCTACAGAAGAAATGTATGAAAATTGTGCCTTTTTGTTTCGTAACAAAAAGTCATATTCCGAATTGAAACCACATGACATTTTTCTGGGATGTTTATTTAGGACTAGTGTTGTCACGGTACCAAAATGTCAGAATTCGGTACCAATACGGGTTAAAATCCACAGTTCTCGGTACCACAGCAAAACACACAAACATGCGAAGTAATTAAAAAATGTGACTATACTTTCGTTTAACCCAAACTGTGTACATATTTAATTTTAAACGGCTTTTGAAACCCTAGAGCTACACGAACATGTTAAACATTTGTACGTTCTCTAACACGCGTGCTTTAAATTCACAATTCGTTTAAAAGCCTCTGGTGTGTAAAAATGGTAAATATCATGTCCTCCTGTTTTTTTTACCCTTATAAAAGTTATAGGAGCATTAAATAGTTAATAAAGAAACTTTAATGCTCATTGTATTAGCGTTAGCCGCACTTATGGTAACGATTAGCTACTCTAATAACAGCGATTGTTCATTTCAATCCAAATTAAAATATTGAATAATATTCATAACAGAAGCGGCGTTTCCCACAGACTTGCACTTTATTGGTGGCGGCATATATATGCAAAATCATTCTCTGCCAGCAGGATGCGCTTTTGGAGCGGCAGAAATATAGAGGTTTCACCGTAAGGCGGTAATCAAATAACGGGTAAACACAAGATAAAGATTAAAATGAAACTTGCCTGCTTGAACTCTCTCATTTGATCCGGGTGTCTGTCTTTAAAGTGTTTTGTTAGTTTGGTGTGTTTTTTAGTCAGTGCTTTTATGAAGAGAGCGCGTCTGCGCACCTTTCGGATCGCACATCAAGAACCGGGTACTCAGTACTTTAAAAAAACCTGGTACTGTAACGTTTTCATTTTTTAGTAGCCCGTACTTGTGCCCGAAGTTACAAGGGTGTTTTGACAACACTACTTACGACAAGCAATTTGAAAACTAGCCATATTTAAATAATTACAAAACATTAACACAAAGTGCTAAATTTGACCATTCTGTCAGTATCAGTTATATTTAAAGACCAAGGAGAAGGTGTGTTTATGATCAGAGCTCCTAAAAAGCTCTGAATGTGCTCTGTTCAGGACATCCAGACTCAAAACTGTGCTTCAGAGAAATTCACTAAAATACAATGTCCTCTACAGAGGACAGAGTCTATGCCTGGGTCCCAGGACGATATAAAGCGTAGCCAGACAAGCTTTTCATGTGGTCTTTCTGTTAGCTGCTCTCTCTCTAAATTACTGCTTTTCAGTCCTGCTGCTGGAAACTGCACATGTTGTATGTCTCCTTTATCTGAAATAATGTGTTCAGTTCATGGAGCTGATTCTGAATCAGTATATGTGATATATACACATGCATGCACAAGCTTCTCATTTCCAAAGTAGTTTGTGGATTCTGATGGCAGCGATCGAGCTGTCGCGTCATGCTACTTGAATTCAAGTTTAGGTTTTAATTTAATATTTAGTATTGTAAGTTAATTTAGGTGTCATTCAGCAGCATGTAGAAATGATTTGCTTGCACTTGTTGACCAAAAAACTATCGCTTGCTGAATTTGCACATGCACATGTTTCATAAATCAGTCCCAAAATTGTGATGATTGATATAAAGACCCCATGCCACTGTCCTGACTGATGCATAAAACAGCAATTCAGTTTTTCAGTTCGGTTTGATTCAAGTTCAGACTGTAAACGGCTTAGTTTCCCCATGTATTTATTATATAGACCTCTCTGGTTGTGTTTTTGATGCGCTGCGCTTCTTTTCCCAGTTTTCCATCACTTAGGTCTGATTTAATCAGCTAAGCTTTTAATTAATTAAATAAAATTTAGGGTTTGGCTTTTACTCATTTTCCCCACATTATTTTGTTCATTTTCTATCTTTATGTTTAATTAACTTTGTGACATTTCATCTGCAGTTACTGGATGAAAACAATCAGCTGATTCAGTGCATCATGGACTTCCAGAGTAAAGGAAAAACAGCTGAATGTTCACAGTAAGTTCTGTTACATCAGTCATGCATGCGCACAGTCTTTGGTGTTTGAGTCTTAACCCTTGTGCAACAATTTAAAAAACATTACAAGAGGTCCTTAGAGGACAAAAAATGTCTGTCCTCCTAAAACAAAACCTCTTTACCTCGTGTAAAATAGATCTATGAAAGGAAATGAGGGTGAAATATTGGAATTCCAATAAAAAAATACACATTTGGGCAAAATGTATGCTGTTTGCATTAATAGCTTGAATGTAAAAAAAATAATGTCCCTAGGATTCACCAAGGGTTAGCAAATCCTTGGGGGTACCTAAAGGATGCTTACATTGCCCATTTGTACTTCTCAATATTTAATGCTTGGCCATGTATTCTTTTTCCTGATTCAGTCAGTGATCTTAGCATGTTTCTCATTGCTGTCTTGCAGCTACCAACAGATGCTATACAGAAATCTAGTGTATCCGGCCACAATAGCAACGCCCTCAGACATGCCGTCCTTGCTGCCGCTCGGTGAGGTATTCTTCCCAGCTATTCCATCTGTACCCGGCTGAAGGCATATTCCAATGTAACAACAATTATAGATTTGATCTTAGTGGGCATAGTTGATATGTGCTATATGATGCGTCACAGCACTGGTTTGAATTGAATTTGAAGTAATGTGTCTCTGTTTCTCAATAGCCACCCTCTCAGAACATGGCCATGAGTCAGAGTGGAGCGACTCCTCAGCTCCCCCACGGTCACAGTATGCCGTCAGACGGGCCGCCCGCAGCACACATGCAGAGCCAGATGAACGGACAGATGCCAGGTACATTCACAGCAGTGCACTCACTGACAAACTCGGAGAACCAGCGACTGAGGAAACCTAAATCCATAGAAGAACGGAGGCACACTTGATGTTAAGTGTGAATGTTTTCAAAAATAAAAACTATGTAGTTTTTATTTATCAATTAACTTAAAAAACAAACTAAATGAACAAAATCAAATCAATATTTGGCTTTAAAACAGCTTATTTCTTGGTGGACTTGCTCACAGTTTGCAGGTAGTTTGTTTCAAGCATCTTGGAGGTGGTGCCTTTTTTTTTTTTTTTACTTTGTTGATTATGGTAAGATCAGAATGTTATTTAAAATTGTAGGGGTGGGAGAAAAAATCAGTTCTCTGATGTATCGCTATTCTGTTTTAAAAAAATAAATACATTTAAAAATACAAAAATCGTGCAAGGGTCAAAAGTTATAATAAAAAAAAAACATTTAATAAAGTTTTTTGACAAAATTATAATATAACATTACAACAAAAACTAAAAAATTGTAAAATTTAATTTAATACATTTACTAACATATGATGTTTGTAAGTGATGTCTGTCCTATTTTACAGGCAGGAGACACAAAGTGGTTGTGTTAGGCTTTCGTACACACTTTGAGAAGATATATTTTTTAACATTTAATGCAGTTTCTTGATAATATCATGAGCTGACATTGAATAAAATAAAAATAGACAAGGTATTGTAGTTCGGCCTAAACTTAAAAAAAAAAGTAAAAAAATGTACCTTTCTCATCTGAGTTGTTCTTTCATAACTTGCTTTAAGTACATAATTGCACCCTAAGGACCTATTGTGGACCTTTAAAAATGTAGTTATGTTTTGTTTTCCCCAGGGACAAAAGTGTATCCGCGTCACGGTAACCTTGTTGTTGTTCTGCTATGTAACTCAATTGAATAAGACAAAAAATGTATTCCCAAAATATTTTTATGGATCGATGGCTTGTGAGGTGCCTAAAGATTCCCACCCCTATAAAATGTATTTTCTTACTGGCACACTAAAGCAAAATATATAATAACCATTTTAAATCAAATGTTTTTGTGAAGCATCTAACATGTTTACATGTTATCTTCTCATTGTTTGCTATTGGGCATGTGCTTCATGTGATTTTTTTGAATGCTTAAAGGATTTTGTTTTTGTTGTGTTTCACATTAATTGCAAAGGGGTTTATTTTGTTGATCACTGTCTGCTTCTGCAGGTCCAAACCACATGTCCATGCAGGGCCCCGGGCCCAATCAGACTCCCAGCATACCCAGCGGCTCCATGAACATGCCACCCAGCAGCCACGGCTCCATGGGGGCGTATAACCACACAGTGCCCTCCTCGCAGGGAATACAGTCACAGGGGCAAATAAACATGAGCCAGGGGCAGCCCATGGGCAGTTACGGCCCTCGGCCCAACATGACCATGCAGCCCAATCAGGGTACTGCTGCCCTCTCGTCTCAAAGCAATGCTTTAACAATAATATCAACCACATAATGATAAACGGTTCGTTATGAGTGCTTGTGTTTTGCTCTAGGGCCTATGATGCACCAGCAGGCTTCTTCCCAACAGTACAACATGCCCCCTTCTGGTGGCAGTGGGCAGCATTACCAGGGGCAGCAGAACCCCATGGGCATGATGGGTCAAGGCAATCACGTGATCGGACAGAGGCCCATGCCCCCCTACAGGCCTCCACATCAAGGTACGCTGAAATCTCTTGCTCAAATATTGATTCACTCAGTTTTTGCTTTGATTCACTCATGTCTGTTTTGTGTGTTTTTAGGACCTCCTCAGCAATACCCTGGTCAAGAGGAATACTACACGAGCAATACAGCCATGGAGGACAGGCAGCGTCAGAGGGTAGGATGTGTTCTCTTGCCAAATGCTTTTTCCTGCTTTAGTATAGCACAAATGTGACCCTAGAACCACAACACCGGGCCATAGGGTAAATTTTTTTCGAAATTGAGATTTATACATCTTCTGAAAGCTGAATAAATAAGCTTTCCATTGATGTATGTTTTGTTAGGATCGGACAATATTTGGTCGAGATACAACTATTTGACAATCTGGAATCTGAGGGTGCAAAAAAATCTAAATATTGAGAAAATCATCTTTAAAGTTGTCCAAAATTAAGTTCTTAGCAATGCATATTAATAATAAAAAATTAAGTTTTGATATATTTACTGTAGGAGATTTACAAAATATCTTCATGAATCATGATCTTTACTTTATATCCTAATGATTTTTGGCCTAAAAGAAAAATCATCAAATCATCAAATTTGTTCCATACAATGTATTGTTGGCTATTGCGACAAATATACCCCATCGCTCAACCTGCTTTTGTGCTGCAGGGTCACAAATAATCTTTACCAAATGTGGAAATGTTATGTCCAATTTTAGACCATATGAACTGCACCCACTCCAGACTAGGCATGGGCCGGTATAGTTCGGACCGATGATAACCTTAGATAAAAATATCACGGTAGCACCGATTATTCGTTATCACATGTATTTTGGCGATTAACTGTCTCTAAAATATGTTATTTTTTAAATGTCTGGGTAAAAAACAACAACTTAATTTTCCACTGAACACAATACATTTTATTTTTAAGAAACAGAACATTTTGGAACCGTAAACATGTCAGTCTAAATAATTCAAATAAATAATTGAATTCTTCTTAATTAAATTAAGTGCGGTCACTTAAGTGAGCCTAAACCTGCAGCTCAATAATCAAAACATAAT
The DNA here is from genome assembly GCA_018155175.1 of Sinocyclocheilus anophthalmus. Lineage (NCBI taxonomy): Eukaryota > Metazoa > Chordata > Actinopteri > Cypriniformes > Cyprinidae > Sinocyclocheilus > Sinocyclocheilus anophthalmus. The sequence goes on from JADLZN010001965.1 coordinate 65,216, forward strand.
TTCTGTAAAAAAATAAATCAATAAAAAAAAAGGCAGTCATTAAACCTACAGCTCAACAAGGTTTTTGGAGACATGCTCACTTTCTACACATTCCTCTTTCAGTCCAAGTTATGATGCAGGAATGTTCACCTTTCCTGGATTAAGTTTGGAGTGGTGAGGTACGAGGATGTGTGCACATACACGCATAAGGAAAGAGAGAGCGCGAGTGTGTCTCACACACACACACACCCACACACAAAAACACACCCACACCACACACAACCTGTCGCTATCTTGGGGGGGACTCTCCATAGTGTATGTTTTGTATACTGACAACTGTATTTTCTATTGCCCTAACCCAACCCTAACACTAAACCTACCCCTTACAGAAAACTTTTTTTGTGCATTTTTAGATTTTCAAAAAACTCAATTTTGTGTGATTTATAAGCTTTTGTACCCCTGGGGACCTCAATTTAGGTACCCACGGTGACACAAGTCCCCATGAGTCAGTGTGTATTCAGGTTCAAGTCCCCACCAGGATATATAAACCCGTACACACACACCCGTCTTTCTCCGACAACACTCAACAGTGGAAGAAGACACCTGAAGCCATAAGTTTGTTTGTTTTTTTTTTATGTATTTTGAACAGAATGTAAACATGGCAGAGGCTTAAAATATAGACGGATGACCAGCTCATTTATTTTGTACTAACTCGCAGAAACTAGTAATCTTCATCCTGCTATTCCTCCGCTTCGTAAAGTAACGTGTGAGTTAGGACCTAGTTTTAGCTAGTTTAATTCGCCATGTTATCTGCCTCGGTAGCAAGCCTAATAGTATTTTTCAACACTGAAACAAACGGCGGTCTGTCTTGAGCGGGGGGGAAAGATATAACTACCTACGCCCTGAAGTATATTATTTGACGCTCGGCGCTAAAAACGGGATCTGTACGTGAAACATCGTTCGTACGGAACCTGGTATTATCATAGTTCCGCCGAAAAATTCCCAAACCGCAGACTTCATCTTTTTTTTCGACTGGGGAAAAAGTTCCATTTATTCGAGCCTCCTTGTCCGTTCACGTGACTTGTTCCAAACCGCGTATCCCCCTAAACCGAGTTAGCGTCCCCATGCCTACTCCAGACTAACCCACAAGTGTTTGTTAAACTCCTCTAGTTGATTCTTATGAAAAGATTTTTAATGAAGTGAGACCAGATTTAGTTTTTGATTTCTTAATCAAAGAAAAAACTTCAAAAACCTTTTATTTGCTTTGTTGTTTTATATCGTTTTTTAAAAATTTTTATTTACTTTTTCTATTTTTGTCTTGTTTCTCGCAATAAATATAGCCGCGGTAGCTGTTTGGTGCTAAATTTTATTTAAAAAATCAATCACTCATTTTTAATGTTTGTCCTAACTCAGATACATTTGTATTCATTTCTTAAAACATATTCACAAAGCTCCCCTTCCTAATAAAAAGTTACTCCACCTCAAAATCAAACCAAAAAAGATATATATTTTACGCAAATGTAAGCTGAAATGAGCTTCTCATGAAAATGTACAGTGTGTATTAGGGCTGGGTTGATAATACTGATGAATTGGTTTTGGTTCATCGTCACTTTGTTGAAGCAATAAAGATCGACCTTTTACTCTGTGCTATTTTCTATTGATGTGTGAACAACACATTACTAAACATTATTTGTAGCACACCTGCCATCCAATCATTGCAATAAGGTTTGTGATTTTTCTTTTAGTTTTTGAAGTCTTAGTCTTCAGGTTTTGTCAATTTTATCACAAAATTCAAATAAAACTAAAGTTCATTCACTCCGTATCAGCAGCAGAAGCTCAGAGGATCATTAAAATTCAGATGGTTTCTCTGCACAACCGATAGCTGAACTGCTTCAGCGTTACTCTCCCATCCCCGTCCTCTCAGCCTGAGTGTAGTAGTGCAGGAGGACACCAGGCAGGCTGCAGCATGAGGATAAACAGTGTGACGCAGACACTCTTAGCAGGAGTTCCTGTTTACTTAGCGGGTAGCTTTGCTGATGCTTCGTGAATCCTTTGGTCCTCTTCCTGTAGGAAATGCACAGTATGGTCAGCAGCAAGAGGCGTATCAGCAGGGTCCACCGCAGCAGCAGGGTTACCCACCGCAGCAGCAGTACACAGGACAGCAGGCTTACCCTGGACAGCAGCAGGCCTATGGTATGAATCATACCCACAGATTCATGTCTGAGACATCAGAAGACTCTATTGATTAATGTGGATCCAGAAATGTTAATGTTTGCAGACAGTCATATTTTTAACACACGTGTAATGAAGATGAACAGATGTAGTTGTTGTTAAACCTGACAAATATTAAGGTTTCTTTTATAAAATATCACGATTATATATAAAAAAAATAAAAATAATTATTGCATTTTCACATCAAGCACAAATCAAGAAAAACGTCAACTTGCATGGTTTGCGCACAGATTTAGTCGCAGCAAATGGCACAATCGAGCACATGAAAGAGGACCGACTGACTCTATTGAGATTTTTTTGCTCAAATAAAAGTGTAATAAAGACTACTTAACTCCAACTTACATGGTGTTTTCATCTCGTCAGAGCGGTTTCAATTAAAGTGAAATGTTTTCAGGATGAATAACCAGATGATGCTTAAAAAAATCAAGAGGAGCAGAAGCCTTAAAAATTAATTTTTTATCTTTGTTTAACCTTCAATCTTTGTTTTCCTGGTCATTGTGTAGTGCTAAACACAGACTTCGACTGGAAAGTAAATTAATGCAGAATAGAGAATAATGAAGAATGGATGGCATACCATGCTTTACTTGTCTTGAGAGAGGACATTTTTCTGCACATGCTGTGAATGATAAAGAAAAAATTGGAAAAAGGACATAAGACATAACATGAAATTATCTGAACAAATTGTGAAGGTCAGCGGTTTGCTTAATCCGTTAACAGTCTACATTCATAGTAAGAATACGGAGAGAGAAAAAAACACACCCTTTCTTTTATATCAACAGCTCCGTCTCAGGGTGCTCCAAGTCAGTACCCGAACTATCCCCAGAGTCAAGGGCAGCAGTATTCGGCCTACAGAGCGCCACAGCCCGGACCCCCGCAGGGACAGCCGCAGCGCCCCTATGCTTTTGACCAGGTCAGAAACCCTCCCGTCACAGCAGAGCATTGCCGAAATCTTTCTTTATAAATACTTCAGTTAATAACCTTTAGTTAAGGTGTTCACAGTGTCTCTGACAGGGTTTCTGCGGGTCTTAAAAAGTCTTAATTCGTCCTTCCAAAAATTTAATTAAGGCATTAAATGTTGCATGCACTACAAAAAAAATGACTCTTCCTCAGTAATTCGGTCTCGTTTTCCAAGACAAATATCTAAACATCCTTAAATCCAAGATACATTTACTTGAAACATACGAAGTTTTGTGTTCTGAGAAATTAAGCAGAATTGAGCGAGTTTATGCTTAAAACAAGAATGAACATCTGTCAATGGAGAATGAGAACTTGGTTTCCCTTTGAATCAAGTTGGTTTTCCTGAGCCCATTGGATTTGTTCTTGTTTTAATCAAACTCACTTTATTTTGATCAATTTCTCATACAGTAAAACAAGACTTCTTGTGGCATTTTGCTTCCCAAGATAATGTGTGTTTAAGAATCTTTAGATATTTGCGGGGTTTTAACAGATTAAATTAACAGATTTTCGAAAATTCCATTTTCAAACTTTGACATTTCTTTTACAAGATATTTACATTTAGAGACCATATTGGTGTTACATTCAATTTTTTTACTTGGTCTTAAAAAGGTTGTTAAAAGTCATAGATTTGACTTCATAAAACCTGCAGAAATCATAGTGACTGTACTCATCAGCTCCTTTTCAAACACTTCTTTCTCACTGTCTTGGAATCATTAAATGAGACAATTAAATCCGTACTGATATTTCCATCTTTAAAGACACCGATGTTTCCGAGTGTGACACACGACTCTTTTAACGTTCAGTAATGCAATGTCAGTTGCTGAGTCTGTCAAACTAGCTGTGTTGTAGCACAGGCCTACGGTCACATCGTATCTTTCTTCACAGGGGCAGTATGGCAACTACCAGCAGTAAATGACGAGCATTTGACTTCCCGCCCTAGCATTTCCAATTTGAAGCTGTGTGTGATCTGATGAAGGGCTACTGTGCTCTCAAAATCTCTACGCATCACCTATGAAGAGATGAATCTTCCCTGCTAATGTAGACTGAACTCTTCATTCGGCCACAAGCATTTGAACAAACCGATCAACGATTGGCTCGATTCTCAGCACAGGTGATCTAATCGTGAAACGACTATAAAACTCACTTGACAAAAATGAGAAAGCGTACACATTTTAAGAATTTCCTGTCAACTCATACGTGCATTTTTGAGTTTAACGGAGAAGCAATTTCACAGGAGCAATGCCTTAAGTGAAACGGCTGCCTTATTCACAGCAACTTACGAAATCAGTGAAAATACATGAACACACACAGCAGTGGAACGTGTTTTGTTTTTGTAATAAAGTTCATTGTGCGTTGTTGTTGTTGTTTTTTCTCCTCTCCTGCAAATGTCAGAGAAGCAATAATGCTGAGGTGCGAATTAAGGCTAGTGGAGAGGTGGAAAATGGTTTTACATTTCAGGTTCAAAACTATGCTATGATGTATAAATGTATTTTATGCTTTATCAAATAGAGCTCAGATTGAGCCCAGGTGTTGAACGGTAGCTCAAAGTGTCGTCCCGTGTGCTTATTGACTGTATTGAATCTTTGTTTTCTATTGTTATTGAAGGTGGGACGTTCCATTTTAAAATGACATGTATGTCTTGCTGAAATTTGATTAAACTGTTCTGGTACTGTAGTGGTTTGTAGTGAATCATAGACTGAAGAGTCTTATTGAAGTTCTCAAACATGGTATCAAAGAAGCAAGTATCTTGTAGAGGGACTGGGGATGCTCTACCTTCTTGCAAAGTTCAGCTCCATCCCTGATCAAACACAACTGAACCAACTAATTTAGCAGGTAGGTAGATCTCCAGGAACAGGATTGGCACCCCTGCTCTACTCCATCTTGTGCAATAAGCACCGCTACACAGCCAACAAGGCCTTGTCTCCATCACATGCCTGCTGAGAAATAAGGGTTCATATTGACTGTACTTTATTACCTACTCAAGTACTTGTCAGATTGTGTCTTATCTTCAGCTGTTCATATGCGGTGGGTTGTTTTTCCATTCATGCTTCCGACTTTTTCTACTCGCAGTACTCTAAGGGTACTTTGATATTAATAAGCTCAGTCGAAGGTGCAACAGTTGATGCAAAATTTGGACAAAACCCACAATAGTGTCCAGGCATTCCCAGGAATCTGCGTGACTCCCTGCAATTGGTAAGAACTGGAAACACCCAAATGAACTCAATTTTTGCTTCAATTGGACGAAGCTGTCCATTTTCCACTACTTTGTCCAAGGTAGGTGACCGCAGCCTTAACAAACTCGCACTTGGCCAGATTTCTAGTTAAAGAGGCCTTTGTCAGACTCCATTATTTGACACAAAAGCTGCGTCCCAATTCAAAGGCTGCATCCTTCGAAGTGCGATTGTGTCATCGCGGTGCGACCGAAAGCTGTCCCGATTCGAAGGCTCCTTTAAATGTGGCCTTGAAATGCACCCTTCGTTTCCCATGCAATGAGGGTTACAACAGATGGATCCTACCTACCCCAGAATTCATTGCGCGCCAGTGATGACAGGATTTTTTGGAGAGAAATTGCCGGATTACACTTTTAAATGTAAGTACTGGGTTCTACTTACTCGAATAATCAAATGTAAAAATAAAAAGAAGATATATATATATATATATATATATATATACATATATATATAGCGTCAAATTTAACGGATATCCTACCAAGATGCGATTTTATATAGTTTATACCTTCTATGTTGTACATAAAAGGGGGGGTTCTGGAGCGTAGGGATGGCTTGAACAATTTAGCAGTCTTTTTGTCAACGCTGGGGTTTTCTTTTTTAGGCAGTTGAATATAACATTTTTAAAAAGTCCAGTACAAACGTTACTGCCGCTTGGCAAAGGCAGCTGTAACAGTTCCTATACGACAAGAACAGTCCTCGGTAGGCTAGACCGTCCCATTTAACAACACTCGGTCCAACCTTTGCAGCCTTCGAAGGATGCAGCCTTTGAATTGGGACACAGATAAAAGAGAAATCATGCACACAGAAGGAAAGGGTTGACAAACTTATTAGGCATTATTTCTTACTGTCTCTTGGGATCTTTAAAATCTCTTTTTCAAGCTTCCATACTATCCTTCTGTTTATGAACGTCCTGTGACAATTGCTCAGTTGCAACCACAACTTTTTCATGTCTGATATAAGCCAGAACATGTCCATTAATCTTACAAATATGGCAAATAATACACTTCACACAACTATCCTTATAATCATTTGACAAATGGATATCATGGGCGAATTCCAAACGCCCTTGAAAGGCACTTCAGGAAGAGGACGCCATTTGTAGGGATGTTCCAAATGAAAACGAACAACTCAAGCCCTTCACGAAGGGCCCTTTCAGAAGTCAGTTAGCAAAGGGTACATGCTATGGTCACTTCGAGGAAGTTATTTCTATTGGTGATCTTGGGGTACGAGGTCCTCGGTTTCATTTGCCTCTGGATGCAGTGGATCCTCCTCATATCCTGCAGCCAAGCACAGTTTGTGTAACATGCACACTGCAACAACCTTTGGGGCAAATATGTGGTAAACCATCAAAGATTGCAGAAATATCGCCCATCAGTGGTTCTTCACCATTCCAAAGGCTCTTTCTATTATAGATCGGGCCTTAGCATAGTGCTGGTTAAAGCGTTCTTCAACAATGCCTCGTAGTGGTTCTTTAAAAAGTGTAGTGAGGCAGATTGGCTCTTTTAAACAAGGATGAAAAGGCCAGGTGGAGGGTATGAGCTTGAGACATAAACATGACAGTTTTTTAAGACCCTGGAGTCATGCACGGACCCCAGGAAACCAACAAAAATATCCAAAAACTTTGCATTGTGGTCACAGATTACCTGGAGGGTGATTGATGGGTAAAGTTTCCTGTTGTAGTAGCACTGACCTAAAGATGGTTCCTACTGGCCTCCTAAAAGCAACATGCCTGCTCAACCTCTCAAAACCTTCACCAATCTCTTCCAGCTTCTGAATGGGCCTTCAGATGATGGCTGAAAGGTGTGTTATTAGTGCATTACAGACTGGGTCACATGCCCTGTGTGCAGTTGTCATTGGCACACTGAAAGCTTTAGCTACAACTCTCCACAGGCAAGCCAAAAAAGAAAGATCAGTCATTTGGTGGTCTTTCCCCAACCATGATGTCTTTCCTAGTGCACAAGTCAAAGGAAATAATTTAAGGCTTTTCTCTTTAAATGGAAGTCAGGCTGATGTGCTGGATGCTGCATGCACACGCAGATGTCAAAGTCACATTTGGTCAAACAGTGTCTTTGCCAAGGGCGTTCCAAATGCTTACAGTAATGCCCTACACCCTTCAGAGAACTAACTTCAAGGGCTCTGCCGTTCGAAGGGAGTAGGGCACAATTCTGTTGGAAGTGAACTCATGCCTCTCTTCCAAACAAGTATTATAGGAAATGCTTTGCTATTGGGAACCACTGGCACAGAAAACCTTCAGCCATACCACTGGATACCATTGTTGAGCTAATGGGTGGCCATTGATCAGGCAATTTAAATATTCATTTTAATCCTTTCTGTTTTCTTGTAACTAAAAGCATGCCTATGGCTGTCGGATCCTGAAACATCAGGGTGATTTGGGAGAAAACAGGATCAAAATGCAAATGTTAGAGCAGTGGTTCTTGGCTCCGGTCCAGGGAAACCACTGCACATTTTGTGTCTCCCTTACCTGACAGACCAAGTTCAGTTCATGAAGTTCTCTGTAGAAGGGCTTATTATTTAAATCAGGTGTGTAAATAAGGGAGACATATTGGAATGAGTTATATTACTATATATAGGATCTTTAATAAAGTCTGCATTGCAGAAATAAGACAGCAACCAAAATAAACTTGATCGATTAAGGTGTACATTTTATAAGGTCATGTTATCTGTGTTCACTAACTGTGCTGTCATATAGAAAAACACTGCTTCCGTTCATCTCACAATTATAATTCAGAGCACCTCTCAGGGCAAGACTGAGCTGCCACAGTGGGAAATGACTGCAATCATCGCTGGAAGGCAGAATATTTCCCTCCTTCTCTCTTCTTTGTCTTTCTCTCTTTATGATAGAGGGTTTGTGGGGAGGAGAGAGGGGGGAATGCAGCTCTCTGCACACTTTAATTGGAGATGTGTCACACTAAATAAATAGTGTGAAAGCAACCAGCAACTTGAGGATTGAACTAGCAGCCCAGGGGAAGCCGGCAGCTTTATTAGGTAGCAGCCATAGGGCCATAGATGTGTGGCAATGTTAACCAACTTTCTGCCAATGCCTTACACAACGGTAGTCACTGTAACCAGAACTTTAGGCATGTTCATTTTACTGATTATTCTAACCATACATTTACATGGATAAACGTATTATATGCCATAGATTTGAATACCTTCTCAGGAAAAAAACAACACATTGATTGGGTATGTAATGCTTTTAAGAAACATTTTTTTTGTTATAGACCTTATGTTTCAGAGAAACAAGTGCACAGCCATTTTTAAGATTTTGTCTTTGAACTTGCGTTTTTGTGTAGCTCTATAGCGTCACTGTTTGAGTAGTTCGCTGGTGAAGTGGATTTACTTACTGTAGAGTAAACTAAAGTTATCATGTACATGTAATGTTCAAAGCGGATGTCATAACAAATGTCAGTAGACCAAGAAGTTTTTTTCTTAAATGAGCAGTTCATTCATATATTCGTATGAACTTACCTTTACGCTGTGGAAATATTAAAGGAAGACAGAAGACAACGAGGACAGTGCTGAAAACGGGCGGAGCTACATAAGGTCTATACCTGCTGACAAAAATGGCTGTCTAGGACCTTAAAATGTTCGTCCAATCATTGCATTCGGTCCGAGTGCAATGATTGGATGTTCTACCTGCCTGTCAACCTATGCATTTGCATACCTCCACGCAGCCAATAGCGAGAGTTTGTTTTTTGTTTTGTTTTTTTTTTTTGGGCGGGTCTTGACTATAGAGGCTGAGCCAGAGGGGTGTTAATTGGAAAAATAAATTCAGATTCCATTACAGAAGTGCAAGATAGGACTTCAGGTGGCTCAGGGTGGAGAGAGATTGGATGGTTTACAGGTCTGCGAACAAAACCTTACTTAAAAAGCTTTCTGTACTTGTTGTGGAGCATTTAGATCTTCTCCAGTGGTATCATTACAAGTTGAATGTGAGAATGAGAATGTGCCTCTAGAACACGAGGCATCAGAGAGGATGAGCGTAAAAGGACACCTGGAAGCCATCCCGTTAGACTACTCTGAAAGATTGTTGGAATAGTACAAAGGAATAGCACGCTTTGGCCGGGTAGTAAGGAAGGAGGGAAAACGAGTTGGGATTGAAAGAATTGAAATCGCCCTTCTGTTGATAAAACAGTAAGTCCCCCTTGGCTTCTTCCCTTGCCACTGAATTGATTTAAAAACACAAGTATAATTAAAATGGAAATGAACATACCAACGATAGAGTAGTTCAAAATAGATAATCCAAGAGTATATTCAGTATTACAGGTACAGTGGGTACGGAAAGTATTCAGACCCCCTTAAATTTTTCACTTTATATTGCAGCCATTTTGCTAAAATCATTTAAGTAATTTTTTTTCCTAATTAATGTACAAACAGCACCCCATATCGACAGAAAAACACAGAATTTTTGACATTTTTACAGATTTATTAAAAAAAGAAAAACTGAAAAATCACATGGTCCTAAGTATTCAGACCCTTGCTCAGTATTTAGTAGAAGCCCCTTTTGATCTAATACAGCCATGAGTCTTTTGGGAAAGATGCAACAAGTTTTTCACATATGGATTTGGGGATCCTCTGCCATTCCTTTTTGCAGATCCTCTCCAGTTCTGTCAGTTTGGATTGTAAACGTTGGTGGACAGCCATTTTTTTAGGTCTCTCCAGAGATGCTCAATTTGTTTTTAAGTCAGGGCTCTGGCTGGGCCATGCAAGAACAGTCACAGAGTTGTTGTGAAACCACTCCTTCGTTATTTTAGCTGTGTGATTAGGGTCATTGTCTTGTTGGAAGGTAAACCTTCGGCCCAGTCTGAGGTCTGAGCACTCTGGAGAAGGTTTTCATCCAGGATATCCCCGTACTTGGCCGCATTCATCTTTCCCTCGATTGCGACCAGTCGTCCTGTCCCTGCAGCTGAAAAACACCACCACAGCATGATGCTGCCACCACCCTGCTTCACTGTTGGGCCTGTATTGGACAGGTGATGAGCAGTGCCGGGTTTTCTCCACACATACCGCTTAGAAATAAGGCCAAAAAGTTCTATCTTGGTCTCATCAGCCCAGAGAATCTTATTTCTCACCATCTGGAGTTCTTCAGTGTTTTTTAAGAAACCTCCATGCGGGGCTTTCATGTGTCTTGCACTGAGGAAAGGCTTCCATCGGGCCACTCTGCCATAAAACCCAGACTGGTGAAGGGCTGCAGTGATGGTTGACTTTCTACAACTTTCTCCCATCTCCGACTGCATCTCTGGAGCTCAGCCACAGTGATCTTTGGGTTCTTCTTTACCTCTCTCACCAAGGCTCTTCTCCCCCAAATAGCTCAGTTTGGCCGGACGGCCAGATCTAGGAAGGGTTCTGGTCGTCCCAAACGTCTTCCGTTTAAGGAATGGAGGCCACTGTGCTCGTGGGAACCTTAAGTGCAGCAGAAATTTTTTTGTAGCCTTGTCCAGATCTGTGCCTTGCCACAATTCTCTTCAGGCAGTTCCTTTGACCTCAGGATTCTCATTTGCTCTGACATGCACTGAGCTGTAAGGTCTTATATAGACAGGTGTGTGGCTTTCCTAATCAAGTCCAATCAGTATAATCAAACACAGCTGGACTCAAATGAAGGTGTAGAACCATCTCAAGGATGATCAGAAGAAATGGACAGCACCTGAGTTAAATATATGAGTGTCACAGCAAAGGGTCTGAATACTTAGGACCATGTGATATTTCAGTTTTTTTTTTAAGAAATCTGCAAAAATGTCAACAATTCTGGTTTTTTCTGTCAATATGGGTGCTGTGTGTACATTAATGAAGGAAAAAAAATAACTTAAATGATTTTAGCAAATGGCTGCAATATAACAAAGAGTGAAAAATTTAAGGGGGTCTGAATACTTTCCGTACCCACTGTATTTACAGATGGGTCAAAGGAGCCAGAGTCTGGAAGAACAGCAGCGGCAGTACACATACCTTTAAAATAAAAATCGCAAAAATAATATCGGATCCCGTGCCAGTATTCACTTCCGAGTTATTAGCTATCTAGCTCTGCAGTGGATCAATGAAGTACAACCAGCACGAACTGTGATATGCACTGACTCAATGGCTTCTCTCACTAGCCTACTGAGTGGAAAATATGAAGCACGGCAAGATTTAGTATTTGAAGTTTTGCAATGTTTGTTTAAAACAGGCAGTTTGGGATTTTGGTAAACTTCCTCTGGGTGCCGGCACGTGTGGGTGTGGATGGAGACGAGGAAGTGGACCTGCTGGCAAATAAGGCCTTGAATCATCCATAAATTGAAATTAATTTATCTTTCAGCAAAGCTGAATTCAAGAGAATGAAATCAATTGAAATAAGAAAGAAATGGAAAAGTGGATTAAAAGGAAGACGTCTTTACCAGGTTCAGGAGTGTGTTGGAAATAAGAGGGAAAGATGTCATTATTTCAAGATTAAGAATTGGACACACAGCATTAAATTATAGTCTTTGTAAAATAGGGAAGCATGAAACAGGCAATTGTGACAAATGTGGAGATCCAGAAACAGTGAAGCATATTCTGCTGCATATGAACGGGAAAGACTTCGGTTAATTCATCAATTAGGATGGCTGGGAATTGATAACATTTCACTAAAAGTATTATTAGGAAACAGGTCAATGCAATCAAGAGTTCATGAAATATTAAGTATTTAAAAAAAGAGACAGGAACAATGGATAGAATATCGTTTTTTTTTCTCTTCTCTCTCAAATCAATGTGCACTCCACACTCCAGATCAGTAGGTGGCTTGCCAAACCACCATTAAACACCAGATGAAGATGAAGAAAAATAAAAAGAAGTGGAAGTGCAAGCTAAAATACAAAGTCTTGCCAAAATACACAGAGACAGACAACGACGAAAAACAAGGCTAAACACTGGCAATGATTTTACAAGATGGAGGAATTGTTTCTTCTCGACAGGTAAGCTAAACTTCAAGTTAAAAGTGTTCCTAATATGTTGGAGCTTTTATTGAAAGTAGCCTGATTTTACTGTATCTGTTGAGACATGCCTTCACTTTATAGAGCTGTGTTTGTGATGTTTGAGTGAGCAGAAGTGTGAGGCGCGAAAGGGGCGTGGCAATATTTGTTTGAAAACATGCTGTATTTTTTGTAGTTTTGCTTTAATAGGGCATTGTGTATGATCTGTGGCATCATATCTGAGTCATGTTTCCATTTCTAGTTTTGGTTTCTGATCAGCATGTTCACATTAAAGCAAATGATCTAATCAATACTTGAAAATACGGTAGGACATCTCTACCCTAAAATGTGTTGGCGTCAAATTTGCAGTTCTAAATGTATTATAAAAATATTATTATATGACATAAATGTGTCCTCACTATATTGCTGCTCTAAAACAGAACATCTCAGCATCAGAACCCTCACTTTGAATCTTCTGAAACACAGTGTGTCCTGCAGGGGGAGGGAGAGAACTTCAAATGAACCTTATATGGACACAAATTACAAGAGTTTCTCAAACAGCACTGGAAAGAAATCTTTATGATAGTGATGATTAGCATATCTCATTATTATAAATGCAAATGGATAAGTTAATGATTTTGACCTCAATCTTAAATATGCAAAGTGCTCATGGTGTGAGACAGAAAATCAGTGATGCATAACAACAGCAAAATATATTTTTGTGCATGTTTCAATATAGACTAACAAACTCGATTGCAAAACTGATTTATGTTCAATGATATGACCCTTAAATGTCTGGTCAAAAGAAATCTTATGGCCCGACAGCTCGACGCAGACAATGTTTGAACTTTTACTGGGTATTAATGCAAATGAAATAATTTAAAAAAAGTGACACATTTAGATGATGGTAGTCAAATTCCTTGGGGAGCATGCCATTTATGCAAGTTTTTTCTTCATATTTTGTATATCTAGCATTAATAATAATTAGTCTTTGGGTTTCATTCAGCATACAAGCTGCTTTTTGAGCTCCGTTCAGTACAGTTAGTCGTCTTTTAGAGTTGTGTTCATTATATTACAGACAGTGACTCATTTTTACCAATGCTATTTATTTGCATTACACATTCTGACGTTAACCACCAGTTTATTAAAGAAAACATTTGAAGGGCGCACTTTAAACTTTAAAAAGGAGAAATCCTTTTAAATAACTCTGGTCTCGTTTTACTTTAATATTTTATTCAGTGGCGGCCGTGAGTGTATGTTTGCTATAATAAGTATGGATACTGGCCAAGTGCAAAGATGATAAATATCCATTTGAGATGCGTTTGTCCTTGAATGGAGCAGTGAGGGAGCTCAGCGTGGCGTGTTGGTGAATTCTCTAAATAGCCCACGGCAAAAGAAAGCCTGATTAACCATGCCAAGAGTGGCTAAGCTATACTTACCAATGCTTGTATTATAGTTGCTGTCTGTGTGGGTTTGTGAAGTTTGTTGGCTTCTGATGGTGTGTGTCCTGCTGTGTGTGTGTGTGTGTGTGTGTGTGTGTGTGTGTGTGCGCGCGTGTGAGCAAGTGTGTGTGTGTTGTGTGTGAGGGCTAAGCGTTGTGTGTGTGTGTTGTGGTGTGGGTTGGGAGCACGTGTGTGTGTTGTGTGTTGTGTGTGACTGTGTTGTGTGTGGGTGTGTGGTGTGTGTGTGTGAGTGTGCTCAGTCTCTGCTCCCAGCGACAGGAGGCGTGTTTGTTCTGAAAGAGCTCCGCACGTCGCATTTCAAGGTAACCAAGTAATAAAGGTCAGATTTGAAAGTGCTTGATCAGATTGATGCACAGAAAGTGATTCATGTTAAGAGTTGCTTTGACTGCTTTGCTATCCCACAAGGTAACCTGTATGACAACTTTTTCTCAGAGGGTATTGGAATATAAATTTTTATTTATTCAATTGATCAGAAATCAGTGTTGTGTGTTCACGATAGATCTATAGAAATAAAAAGTAAAGAATTTAGTGTATGCGAGTGCTGTCAAGGTCTATATTAATGGAGAAGTCAAGCCAGATAACAGATCTCTGTAGATTAAAAATACGATGGCCAATTACAGTAATATCTAGAAATTGAGAAATAGTTTATACGCAAGTCTTGTACTACTGTGGGAAATTGGGGCCAGGAATGAGGAACAGCTTTGTATTTTGTAATGAGTGTCAAATTATGCTTTGAATGACAACAAACCCAATGTCTGCATTTAGATCGTGTTTATATCCATGTGGTATATGTTCTAATTATTGTCATTGCTTTTTTTATTGTAAATATCTTCAAAAACTATATTGCGAAAGATGTGTAAAATGTAAATATATGTTCTACCAATATATATGTTTTGGCTGTTTTTGTGTCTTTTTGGAAATATACTTTGAAAATATGCAAATAAACTATATATTTTCAATCCAAGAAAATACATTCACATTTCACATTTGAAGAAAACCTTTTTAATTATGTTAGGTTTGGAAATGTATTTTCTTGCCCCTGAAATACATTTTGGTAACTAAATATATTTTCAATTTCAAAAATATATTTTAACTTCATTGTTTACAATGTATATTTAAAATAATGTTTGGCCAGATTTTTTTTTCTCTCCCACTCACCATACTTTATAGTCAATTGCAATTTGTGTATTTGCTTCTGCTAGTCATCATTATAATTATTCTGTACTTCTCCATCATCTTCATCAGTCAGCTCAGACCATGAGTACTGCGTAGTCTGTAGACAAACTAGTCTAATAGTGAATGCTACCTACCTCTATTTGTTGGTGTAGAGGGTTTACAGTACTAGTTATGCTTTGTTTTGTTGATTTCTTTCCATGGGTACAGAGCAGAAATACCCTTTGTATGTGTGTGGCTGTACCTCTCTGAGAGACAGAAATGGAGAGAAAAAGAAAGAGTGATGATGGCTGTGTGTGTGTTATCTAGTGAGAGGATTGGACTTGGAAATGGGAAGTTTGGGGATGTAAGTCTGCTGTCCGCCAGAGCCGTGGGTCCCCGGGTCTCTCATCACAGACCTCCTGACAGCAGAGATGGGACCAGCGCAGAGATCATCCCTCACCACTGAAGAATATTCCAGCGTGACCGTTTGACAGCCCTGCTGAACTAGTTTCTCAAAGCAGGTCAAGGGATTTGGGGCCGTCTTCATCTCCAGCTGCTTTAAACATGAGTCCTCAAGATAACCGGCACTCTTCTACTGATGAAGGCACAACCTACTAGTAACCAGGTCCTGAGTATTACATCTACAAGAAATTATCATCTTTTCTTCACAGCTTCAATACATTGAATACACACAATATGCATTCCTAAACAAAACTCTCGTTGAAGACTTGGGGGAATACATTTCAAAATCCCTGGTAGCCCTTCGGGCAGACACTTTCAGGTTTTGGTAGCCTGAAATAAATTGAACTAGCCCAAATAAAAAAAAAAAACCT
Source organism: Sinocyclocheilus anophthalmus (assembly GCA_018155175.1). Lineage (NCBI taxonomy): Eukaryota > Metazoa > Chordata > Actinopteri > Cypriniformes > Cyprinidae > Sinocyclocheilus > Sinocyclocheilus anophthalmus. Next base: position 81,007 of record JADLZN010001965.1, read on the forward strand.
TTTTTTAATAGAGAAAATTGGCTAGGAGTCAAAACATCAATCAAAAACATTTTCAAAATACTAAAATCAAAGAAGGATTTTTAAATTCAAATTTAAGGTTTTATGACCATTTTTAAGACCTGCACAAATAAAATAAATGCGGTATGAGTGGGGTAGGGCAATGTCTAGAAACATATTAAACCGTAAAATGACATGATTTACAGTTCAAATACAGGTTTATATAATGATAAACATAACATAACATTTCAGCCTTTAAACCATTTTTAGGAAAGTCAAACATTAATTTAAAACATAAATATCTTCCTGTCTAAACTGTTTAGATTTTAGAAGGCACATTAGCTTCTGATTGAGCACTGGTTCACATTTAAACTGTGCGTGTTGCTGCTAAAAACATGGTATATTTTGCAATTGGTCTGTAAGTAAACACAGCAGAGGGCTTCTGACATGCAAAATCTTGCATCTGCCACTAGGTGGCGCTTGGGGGGGCAAAATAGGCTTGTCTGGTAACAGCTCTGATACACGAAGCAGCATGCCAGCTAACAAAAAAGCGCCTCCCCTGAAGGGTCCTGCAATGTGCCGGGAGTCTTTGTGTAGGGTTCTTTAGACGTTACATAAGGACGTCGCGGGGAGAGTTTACGACGTCTGTGACCCAATCGGGACCTTTAGGGAACATTCTATACAAGTCCTTTTTACGTGCCTTTCAGTGCTAGTGTAACATATCAGTTAGATAGACAATAGGACCAATACGCAAAGATAAACACACGGAATTGCAGGCGTGCAAAAAAAAAAAAATATATATATATCCAGATAGCACATGTACGTCTGCAAGATGTCTGTGAAAGATCGCTTCATCTGGAAAGCATCTGCTGTGTACAAACATCGGATAGACGTCTCTAAGATGTCAGTTTTACATTCCTTCTAAATCATAAACATCTTAAAGACATCTTCTAAACATCTATTTGACATCTGATAGGAAACGTGCTATAGACATATTGCAGATGAGCAAACCCTCTAAAAAATGCGTCTCGCAGATGTAAATATAGACGTCTCCGTGATGTGCGTGTGCTATCAGGGTTAGTTAGGGGTGGAACGGTTCAACTTTTTCACGGTTCAGTTTGTATCACGGTTTCGGTACGGTTTTGGTATGTGCTATGTTTAGGGAAAAAACTGTATTGTCAAATAAAAATAAAGAAAATAAGAACAAATAATCTAATTACAAGCAACAGAACAAATAAATACAACCGAGCAAGGTGCCAAATTTTGATTCTCTGCATTTAATCGGTCTCCAATTCTCAAGCGATCATTAATTTAGGCTGTTTTTCTAATTATGAACTGAACACAAATATCGGTTATGTATTAATTTAGATATATGATTATTCGGGACATCCCATATTTTCAATTATTCGTTCATTAGGGACCCAGTATCGGTTAGAGACTCGCGTGGCCGGCGCGGGTCTCACGATCACAAACTCACCATTCTGAGTTTATTCAGAGGATGCAGAGCGATCTCATACTTTTAAGTCGGTTGCCTCATGCTCACTCATACAAAAAGTGTAGTTTCCTTAGTCACACAGCTGCAACTTGCTAAGTCAGTGGCAGACAGAAATCAGAAGATCTCACATGATGTGCCACATGCTCCATGCATTGGGCCTTCAGTTTGACCCATCCATCAGAACAGAATTCTTCTGAAGTTTTCAGTCTGTCGGATAAGTGACTGCTGTGAAATTGAGACCATTTCACCTTTAGAATGATACTAAACATGAAAAGTTTAACCACAATATGTAAGTATAGTAACTTGAGTTCTTGACACTTCTAAGCTAATGTTCAGATTGCTATCGCTTCTGATGAGAAAGTGTATTGTTTAGTTTGCGTAGCATCTGTTTTGTGTGAGCTAGGAGATCGTTTCGGGTCTTACAAGACAAACATTCCACTTCTATATATAATAATAATTTGACCAAATTAGTTTCACAGATACAACACCTTTATTTGTGGCAGATGTATTCAGGTGATTTCAGTCCTGGTCCTGCTGACCCACAGCACTGCACATTATGGGTACGTTTGCATGCAGCGATGTACTAAAAACGAAAACGATGAAACAAGATCTGAATGAGCTGCTGCCAGACGCTGCTGTCATGCTCTGCCAAAAACCCCGACCAAGGGCACGGTGTCCCAGCACCTCCATCCACAGGCCCGGTCTGATCTGTGCTGATGAGCCATCCTCCGCCTGCGCTCATCCGAACTGGAAGGTTACAAATATTAGCGGCCAGTCTTAACCAACTCACTGGCAACACGGTGAAGGTGACAAACGATGTGGATTTCAAAAGAATGCATGCCAGTGAGTAAATCAGTGGTCTGTTTTTGTGACAAAGACCACCAAAGCTTGCTTAACAATAATGAGCGCTGGAAAGCGGTGCTGTAGTAAGTAGGTTCATGGCACAAACCCGATGAGGAGCTGCTGTTGGTGGAGGAATCAATGCTGAAAGATGCCCCGTCGCTTCAGAAAACATGAGAGTCTCCTCTGTATATAGACCATACAATTGTTAGTGTGAAGGGAAAAATCCAAATGTACAGTTGTTTACATTAAAACCATCTTTTGTGGTATATTGACATCAAGGTAACCCTATATGGATCATTGAAGAGCCGTGGCCAGGTAGCATATATAACAATTATTTCTAACAATATACACTACTGTTCAAAAGCTTGGGGTCAGTAAAGAATTTTTTCTATCTTTTTTTTTTTTTAAAGAATTATTTAATACTTGTAGTCAGCAGAGTTGAATGAAAAAAAAGTGATAGTAAAGATTTATATTGTTAGAAAATATTTCTATTTGGAACAATGTTTTTTTTTCTGTTTCCTTAAACTTTGTATTCATCAAAAAAGTTTCTCAGGTTCCAAAAAATAAATAAATAAATAAAGCAGCATGCAATAAATCAGAATAATTACCTAAAGACTGGAGGAGGAATGCTGACAATTCAGCTTTACATACAGGAATAAATATATTTAAAGAAATTAAAAGATAAAACCATATTTTAACTTGTAATAATATTTCACAATACTACCGTTTTTACTGTATTTTTGCTCAAAATAAATGTTTTTTGTTTCGTTTTTACTTTTGATAAAATAAATGCAGCCTTGATGAGCAGAGACACAAAAGAAACAATAATTATTTTTTAAATCTTACTTGATCCCAAGCGTTTGAGGTTCATAAAAAACAAAATGGACAATATAAAATACAATAATTATAATAGTACCCTATATAATATATACCTTTTAATATTAGAAAAACTTTTCACACACCGTACAAAGGTTCTCACCATTAAGAGAACTGGAACGCAAGAACTCCCACACAACACCGCTCCAAATAGAACCTCACATACCGCTATACTCGCAACCACGCTATCAAATAAATGTATCAAAATAAACAAAAAACATATCCAACCCCATCCCCCACACCCCGTAAACTGGCTAGTAACTCAATATCTTCTGTTTAAGACCTTTTTTTTTTTTTATTTGAGGAACGAAGACTGAAATTATTAATATTTTCTTAAAATACACCACTCCAGTAATCTTTATTGCAAGTTTGAAAAATATATATATATTTTTAAGTATATAGATATCTATTTTAGTACCCTTCTTGGTAAACACACCGAGAGAAAGAACCCACACAAGACGCTTGATATACGTTTAGTATAGGACAGCACAGACCAAGAGTGTCCTTAAGTCTATTACGACCCACCAGTTTTTAAGTTTTATATTGTTCATATATTTTCGCAAACGACCTAGTATAAAGTTTCTCCAGTACATGTGTTTTGTCATTTAGTCGTTGTTTTAATATAGGTCTATATAATTTTATTGACGCTGTATTACGCATTATATATGATTGTCAAGTGCGGTGTGTGTAGAGTAGTACATAAGGGAAACGCTCTATATAAATAAGTAGTAGTTTAGTCATTTTATTCAGTCTATAACATATACTGTTATATGTACCTGTTGTGTATATATATGGCTTTATGTGTATGTGTGTGGGTGTGTGTGTGTGGGTGTGTGTATGATGTGTGTGTGTAATGCGTGGTGTGTGTAGTGTGCCATGTGGTATGTTGTATGTGTGTGTATGTGGTGGCAATGTGTGTGTGTGTGTGTGTGTGTGTGTGTGTGCGTAGTGTATGTGGGCGTGTGTGTGTATGTGTGGGTGTGTGTGTGTGAGTGTGAGAGAGAAAGTGTGTGTGTGTGTGTGTGTTTGTTGTGTTTGTGTGTGTGTGTGTGTGGGTATGTGTGTGTGTGGGTGTGTGTGGTTGTGTGTGTGTGTGTGTGTAGTGTGTGGGTTGTGTGTGTGTGGTGTGGGTGTGTGTGGTGTGTGTGCGTGCGTGTGTTTGTGTGTGTATGTGGTGTGCGTGTGTGTCTGTGTGGATGTGTGTGTGTGTGTATATGTTATATATATAATATATCTATAAATATGTGTGTTGGTATGTATATATGGTGTGGTGTGTGTATATAATGTAAAATACTAAGTACTTTCGCATTTTATGCACAATTTTGTTCTGTCTCTATATACTGTATGTTTTGGAGGTAGTATAGGCCCCTGAAAAAAAAAAAAGCAATATCAGCTGACCACACTTTATATCTTGTGATTATAAAATATAAAAATGCGTGACATGTTCTTTAGAAAGCACAGCCTAACAGCTTTCACAGGACAAAGACTTGCCAGTTTCAGGCCCTTAGTAAGTTTTCCTAATTCACACAATAAACGTGATGATGAAAAGTTTCTGTGCTGCAAACTACACCGAACTGTGGAAGCATACGAGTGTTGTTCCTAATGAAAGCTGGAGCAGTCTGTACGGGTTTGGAGCGCTGTTTGTTTGTGTTTGTGAGGAACGGCTGGGGGCTGCAGGTAGAAAAGAGCTTCAGATTTGGGGAGAGAGTCTGACAGCATGCTGGGACCCTGCGCACCGCTCATATTCATCTGAAAGACAACTGAGACCTCTTGACAGAACGAAACCACATACCAAAAAAATGTTTACATCCTGAAAACACTATGATTGCAACAAAAAAGCAAATCATATCAATCTTGCGTCTTTTGATCACACTTTGTTTGTGCTTTTGTCAGATGGCAAGTGGGGAATTTACTCGGGGCTGATTCCAAATATTTAGAGAGGATTCTCAACATGTAAATGCTTTATAAATAAAGTGAGGATGTTACACAAATAATACAACTCTGGAGGTCACAACATGACATGCTAATGAACAACCACAACTTAATGAAGTCCTTCAGCGCCTGTTTAGTCCTTGTGCAACAGAGAAAATCCTCGAGTCTGCTTCCAATACCTCAATATATCCTGAATGTTGCACCAGTTATGGTACAGTTATGTATCAGTATGTTCTATGCTGGGCCACGATTCAAGCATTGTTTAGATCATGAACGCCGCTATATTTCACCCTCTTTTTGCTGGTTTGTACACAGCACTCCACTTTTTGTATGTGTGTACAGCTATTTCTAAAATGTCATTTTAAACATTTTATTTTTTTAAAAACAGAAAAAAATATTATTCTAAAACTGCAAACGAGTTAAAAAATGATTGGTTTCACTTCATTTTAAAGTGATGTTGTTACAGTATCACACAAATAAGTACTGAATATGTATACTTACACTCTAAAAAATGCTGGGATGTTTCAATCCAACTTTGGGGTCAAATATGGACTAACTCAACTTTTGGGTTAAAAATTGAATGTAAAAATTTAACCCAAAGTTGGGTTGAAACATCCCAGCATTTTTTACTATTGGGTTTAGATAGGGTTTGGTTCGGAGTTAGTTGTTTGTAATCAGTATGTAACAGCTGTAATAGTAAGTACACGTAACACACTCTAAAAAATGAATCGGGATCTGTTACCACAACTAAATGCATAGTTGCAAAAATTCCAATTGATTGATTGATTTAAATAAAACTTTAAAATTGCAAATTATATTTTACGAGTTCTGTTGACGTAACAATGTTGATCATTATATTAACTTAATATATTGGGTAATGTAAACACATATCTGTATTAATTCATTAAAATATTATTGTTTAGCCTACTTTGGAAACTGGGCAGTAGATTTCTAGTTCTTGCATGAAATCTTCAAAGCATGCTTTGTTTGCCTAGGACTGGATAAGCATAAGGAGAAAAATGTTGAAATCAAGTGTTATTTTATTTATCAAGGGAAAGTGCTGCCACTGTTTAAAGCTGCTATATTTGACATTTCAAAGAGGTTATGCTATGTTTTTATGGTTAACATTGTAAAACCAGCCAATCATATCAGACCTAGATGGAGAAAGTGTGACTGGAGTGTGGGCAGTCAGTGGCCACAACATAGCCTAATGCATTATTATTATTATCATCATTATAAAGTCTTGACATTCCCAACAAAAATTGTGCTCAGTGTGAAAAACTTCCATAAATATCCCATACAACTGTGGTGAGTAACCCAAGTCTAAACATACGGAGGCACAACCCTTTATTATCCAATCTGAAATGCAACATGCAATTGAAAAGTGTGAAATGGTTCTGCATTTGAATGCGCATTTCTCACAGAGACGCTGCTGAGTCTCGTCTGCCAGAAGGGGGACCAATCCGCCTTCACAAGAAGTCCACAGAAGTCCAGGCTCCGGATCCGGGGACTTCTCGATCCAGACGCCAGCTCTTGCCGACGTCCCTCGGATTTTAATCATGCCTCTCTGTCAGTGTTTGAGAGCAGCAGGCTGACAATGATTTCCTCCGTGATTACGCACAGGGCGCGTCCCTGCGGGGATGGGGCCCCCTCTGGAGCCGTCCTCATGGCTTTGGGGGCCTCGCTTCCATTTTCCATTATTATGTGGACTACCGGAGCGACAGCGCAGAGCGAGACCTCGCAGGTTGGTGATGAGGAGGGAGCTCGCATGTTCCTCTCCGACTCTTTTTTTTACATTTTTTTTTCTTAAACAGACTCAGTCCTGATTCTCCAGATGCAATGAGAAAATTGACAGTCTCAATTAGTCTTTAGGTCGTGCCAATGTAAGGAAATAATTCATTTTTACTCGTTTTTCGCTTTATTAGATCCCCCCCCGCACATTTACAGCGGCGTTTGAAATCTATCGTGCATGCAACTGATCAAATCAAACATGTATATGAATTTACAGCGCGATATTAGCAGATGGATATGACATTTGAACTCTTCAGCCGCTCTAAACAGACACATCTAGACCAACAGGAATTGACCAACACCACTGTGATTTTTTTCCCCCCTCGAATGCACAATGTGCAGTAAACTGGTGTCAGACTGAATGAGCTTTATGATCACATTAGAGGAGATCTAGATATATATGAATGATCTTCAGAGGGTTTCTGTAGGATGTCGCGCCGCAAACAAGCCAAACCGAGAGCTCTGAAAGGTAAGTGCTCCTCCATACCTGTAAAACGGGCTTTCGAGAAACCAAAAAAGGAATTTTGTAGGATGTCAGACAGCTTCTCGGGATAAATGCATGCGTTATGCAACACCGTTATTTCCACGCGCTCAAGTGCGCAAATTGAAGGATCGTTTGTATGCGCGAGCTTCGTGAGCAACTATAATACCCAAAGATGTGCTTTATGAACTACTTGATGTGTGACAGTGATTGCAAGGGTCGGAATGCATCGGAAACGCGCTGTTTTATGTCTGCTGGTCTCATTGGAGAGTTCAGGACGATGTGTGCTAGGAGTCATGATATATGATCTGGATGTTAAATTGGCATGCAAGTTTGGAGAGACACATCACGTGACTGCAGGAGCTCTATCATGAAAGTGGATGCTTACCAATAGGATAAACGTTATAGATCGTTTGACCATTACCACATTTTCATCAGCATACTGTCCTCATGTTGTTGTGATGTGTTCTTGCTTCGCATCCAAGATAGTTCTGTTGTGATCTTTGATTATCGTCTTTGGCACTGATGATGTTCTGTGTATGTCGCATTGCATTTAATAACATATGTGTGTAAAAGTGAATCTTACAGAGGAAAAATGAGGAAGTCATTTATTTCTGTGTTTCAAGGCGGAACAGGCAATTCCCCCGGTATTAAATAATATCTTGAAGTATATAAATGATGTGTCTATGTTATAATTCCGCAAATGAGTTAAAAACAAAAATTAGATGTACATTATGCTCGGAGCCACTTTATCAATTCCTTGTTTTTTCTCTTGATGATAGATGGCACAACATCTAATCTAAACACAAGGCCATGCACTTCTTAATTTTGTAATTTCACCTGAATTTAACCTTAGAAAAGTTTGAAAAAAAAGTCAGTCTACAAAAACATAGTTGGAGGTAATTAAAAAAAATGTTGGTCTCTAGAAAATAGTGATCTGACATTGTATTAAGATACAAATAAAAAAAAATTGTCTGTTAGTTAGTGATTTGAGGAAACAGGTCCTGCAATTATAGATGCATTTTATGGTATGTTAGTTTGAAGCAAGAGATAAATCGAACCCTTTTAGGGGAGGATGGCCCCCAGAACTGCCACGAGGGTGCTTTACTAGTGTTATTATTTTTTAATAATATTCATAGAATACATTTCTATGCTGCTAGTACCTGCCTGCAAATGGATTTCTTTGTGCAACTAACTACATCTGTAATTAATTTCGGTAATTACATCTATAATTACACTGCTGACCCTACAGCTACATCTTTAAACCTACCCTTACCACCAAACCTTTCCCTAAACTTACCCGTGTAAGCTTACAACTACACAATGAGTAAGTTGCGTCAAACACTTAATTTTGATGCAACTAGTCAGAGACACCTAATTTGAAATTTCATGTTTTTACATTGCATTAGTTTTCTTTTTGTTCTTTTTTGTAGACATAATTAATTTGTTTGCATAAAGCACACATTGTAATTTACGAGTGAATCGGGAAATACACATGAATTAGATCAACTGGATAAATAAAATTGATGAATATTAGCCGCTTGAAATGAGTTGCTTTTATGCTTGCGGTTATTTTGTTGTTACATAATTAAGTCTATAGCGGAGTGTCAATGGGTGGAAAAATAGGAGGACAAAGATTTTGAATAGATATTAATGTAACAGTAGCTCAAGAAATAAAAGCGTTATGTACAATCTTGGGCCAGTTTCCTTTTTGAAGCTATTTGTATTTATACATTTGGCTCTTTTATTCAAAGCAACTTTGCATATAAGTTTAACATTTTACCAGTTTGTACTGTACATTCCTTAATGTAATCTAAAGTAATTTCACCCATTATGTTGGAGTTACTGCCAGACTCTGCTGTAAAGAAACACTCCTTAGACTGAACCTTACACAGACTTTCTTACCTGTGCTGTTCATACTGAGAACGCTCTGGCACCGGTGTGATGCTGTATAATGTGTCAGCCTGTAAAAGCGTCCGAGCACATCACGAGAGGTGATGGAGGTCAGTGAGGGTGTGTGAAATCCTGTCCTCTGTCATGGAGACACAAGCTAGTTTAGATACATATGAGCAGTGTGTTTGGATCTCAGGGAAGACATTTCATGTAGGCATTTTTTTTTTCTTTTTCCAAAGGCCATTTTAATATATAATGCACTGGACAAAGGTGACAGCATTATTGCTTAAGGGAATAAATGTCTTCAGGCCAAAGACATACATCATCCGCTCATATGCAAACACGTTCTCCTCTCACGCTGACATTTACTCAGAGCTGCCCGTCTGCATAACACACACACACACACAGCTCGCGCTATCTCTTACTCTATGCTCATCTCTCTGCTCGCTCTCCTGCCTTCTCTCTCTCCTCGGCGCGATCTCTCGCGCCTCTGCTCGCAGGCTCGCTGCGCGCTCTCTCGCGTCACAACTGCACTCACACAAACCACACAACACACAATCTATAACCAACAAAAAACACAAAAAAACACACACCACACACACACACACACACAGTATCTCTCGCTCTCTCTCTCTCTCTCTCACACACAAACACACACACACACACACACTACACTCTCTCTCTCACACACACACACTCGCCGCGCACCTCTCACACCACACACACAACACACACGCTCACACTCTCACACACCTCTATCTCGCTCCTCTCACAAACTACACACACAACAACACCCCACACACACTCTCGCTACGCTCTCACCACCCACAACACGCTCCATCTCTCTTCTCTACTATCGCACACACACAAACAACCACATCTTCGATCACGCCTCTCAACCACACACACCACACGAACACACTCGCTATCCTCTTCACACACACACAACACACACAACACACATGCCGGGCACATGCTCTCTGTCTCTGAGAATGAACTTGCTAAGGTGCGCCTTACTAGTTTTTACTCAGGGTGGATGCTTTTTGAGGTGCATATTGTAAGAAATGTTCATAAATCAGTCAAAAAAGCGCTGACAGGTTTTACATACAAATTATTTGGACTGTATTAGATGTTGACTCAAAGTTTGCGGAATGATAAAGGGATTCTCAGAAAGTGTTTGAGCATGTGAAGGGGTGGTGGCTGTAACCGGTAACGCATCACTATAAAGAGTATGTACACACACTGTATATACATTATATTTAAAGGTGCAGATAGTGGTACAATTTAGCAATAGTGACCCTAGACCACAAAACCAGTCAAAACCAGTCGAAATTGAGATTTATAAATCATATGAAAGCTGAATAGATAAGCTTTCGAGGGTGAGTATGGTTGTTAGGACTGGTAGGGACAAGATTTGCGGAAAATACCAACTTTTGAATCTGGATCGAGGGGCAAAAAAAAATCTAAATATTGAGAAAATCATCTTTAAAGTTGTCCAAATGAAGTTCTTAGCAATGCATTTTACTAATAAAAAAATAAGTTTTGATATATTTATTGTAGGGAATTTACAAAATATCTTCATGAATCATGATCTTTACTTTATGTATTAATGATTTTGGCATAAAAGAAAAATCTATATTTTTTACCCATACAATGTATTGTTGGCTATTGCTACAAATATCCCCCAGCGACTTAACACTGCTTTTGTGCTGCAGGGACACATATATTGTTTTCTTTTTTTAAAGGTGCATCAAATATTCAGGAAATTGTGAATGTACTGCTTGTGTTGTTTGTAGGTTTCTTTACTGTTCCTTGTTGGATAATAAACAGTCAACATTGTATGCATTTAAGTTAACAAACATAGAGACTGTTCACGAATGTAGAGTCCTGTTAGTGGTCTGTGATGAAGAGCTCATTAATTTTTTTTGATGTTACACTGAAATATGATGATTATCATTGGAGAGCATAAAGCTGAGCTGTCACTTGAGCTGAGCTCTGCTGTTTCTTCTGTGATTTCTTAATGTGTTTAAAGAGCGATGGCTTTCTGCTGAATGTCTTTGGTCTAGTGCTTACATACAGTTTAGGAAAATTTTACTTCATAACTTTAAATAATTGCTATCCTTGAGGGTAAATGAGAATGATTGTATTATTTTAGCAGTGATTTTTCTGTAGTTGGTGTCATACTTTATTTGCACATGTATTGACTTCATATGCAGTCTGGCTTTGAGTCTTTGCCTGTAAAAGCTTTTAACCTCATGAGGGTCTCGTTTCATACAGTAGTGTTGTGCCTTGTGTCCTCTGCCCTCTGAAGACCCCATCACTCTTGTTTTTTCTCTTGATCATAGATGGCACAACGTCTAATCTAAACACAAGGCCATGCACGTCTGAAATTTGTCATTTCATCTGAATTTAAACACATGCGAGATTTAGTAAGTCTCTTGAAAAAATAGTGATCTGTCATTGTATTAGATAATTATCTAAGTGTTTTGGGGTCTGGGGGCTTACGATGTGTTTGTGGATACATTCCTGCTAGATTAGTAGATGCATTTTATGTATTTAGTTTTGAAGCAAGGAGATAAAATTAGACCCTTTTAGGGTGAGATGGCCCCTCAGAACTGGCACTTGAGTGGGATGCTGTTACTAGTGTTATTATTTTAAACTATTCATAGAATCCATTCTCTGCTTGGATACATGCCTGCAAATGGATTTCATTTCGGACCCATCACGCAATACTGTGACGGCATGTCTGAAGAGCTTTACTTTAGAGGTAGCTCTGGAAATCCAATACATTTTGAGGGATGGTGATGATGCGTTAAGCTTGAGATTTACAGAAAGGGAATGTTGGAGCGGAATGTGATACTTCAGTCTCTTATATTTTTAAGAACAGTAAATTTTCAAGAATTACTCAAATTCTCATTTTATTTCCTTCAAAAGTCTATGAAGTTTTTTTTTTTTTAGAGGTAGTCAATATTTTGTTCACCCAGTTAATGTATCAAAGTGCACTCACATGCACAAGTGTCTTGAAAACATCTATTCTATGACAAAGTCAAAAATATCAAGCATCTCGTCTAAGATAATCCAGCATCATATTTTATTATTATTTCTTAGAAAATAAATATTTTAACAAAACTACTACACTGCTTATTAATATTTGAAAAAAAAAAAAAAAAAGTTTGTTCACAAAATCCAACTACAGTTCGTCCTGAAAAGATATCATTCAATTATTCAGTGCCACCTTGTTAAAATGCATTTATCAAATTCTTAAAATACTTCCCCTAATATATCTGTGGCAAAAATAACTAACTAACTAAATAATACATACATAGAAAAAGATAAAAAGAATGCCAAACTACTGCAGAATATTTTTTGAACAATAACTTTTCCTGTATAAAAGCTACCTGGAATTCAACAAAAGGTGAAATACGAACAATTTAAGTGAACAGAGATCGGAGTGTTATTTTAAAAATGCTTTCTTGCACAAATGAACAATTACATAATGTTTGCATTTACTGTTGTAGCATTTTTATGCGAGCTCCCAAAATTCACTTAAAATGTCGATTGAATAGCTAGCATATTCTCGTGATGGATGGGTGTTTGAGGACCACGGCATTTCTGCCATGTTGCCGGTAGTTCACACATGTAACCTAGTTTGTTTGCATAGATGAATATGCATGCATGTTACTTTAATAAATCACAATGCATTTTTGCATTGGTTATTGACCAAATGATTCATGATGTAAAAGTCTAGAAAGATAGATGCAGTTAAATTGGCAGGATGTTAAATGGATTGTTGTGACACTTACTAGCTAGATTATGAAAGACACTTCAAAGGGATAGTTAACCCAAAAATAAAAAATCTGTCATCATTTACTCAAGTTGTTCCCCATTGACCTCCATAGAAAAAAAAAATAGTGTGGAAGTCAATGGGGACCAGAAACCTTTTGGTTGGCAACATTATTTCAAATATCTTCTTTTGTGTTCAGCAGAAGAAAGAAACTCCTACAGGTTGGAAACAACTTGAGGGTGAGTAAAATGTTGACAGAATTTACATTTTTGGGTGAATTATCCCTTTAATATTTAAAGATCTGGGATGCAAAGTTTAGTTTGAAATAAGGTTGAGCCAAAGAGCACGATTATAATTTCTCCAGCTCTCCAGTCTGTCAGTTATGTGCCCTAGAGTATGAAATATACTGCCAGACTCCTCAGTAGACTCTAAAAGACTGACTGGCGTACTGTTGCTTTTGAACAATGTCTGCTAAATGCAAGTAACTCAGTCGAATGAGGATTTTGCATTTAGATGAACTTTATTTTGGATTATTTGGCGTAAGTTTACTGTATCTTTGTGCTTGAGTAGAAAGCTTGCCTTTGTACAACTATTGGCCTTTCAGCCTAACTGTGTCAGATGGAGGACTTCTTTTTAAAGGTGCTTTTCAAAGCAGCGTTCTGGGCTGTCAGTCAGTGCCAGAGACCAGCGGGGAGGTCTCGTCAGGCGTCCCTTTCCTCTGTGCCAGGAAATGAAAGTGCAGATAGTGGAGGTAAAATGGAGACCGCAGGGGTAGAGCTGAAGTCTCCTCCCAGAAAGCCTAATTTCTCATGAAGCAGGTGGGAGTCTTTGTTCTCCTCCTGATTCTAAAATCCATTTAGGTTTCCACACCTGGCATACAGGAGGAACATTTCCTGTTTAATGGGTAGAGAATGAGTCTCTAATGAAGTGGCAGACACATTTTGCATCACAAACTCTGTTGGTGGAACACTGGCACCTGTAAAAATCACTTTATTGGCATATAACATTGTTTTATGTTTGTAGGTAATATGTGGGTTATTTGTAGGCTGCATGTTGGCTGGAAAGGTGCCATTTGTACCGTACATAAAAGGATTTTTATTTTTTTAGAAATCACATCAACCAAAGTAACCGTAATACATTGAGGAAGCACCAGTACATATACATTGAGGAAGCACCATTAGGGGGTTGCATCCTCATCAATATTCAGATTAGTGGTCAACAAAAATGAATTTTCAATGGCTCGTTCTTAAACGATTGTTCCCATTCTTACATTTTGTAACCACCTAGTAAAATACTAAGTTATTTAATGTTGCTAAGCCTAAATTACAACATTATTTCAACTGCAGAGTGAGTTTGGAATTTGTAAAATTTTAATAAATAAGTAAATATTTTGATTGGCAACTCTCGGAATGGTTTTAGCTCTTTAATCCATATGACAGAGTTCATGTGTTTTGTATTTATATCTGCTGCTACAGAACAAGTATGGAAGTATGGCCTAATGGTTAGAGAGTCGGACTCGTAACCCAAAGGTTGTGGGTTCGAGTCTCGTGCCGGCAGGGATTGTAGGTGGGGGGAGTGAATGTACAGCGCTCTCTCCCACCTTCAATACCACGACTAAGGTGCCCATAAATGGCTGCCCACTGCTCCGGGTGTGTGTTCACGGTGTGTGTGTTCACTGCTGTGTGTGTACACTTTGGATGGGTTAAATGCAGAGCACTTATATCCTAGTATGGGTAACCATACTTGGCCACATGTCACTTCACTTCACTACTGCCAACAGATACACCAGATATTGTACAGTGAACATTTAAATGTTGAGCAAGCTAATCTTATTGGCTGCAGCAGAGGCCAATCACTAAGTACTTGTGTCATGTACTAAATAATGTGATTGCCAGCCGATTGCATGTAAAGGACCTATCAACCTGCGCCATCTAGAGTTTTATGACTGAAGTAGATATGGAATTATCTGTTATTATAGAATGTTCTAACATCTATGTTGTGGATAAACATGAGCCATATTTTTCTGGGGTAAATCTAACATGCAATTATTGGTCTCATTAATCTATTACTTGTTCCAGCGCAAAGAGTAACTTTCATAACTTTATATTTTTATATAACTTTAATGCTGTACCAGAGCGCTGTACTTTTGACTGATTTGTTTGCTTGTGTTTATGTCCTATTGTACAAACATCTTATACTATTACAAATAATATTTTATATAACTATCGTAGTATTAAAATGGATGGGTATAAAAACCAATGTGTGTAGTGATGATGATTTAGGACCTGATTCATTTTTTGCGAAACACTTGACGACAAGGAGATGGCTTTGGGTTGCGTCCGTAGTAAAGACCTTTAAATTGGAAAGGGACTAAACAAGGGACATTATTTTTTACCCCTTCAACACAACCTTGTAGACAGCAGCACAACAAAAGCATTGGACCAGCATTTTCATGGGAATTTTAAACCGTTGAAGGATAATTACAACAAAGATTCGCTTTCTCAGCAGGACTTCAAACTAATGTTTTATTGTTGAATATGAGACTGGTTGAGAAGGAAGGCTGATCGCATGCAGGTAAAAACACTCGTCCGTCCATATCGGTCTATGAATACTCTACTCAAAACAGTGAGCTTTAATTAGGGATGCACCGAATATTCAGCCACCGAAAATTTTCGGCCGAAGATGGCCCAAAAGTGCATTTTCGGTTTTCGGCCAAAAGACTTTTATCACCGAAACAATACGGCCGAAATGTTTTGATGACGCAAACAGAAACCGCGACCTGCACGTGCTTGTCTGAAGCAACATGTCTGCGGTGTGGACGTATTTCAGTATATCTGCGAAAGACCCCCGGACAGCGATTTGCAAAACATGTAATGCCGAAATTTCAAGACGGGGTGCATCTGCAAAGACTTTCTCCACGTCGGGCTTAATTTATCACCTGAAGTCCAAACATTCCGATCGCTACGCTGAATATGAAAGGAAAGCGGCACAGAAAAGGAAAACGCCGAATATTCGGTGCATCCCTAATTCTTATCCAAAACAACTAGATGTATTATGAGTGTGATACATACATACAAAGATGGCACGCAAGTACTTGTCTGCTCCGTGCACAAGCACTGACAGCGAGAGACTGTTCAGTGCAGCAGCTCATGTTCTCGATGAGAAGAGGAACAGACTTCACTGTGATAAAGCAGAGAAGCTACTTTTCATCAAGAAAAACCTGCCACTTTACCTCAAGAAGTAGAATGGGCTTGTCTAGTGTTTAAATATTTATCCACTTTGCACATCTGCAATTCTTGGTGGATTTGTTGTTGTTAAAGTTCTACAGTTAACATATGGCAGTCTTTGTTTTGATACACTATGTTGTTGAAGGCCTACAGAGAAAATATTGTTGTATCTTTAAGCAGATGCACTTGTTCTGAATGCACTTTCTTGTAGTAGCCCTACAGAGAAAATTTTAAAATGTACTTGACCTAAATGCACTTATTAATTTTAAAACCTTTCTGCAGGCCAGTACATTATTATTTAATGTACACATGAGTGGGGTCAAGTTAAACATTTTAGTTAGAATTTTATTTTATACTGTGCATTGTTGCAATGTGCTAAATAAATATTTCCATAATTTGTAATTGATTTATTCTTTGAAACTTTAATATTAATTTATGCAATTGCAATGCCTTGATTTTAGTAAAGTTAGTACACAGTCATAGCCATAAATGCAATGGTACTAATAATTGCTAATTCTTCGGGTGTGTTCGGTTCGGCCTTGGTTTCTCCTTCGGTTTTCGGTCAGGCCAAGATATTGTTCATTCGGTGCGATACCACTTTTTAATACAGTAATGCAGTAAGCTTTTAATGAAGCAACTCAACGTTCCTTCGTTACTAGCTCTAAAGTGTCATTTTCGAATTGGCAACAGAGGCTTGAGCTCAGCAGTTAAACGGGCAAACTGAGATTTGAATCCATGGTGGAAGGAAGTAGTTTAAGACACACTGTTCTTGTTTCTTATTTATTTGCACATTTGTGGCATTGAACTGTTTTATAAAAACAATATCACACTCGTAGTCATGCGATATCGCTCTATATCAGAATGGAAATATAGACAGAAATATATATTTATATATGTATTTATTTATTTTTTTCAGTAATAATGAGAGTGGGTCTTTCTGCTGTTGGCTAACAGTCAAATTCTCTTTCTCAGTGACAGTAGAAGACAATGTGTCAGAAGAGCACCAGAGCCACAGGCAGTCTGCTGTAATAACCGGTAATGTTTTATTCTGTTCTTTCAGCAGTGAAAGCTCTGTGCATGTGTAAAAGCTATGTGTTGTGTGTTACATACAGATTGGGGTTTGACAATAGAAAGCAGAGTTTAAAACATCCAAATCAGCTGATGCAAAGGTAAATGATGTTCCAAACTGTCAGAGAATTTCCATACAAGACACTTCAAAGCAATATAAGGAAACTATGCGGCTCCACTGAGGCCATGCAGTCAGTACAAATATTGCTAGTCAAAATAAAAAAATCTATTTGCAAGGATTTGAGGTTTATAATGCTAATAATGCAGATGACACATACTGTTGCTGTGGCATAGTATTTTAACATTTCTCTCATGAGGTTGCATATTCCAGAATGATAACACATTTATACACGTACACAAAACAGATTCAAATGCAGTTTCTTGAGCGTGGACTGAATTCATTTATTCCTCAAAGATGTTCGTCACTCTGACACTCTATTTTTCCAAATTTGCATATTATTTTTTTTAAACAGAATGCATTACTAGAATGAATGTGTTCCATATAGAGTTGTCTCTGTGCCAAAATTTTAGCAACAGTGAAATTTCATGATACCAATTAATTGAGGATATTTTAACTCATTTATCTTTTTAACTATTTAAAACGTTATATATTGATGCAAATTAATAATAAGTGAAAACAATGGCACATAGCCTTCAAGCAGTGTTCAATTAAGTAAGTAAAGATAAGTCAACTGTAAGAAAGTGATGAATAATGAAACAAATTTCAAGCAATACACAAAAAAGCATTGAAGGTTCTCAGTATCTGAGTGTAGATAGCTTATTAAAGCTAAAGTTATCCAAAGAACAGTGAGTTGTGTAGTTGTTTGATTATTATTAATGACATATCTGACAGCAGCAGGTCTTGTATAGCCTGCGTTTGCACTGCAAGAGCTTTTTGCAGCGTGCATCAGTGTGTTTTTTCAGCTAATATTGACCTTTTCAGTTGAAGAGAAGTGACAAGGAATGCAAGACTGAATCTACCAGCAGCTGTTAAATGTATTAGCATTATACTGAATTTTAATGCAATTCATTTAGCTAGCTCGTATAAGATTCCAGCACTTTTGCAAATGTCTCCCAGAGATCATCTTCACTTTTTAGAGATCCATTATGTGCCTTAATATGTCCCTACTCATTTCTGTGTGCCATGGAAGTCAACCCAGATGGATAATGTATATATGAATCTGATTTGCACGTGGCAGTGCAGCTCTTTGTGCTGTTATATGGATGTCTATAGAGCGGATGTGAGCTGTGGTGGTTCAGTAGATGAATGCCTCCTGTCATGCATGTGGCGTTCAGTGGCGGTGAGCAGTAATCAGGTCATGAGTGAGTCCAGCAGATCTGCTGCTTCATTTGTCTCATGTAAAGGTCGGCTCTCATGTGTGTTTATTTTAAAGCTCATATGGATGATGGTACCTGCGAGCCTGTCATCTGTTAGCGCTGCTGTGAAGACATGAATACAGTACAATGGATGATGAAAGCAACTGATATTTCAGCCCAGCAATGCATGTTCAAACTGTGATATTTCATATTTAAGAGTTGTTTCTTTCAGATCTAAAAGATGTCAGAAAACAGGACTTAAAGATGCAGTTCTACCAATACTTTTACCTTTTGCAGAATATGTTAATAATTTGAACAAAATAAGAGGGAGCATAAAAATGGCATGTTATTTTTATTTAGTACTGTTCTGAATAAGCTGTTTCCACAGATGTCTACATATAGTCCACAATACAAAATAATAACTGAATTTACACAAATTAACAAACGTTTCAAAAGTTTACACCCCTCACTCTTAATGTATTGTGCTGCCATTATGATCTCTCTTATTTAAAAAAAATTATTAATAGCTTGCTTATTCTGCATATTCAGAAAATGTAAAGTAAAAAAGAGATCATTACAGAAAATAAAAGAATTTTGGGATTAAGCTATTATAATTGATTATTATACTTATATTGACTATTAGAATTGGTGATCGGTTATATTTTTGGTTTAAAGTATAGCTACTTATTACATCTATCTATCCACACCACCACACACATCCCGTCGTCTCTCTCTTTCTTATAAACTTGCCTTTATTTTCTCTGCTCTGATTTGTGCTGTCCTTTGGAAGAGAATATGAGTCGAGGAGTGCATTAGACTGTGTGTGTGGAACGATTAGAGAAAGAAGATCAATATACAAAATGAACTTGCTGCTGGGGGAATTAGATAAAGGAGGGGGAAGAGAAATCTCTTATTCATGCCATTTGCCGTATTGATAAAACTGCATACACTTTTCAAGCTCTATATGTTCACTTTCACAGGAATATATATTTGCATTTTATATTTTCTTGATCGAGTTTGTCCTCCGTTTTGGGGTCATGATCACCTTGTCAGGGTTTATTATGTGATAATGACTGACTGCACATTATCCCTTGTTTATTGTACAACAGTAGGATGAATGACATGACCAGTGACACACAACAGAAGTGTATATTTAAAGACCTGCTGTCAGCACAGGACAGTGTGAGATCTGCGTACGTTTGTCTTGTTGGACAGAGTTTGTTACTTGAAAAGCAATGAAGGTTTCAGAGTGTGACTTGATGTTATAAAAGGAGAACCAAGGAGATTGTGTAAGTACTTGATTGTGTTTTAGTGAGTTTGTGTGGCGGCTCGTGTGTATTGCAGGAGCGCGGTCAGATCCTCAGACGTCCCGTTATTGATCTGTCTCATTGCAGTGCACGTCAATGACAGCGTCTCTAGAGGATTCTTGCACAAGTATGGTTAAAGTTCAAACCTTACAGCTGGTAGGTTGAAAATAATCGTAAAAATAACAGCTCGGTGCAGGTCATCTTTCATTGAGTTTGTTCACAGTTGACTCGTCTTTCACCAAATGTGAGTAAAACTTGATAAATATACAGTTATGTAGTATAAACTTAACTGCGTAATTTGATGATGCAACAACGTGATTGCATAAGTATTCAGGTGTATTTTGCATGAAATGTGGTTCTGCCACATGTGCACTTACTTATATTTGCATAGACCCTAAAACATACAGGATCGACATAAATTATTAATGAATTAACAACTTTACAGACATACAAATTTTGAAGAAATTCTTATTTAATATATGAATGTTTAATTTGTGGAATTAATAGGTTAATTATATTGTATTTATGATTAAATGCAAATTTATTTAATTTGATATTATACAATTTAATTCTGCTCTGTGTGACTTCTGCTGCCGACTCGTTTTAAATGATTACATAATTTTAATCATGGCTAAGCTTTAAAATCTTAAAAGGAATCAAAGTTCTATAATCATTTTATAATTACTTTTCATGTAATATTTATTTTGTTTGCCATGGGACACACAAAGAATGACCATAAAATACACAAAAGCACCAGAAAATGATCATAAAAGTAATCAGTTTTATTCATGCACTGTAATCCAAATATTCTGAATCCATATGATGAAGTCTTTATTCAGCACTGTAACCATCAAATCCAAATCTCTAGCGAATTTTCCACTTGCCATCTCAAGAAACTAGCTATGCATATGCATATATAATACTTTCAGCAGGTCCATGTTGTCCTGCTTGAATTTTGAAAGAGCTTTAGGACAAACCTTGTAAAATCCAGCTGTCAAACAGCTATCAATCTTCTAAACAGTTCAGCCTCTTCTGATTAAACCGAGGTTAAAACAACAACAACAAAATGTCATTAATGCACAGAAAAAATATCTCGAAAGGCCTTATATTAGTTTAGTGTTACCATGACAGATTTGAATTATCAATTGTCAGTTCGTCAGACTGTGGTGAAATAATAGAAGGATGCAGGAAACCTAGAATCATTTTTCTGAGTGCCAATGAACCAGTTTGCCACGGAGACGTGATGAGATGCGTGCAGAAATAATTGCAATTTCTCTTGCTGGAGAGTATTTGAGCAGCCAGGTTTTGAGTAAATACCAGTTGTCATACGACAGAATGAATACAAAATTAAACGCCATTAATCAAGTAGACTACAGTTGAAATCACATCACATGTTGCTGAAAACATTCTTACCAAGATGCTGCTATTGTTGTGCTTTGAGACAGTGATCTATTAGATAGATGCCACATCCTTGAGGAACAGATTCTCAGAGCTCTGTTGCAAAGAGTGAATGGATAGTTGACGGGCCTGTTGAATCTGATGAATGCAATAAATACCGTTTTGTGGCTCTTTAATGTGTTGTGACAGATCGCTGTAGCGCCTCAGTTCAAGCGGCACGTGAACCGATCATCACTTCATCTTTACTAGTTATAGCACGAAATAAACATGAATGAACATCAGTAGGTATCTTGTTTCAACCGCGGAAAGACGTCAATACACCATTTTTAAACACCATTTTCACACCATCTACTGTCCTGTCTGGTTTGTTTGTCAACAAGATCACCTGACCATTTATTTTAGTATCGTAAGGGTCCATATTATTGCCTTAAGGGTACATACTATTATTCTAAGATAGTAATATGCATTCTTTAGGGGTTGCAGTAAATGCATGTGCACACTGTGCACCATTTTCCTGATGCCACTGTGGCTTGGACCCGTCATCTCTGCTTGCAGATATATTAGCAATTGTCTTTCTTTTGTTCAGAGAGAACTTGATAGAAGATAATGAGTACAAACTAGTTAATTCGACATGCCGCGAGTGCCCTGCCAAATCTGGTTGGCAGGCTGATTGTAGACTGTACTGTTTGTATTCGTTATATTCGCACATGCTTTTGCAATAATGACCAGCTGACAGTAGCCTATATTTGGGCTGCTGGATAATTGTTAAACGGTTGATCATGATTATTCTGCGATTCACGATTGTTAATCACAATTATTGTGTTTTAATTTTTTCCCCTACATTTCATCAGAATTATTGCACTTTCACATAAGCACAAATTAAGAGAACATCAGTGGGCATGGACTGCTCATGGATTTAGTCGCAGCAAACTGTGTTAAAGAAAACAGACTGGCTGTATTACACGTTTATTTGAGCAGAATATCTAGAGATGTTTTCAGCTCATCAGCGCTTTTTCTATAATGTTTTCTGTGCGAATGCATATGGTTGCATATGTTTGAGATGAACAGTCAATCAAACACATGGAGCTTTTCTTTCTCAGTACACTATCAAACGCTTTACAACAAGAATGCATTGTTGTCAAAGGCCAATCCATGACAATTTGTCTTCCACAGTGGCTGGTAGATACAATTACCTTCAGTCGCCTGCTCATACTGAACAAAATCAAAGTTAGTTTTTAAAATTTTGCTAATAAAAAGTAATGCAGATACAATCAATGCAATTATTGCTGAAAAATGATCTCTGTGAATGTTGTTTTAATACATCTGTTTGTCTTCTGGGATAATGTGAGAATAGATCTTAAACTACTGATGATCATCTCTCCTCCTGCTACGCTTGGTCCATCAGATCCAGATGCCGCTGCTGCTGAGATTGAGCCAAAGAATGAAGGAAATGACCGTTTGAGGAGCCAGATCTGTCCTGAGGGAGAGGAAGAGGAGGAGGAAGAGCAGGTGTTTGAGCTCCTGAACACACTCACGCCACACAAGAGTCATCAGTGTCACCTCACAGGTAAATAATAACCACGCTATATAGATACTTCTTTAAAGTACACACACAACATCACTTCAGGCTCTAGAATTGCATGATGCACGAGTCATACAGACAATTTTTAAACTGTGCAGACGCAAAGATTAATTGGACAACCCCCTTCAGAATGTGTATTATACAGGAGAGTTAGCTTTAAAATGGTCAGAATTTGGAACATTGACTGATAAATGTTGACATGTATTTAATAAAGTTGTATGTAGCTAAACATCTCTCTTTTTTATGTTTGAATACTGAATAGTTACCATTTTTATAACACCAAAAAAGAGGACACTTTGCAGGATTCGTGAATCCAGGATAAAAAAATTCAAATAAAAAAAATCCAAAACGGGTGACAAAAAATAAACATTTCCATTAAGGGACAACATTTTCCCTCTTAAATTGATTTCCAGGGACATTTTTTTTTAAACTTTTATAAGGGCAGATTTTCTAATGTTATTAAATGCATGCATCATCTTTCACCTAAATTCATATATTTAGTCAATAAGTGCAATTAGAATAATGAAATACTATATACTAATACAAAATCCATCTTTGCGCTGCAGAAGTGGCCACACAATGCAGCTCAGAGGTGCCATGAATGCATTTACACTGCAGTTACATTTGCTTAAATTATGTTAAGAGATGAATGTTTTAAATGTAAAATATACTAAATATAGAACTATAAAATGATATTTAAGTATTAAAGTAAAACCAGCAGTAGGTGGTGACTTAATGAGTGAGTCACTGATTCACTAACTCAACCGATTCGTTCAAAACGGCTGATTCTTTCAGGAATGAATCAAGTGACTTGCTGATTTCTGAATCATGTACTAACATTCCACTACTACTGCTATTGTATGTTTTAAATATGCTACAATAGTTACGAGTCTCCATACTAGTTATGCACGTTCGACTTTGTACTAACTACAGTATGTTTAGGAATGGCTTACTGATCAATGCTCCCCATTTTGCCGCTCATAACCGCTGAATCATCAAAATCACCAAAACACCACTGTGTTGATCGAGAGATGCAGTGCTTGGCAAAAAAAAGTAAAAAAAAACAAAAAAAAAAAAAACAAAACGTCCATATTGACAGTATTGTATCAAAAATATACTTGAACATAATGTTAACAATTATTTATTTATTACATACCATTGAATAAAGTATAAAATAGCGATCTTAAAAGGAAGATAGATGCAGACTTGATATTATTTCAAAACTGAAAATTATGGTATTATATTGATTTGCTTTGATATATATACATATTGCAAATTATTTATTATAGGTTAAGTTTCTGTCTCTATGCTGTACTGCAGCATAAAAGTGCGATATTTTGAAGAATGTGCATAAGGGGGGGGGGGAAACACCCAAACTTTTGCGGTAGCCAATTACTTCCAAACTATCAAAGGTTACCATCAACTGTTTAGTTACCCACATTCTTCAGAATATCTTCTTTTGTGCCTTTAACACAATGTAGATGGCACTCAGATCTGACTCGTGTTTAGATGCAGCACATTGTTGCTTCATTATTATTTGCATCCAATGTTTTATTGCAGTTTGTCTCTTTGGAGTAAACTTCTACACAGACAACTTCGACACACACGGAAACGAGCTCATGTTAAAATACCACAACTAGGTTCATTCAAGTACTGAGCGATGTGACTCAAATTTTGTGTAACTTCCGTACTGCTTCAGTCTGCGAGTAAATTAGAGTGTTTTGGCTTTCGCTAGAACGTGAGTAACTAGTCAGAGCAGTGATCAGCGACTCCCTTTCCTGACTTCTGCCATCAGAGCAGCCCCTCATTAAAAACCCCTATTTCTCTGACAAATAAGTCTTAATTGCTCAGTACTTGAGACGGGGGTTTAAATGAGCTCCCTGTGGAGGCCAAAAAGAAGAATGTAATAGTCATTTGGGAACGGTGCATATCTGAAGAAGAGCAGAAGTGTGCAGGTGAAAGCAGGTTTATTAAAACCACGCTGCAACGAGGAGCTCGCATTCACTCTCTCTGATGTTTTCACAGATTAAATTCAGCACAAAAAGACTTGAACACACTCATTCAGCTTCATTTTCTTCACAAATGACATGTGCAGTAATTAGGCTGACTGCGAGTCTTGAGAGAACAAAACACAGTAACAGCTCTTGGTTCATTTCCAGTTGCAAATCACTAATAGTCATAACGTACTGACAGTTCAGTAATCACAGATTCATCCGGTGACAGATTTGTTAGACAAAACCAATAGGGTTATTATAGTTAACTTAAAAAAAAAAAATAGTTTCTGTGTGTGCGTGTGTGTCTCTGCGTCTGTGTGTGTTGCCAGAGAATACAATGCAATAAAGACATGTTGTCTTTGTAATATTTTGTTGTGCTCCTTATATCAGGTAGAATATATTTGATACTTCTTCATGAATAGTGCTACAGGGAACCCCGACTAAGGGTGCGAAACAAATTTCCGATTTTCATGAGAGAATGAGACACAAAGACGGAGGCAGTGTCGCCTCGATCAATGGCTGCCGTCGTCTAGGCCTGGTCCAGAGGAGCTTTAACACCTCTCTGTGCACTTAAGTCATGACCACTGCATTGCGTCATGGGAATGGGCTGATGGATCCACCCGTGTCCCTGAAGTGATTGGACTATTGATTGTGCTAATGCAGAACTGCAGAGAGACAGAGAGAGAGAGACGGCTATAGGAATGTGTCCCGCAGGACTTGCTGTCTTCCACAGGAGCAGGAAAGGTAGAATGCTTGCACCCTCCAACATTCCTCATACTGAACCCCTACCCGATGGGCTGTTTTCCCCAGAGAGGGTGTCTTTCTGCCGGGGTAGGATGGTAGAAGTGCTCCCCAGAGTGGGCTGGGATAGGAATGTTTACCCCTGAAAGCTCTCGGCGTCGGTGGGGTTCTGGCTCCGGCCCGGCTGAGGATTGAGTTTCTGCGGATGGTTTCAGCATCCTGTTGGTTCAGCCGCTGCTGTCCTCCGGGAGGTTGGAAATGCAACAGCTGTCCATCTCCACATAAACGCTCAGGGATACAGCTCCTCAAGGTCACCAAGCGTAAGCTTTTAACAGATACTTCTTTGTGAGGTTGAAACTGTTACAAAGCACGCCTTATCCAGTTTATTAATTATTATTATTATTATTATAGGCTGCACCAATAAGGATTAAGCTTAAAGGAATAGTTGACCCAAAAATTTAAATTTGCTGAAAATGTATTCACCCCCAGGCCATCCAAGATGTAGTTGAGTTTGTTTCTTCATCAGATTTGTAGAAATGTAGCACTGCATCAGTGTCTCAGCAATGGATGCTCTGCAGTGAATGGGTGCCGTCAGAAACAAGAGTCCAAACAGCTGATAAAAAAAACATCACAATAACCCACAAGTAATCCACACCAGTCCAGTCCATCATTTAACATCTTGTGAAGTGAAAATCTGCATTTTTGTAAGAAACAAATTCATTATTAAGATCTTCATTATTAATTTTTTTGATATTTTTAACTTCAAACTGTTGCTATTGGCTAAAATATGAGTTCTCTATCCATAATAACAGTGACAAAGTTGTCTCATCTGAATCAGGAGAGAAATCTGCACAGATCAAGCACCGTTTACAAGCTGAAACTGCTCTAAACAAATATATGGCTGGATTTTGATGTGAGAGAGAACAGGAGATGGAGTATTTTCACTGGAGGAAGTGTTATTATGGATTATGGACTCATATTTGGCCAGTAATTATGGTTTAAAGTTAAAATGTCTTAATGATGGATTAGTTTATTCTAGTCTTTTGTGGAGTGGTGTGGATTACTTGTGGATTATTGTGATGTTTTTATCAGCTGTTTGGACTCTCATTCTGACGGCACCCATTCACTGCAGAGCATCCATTGCTGAGACTGATGCAATGCTACATTTCTACAAATCTGATGAAGAAACAAACTTTTTCATTTTGGATGGCCCGAGGTACATTTTCAGCAGATTGTTATTTTTTGGTGAACTATTTCTAAGGTGAACTATAAATTAAAGTTAATCTGAAAAATCTTCCATTCAGACATTTTTAAATGAAACATTTAAAAATCCGATTTACACTTAAAAAGTTCACATAAACAGCCTTATCAACTGGAAAAATTCAGTGGACTCCTCCCATTATCTTTTGAGAGTGAAATATGCATTTAGAGTCTAATAGAGAACAAGTAAGTTTTGGGAAATTGTTTAAATGTGTAATGGATCTGATGAACCCACTGGCTGAGGATCCATTTGCGAGAGGTTTATTGATAAACGTTAATGCACTATATGTTGGTCTATGAAGTACACAAATCAAAGTGCAGACACACTTATGAAATAATACTCCAGTAAAAGTGTAAGTACTCCAGTCTACCTTTAAATGTATACCAATCTTTAAGTGCTATAGTTTACTTCGTTTCAATTTCATATTCTCCGTTCTAGTGCTTGAATGCTTGTTTAAGAAGAGAAGAGTCTAATGTGACTGGCTCACAGAGAGCTTAAATAGACCAGAGCTCAGTCTGACATTACGAGTCGTCAGCTGGCCAGTAATATGAAGATTAGTGGATGCACACATTAAACATGACTCCAACTGCAAATTATCAAATGTTTCATTTTGTTAGCAAAATATTTAATATTTACGGTCACAATATCAAATCAAATCTTATTTAGCTATTATAGGAACTTTTTTAATCAATCAAATTAAATATGCATTTAAAAAAAATTGAAGTTCGAAATATTATTGGAATACAAGAAAATACCATTTCAGTCTTTTTTTCTTTGATTCATATTGGGTTACGTTCCTGTTTTTTTATTATTATTATTTGTGAAATTTACTAGCAATTCCTGAGTAAAAATGGTTTCAAACTAAATCTTACAAAAAAAAATGTTTTCAGTGTAGTTTGAGCCGATAGGCTACTTGTTTTTTTTCCGATTTAAGCTCCGCCGACTTCCAGTTTTGTCAGAGTAAAAATATCAAGTTTTATGGAGTCACTTCAGCTTTATGCCAACTGGACTATTAGTGGCAGGTTACATATGTGTGTGAAATATTCTGCAATGACAAAAAAAGCATCATGGGAATGTAAAGTCTAGTCTTAGGTTTTCAATTTTTGAAGCTTGATTTCATGCATCATTACTTTCTAAAAAAATGCCCAATTCATAGCACAACACATACTTTCTGCCATGACAGGCTGAAGAATCTTTGGCCTCCGCTAGGGTTTTTCAGTGTCACGAGGCAATGAACTCATCATTGATGAATTCATCAATTCAACAATTCGAAAAGGAGTTATCTTGCATTTGGCATTGTTATTATGAATGTGTATCTGAATGTGTGCCACAGTCTCAGCATGTCCATGTAAAAGCCAAAAGGTCATTAGATATTCAAAGCAGCTCCAGTCTCAGGAGACATATCTATTCCTCTTCCTCGCGCTCTCTTTTTCTGTCTCCTGAGCATCCTATCTTGCTCCATATAAACTATTCCTTGAGCTTTGTCTACCAGCCATAGCTCATCTCTGTAGAGACGCAAATATAGAAAAAACAAGAGAGCTATTGTTCTATCTGTCTTTCTGGACTTGAGCCAATGGCCAATGAGTTTCCACTTTGCTTCCTCTAGAGTGCATTAGTGCCCACCTACTTTTTCAGTGGTGCTTCTTCCGGAAGCATTTTTCCCATTCGTTTTTCCCACAGGGATCGTACAACCTTTGATTTGAAGCAAAAAAGTAAATTAGACACAAAGACAAAGGTACAGTACAAGAAAGAACTAAAATTATAAAAGGGAAATAACTATAATTCCATGAAACATTGCGGATCAAATTTAAAATAGAAATATAAACATACTAATTTAAAAGTGTTTTGGAAGCATAGGAGACTGACTCGATTATGGCATGGGTGGAGTTAAAGGTCTCTTTTGGCACACTTTGCTTACTGCAACTCTCTGATTGGTGGAATGTTCTGTACAGCATCATGGGTAATGTAGTTTTTTCTCCACAAATTTCCACTATTAAACATGATTATTTTAAAAATAAGTTTAATTAATGTGAATAGATGGGTTTGACAAAAGCATATACAATCAGTTAAAAACCTCAGAACTCACAACAGGCCCGCCCTTAAAGGTTTATCAGTTAATGCTAAAATCAATATCCCTATTGAGAAAATAAATGATTAGTTTTTAGTTCTGAAACCTGACTGGCAGCAACTTTATTAAATGTGAAAACAAAAAATATATCAGTAAATAGAATAATTGAATACAAATCATACTTTGTACAAATTGGATAGCATCACAATCAGTTAAATTTATTGACCCATTGGATATTAGCAAACAGATTTGCACCCTGTGAAACCTTGTTGAACAGACAATATTTGAACAAAAAATACAACTGCACATGTCAATAAGACAAGGTCTTGATCTTCCAGATTGGTGATTGGCTGTTTTATTTGTTTTAAGGTGGGACTTACTTTACTAGAGCCACAATATTGGGCGTTTCAATTTCTCCCATTCATTTTGATACCAGTATTGCCCTTCTAGGGAACTCGCACTGCGTCCCCTAGTGGACACTGTGGAGGACTGCCACCAGCAGGACCGGTGTCTGAAGCATGTGTGAAACAACTCCAATCCCATTGGCCCACGCAGCCAGTGACGTCACCAAATTTTGTTGTCTTCAGGAGCCGTTTTTTTGACAGTGCGTGTGAAGACGTTATGGAGAAAACCAAGGCAAGTGAACGTTTTAGAAAGTGTGTGCCTCCGTGTCAGAGGTTTCATGACACCCGGGGACACACATGATCTATGCATTGTGTCTTGGTGAGGAGCACACACGTTCGGTGCTCGAGTTCTCTGAATACGCTCATAGTGAGAAATTCTCAATGAGAAAGCTCTGTTCGCGTTTGTCCCTCTTTTCGAGGGATGAGGGACAAGCATCTGCATCTCGCAGCTCGGGTCCTGCTGCTGCCAAGGCACGACGTAGACTCAGATCGTGGGGTTCGCAGGTTGAGCTTGCAGAAAAGTTTGAGAAGGATATGGACCTTCTGCTGCGTGCTCGAGCACTTGGTGGGATTCAGACGCTCTTTCTCTTGGGTCATCCGATTCCGTGGATAGCGCTACATTGGGCTCATCTAGTGAGAGTAAGGACGTGGATGTGGTTGGTGATGGTGATGAAGGTGTGAGCACTGAATCTTCCCAACCTAGCTCCAACCCCGTATATGGGTAAATGCCGGAGGTAATGGCGCACGCTACTAAGAGGCTTGATTTAGTCTGGTTACGCGAAAGGCAGAAATTATCTTAGAATCTTCTGAATCTTAGAACTGCTTCGAACGAATCGTTTGAGAATCGTTAGAAAATTAGGTGACATTAAATGCATATTTTGAGAAAACAAAAGGGTTGTTTGACCTTGCATGCATGTAAACCTATTGTAGGAGACTCCCAAAACAATATCAGGAATCTTAAAAATTGCATAATAGGGGCACTTTAAGCTTAGTAAGGTAGTAGGGGTGGGCAGTCCCCCTGGGCCCTGCATGCTGCTTTGGATCATTGTAACATAGCCTTCTGAGGATAGCTGTGTTCTTAGCTTGGTTAATGGGATGTCTCTCCTGATTGGCTGGGTTCCCCATTTTTCCGAGTTATGTTAGTGGGCCGAGGCGTCAGTGGCTTGCCCCCTTTCTGTGGAAAGGTTCGGTGTATGTCTGTTGCTTCCCTTGGTGTTCTCTCACCAGTTGAACAGGCATGTGCCGCAACATGGCTTAGTGGGCATTTTGTTCTCCATAGTGTCTGCTAGAGAATGCAGCGCGAGTTCGCTAGAAGGGGAATGTCTCGGGTTATGCATGTAACCATGGTTCCATGAGACACTGCCAGCAGCAATCACTCTGCAGCTCTCACCTGGTCACCCACTGAAGCTAAGCTGGGTTGAGCCTGGTCAGTACCTGGATGGGAGGCCTCCTGGGAAAACTAGGTTGCTGCTGGAAGAGGTGCTAGTGAGGCCAGTATGGGGTGCTCACCCTGTGGTCTGTGTGGGTCCTAATGCCCCAGTATAGTGACGGGGACACTACACTGTCAAAAAGCACCATCCTTCGGATGAGACGTTAAACCGAGGTCCTGACTCTCTGTGGTCATTAAAAATCCCAGGATGTCTTTCGAAAAGAGTAGAGATGTGACCTCAGCATCCTGGCCAAATTTGCCCATTGCCCTCTGACCATCATATCCTCCTAATCATCCCCATATACTGATTGGCTTAATCACTCTGTTTCTTCTCCACCAATAAGCTGGTGTGTGGTGGGCGTTCTGGCGCACTATGGCTGCCGTAACGTCATCCAGGTGGATGCTGCACACTAGTGGTGGATGAGGAGATTCCCCCGCTTTCATGTAAAAGCACTTTGAGTGTCGCTATATTATGGAATTATTATATTATTATTTGTAGTATTTTATTATTATCGCCATGCCTAGGACTTGCCTGTTTTCATGTCTCCTTCAGACAAGTAAGTTAGTGACTTATTCTGTGACATCAAGGACTATGTGGTCCAATGGGATTGGAGTTGTTTCACACGTGCTTCAGACACCAGTCCTACTGGCGGCAGTCCCCCATAGTGTCCACTAGTGGACGCAGTGTCTCGTTCCCTCTCGGGGGAACCCTGGTTACACGCGTAACCCAAGTCGGTCCATCTCAACATGATATTGTCTCTGATTGCAAGGCTTTCTTGCAATGAAAATTTATTAAGAGGCACAAATGATTGATAAATAAGAGCTTAAGTGTAGTCCAGTGGAATATAAGTGAGTTCATGGGATATTGGTTGAGCAGATTACAAGACAGAATGCTATGTTTGTTTGTTTTTTTTACATTGTGAGAGCAGAATAAATATAAAAATCCAAGAACCTTTAAAAACAGACAATAAAAAATCTCGCCAAAGAAAGTACTTGTGATACAAATGGTACATTAATACAACATAATGATATTTTAATTGTAATTTACATTACAAACGGAGCACCTATCCTGTTTGTGAGACTTGAGTCATCCACAGACCGGTTGTTCATACATCTGAATTGAATTAATTTCAAAGTACTGTAGTACTGCATGTACTACATTTGACGAAGACCATATAGTACACCTTGAACATTAATAAAATGTGTTCTATAAGTATGCAATTGTGTAATATGGATACTGATATATTTGTATTTTTGACCATTTTTGACCTTGTAAAACCCTGACTGAATGCTCATCAGCAGATCTGCAGCTCTTAATTATTTAGTCAGTGACACAAATGACAAGGCATGGAAATTTATTAGAATAGACAAAGTAATAAAATAAGAAAGAAAGAAAATCAACTGGGCCTTCATTGAAAACATACAAGGCTTAGGTCTGGAAATCCTGCCCTGGCGCCACCCATTCTTTTTAGTATCACTTTCTAGCTTCAAAACACAAAACAGCTAATTGCTAACATATTTGGAGATAATATTTTGCAACAATTAAATACTTTTTTTCAAAAACACTCCTATCTTCAAATGTAATCCAGCAGCCCCATTCTTAATTCAATAACCTTCATGCATGTTTGCAAACACTGCCTTTGCTCAACACATTTGCCAACTGGTTTCTCGTCCCAGATATGTGTGCTCTCTCTGAGTTTGCTTGCATGGCTGGAAGCCGTATTAAGTATTAAATGTTTATAAGTCTGTGTCTGGCCGAGACTGAGCTGGTTTGTTTTCTCTCTCCCTGTTTGACACGCGACTGCAGACGAGGAAAACAGTTCCACCAGTCTGCCCATAATGTAGAAGAATCAAGGCTAATGTATCATTTACACCACTTTATACTCTGTAAAATGTTATACTTTGATTCAGCTGATCTATGTAGCTAGCTATGGTTAGCATTTAGCTAGCTAGCAGGACTTATTTGGCAACATAAGGAAAACAGCACATCCTGATGTTGGGATTATTTTACAGTAATTTTTGTCTAATGGTGCATTCTCCCATACTTTATTTTTCGGGACTATATCTTCTAGTGCAAATATGCTACTTAGTGAATTTGCCTAATTGACTATAAAAATGTCCTTAAAGGGGTCATTGGATGCAAAATTCATTTTTGTTGTTGTTTGGATTATATAATCATTATAATGATAAAAATCCACCCAGTGTTTTTTTTCCCTTTCTAAAATCAGGCTGTTCTGAGATTCCTGTCAGAGTGACGTAGTTCTGCACAGGCCCCTCCCACGATAGTTGATTGACAAGTCCGTCTTACCTTAGACCCGCCCTGAGTGAGCTGTGAGCTGTCCGCCATTGTGTCGATTAATGTAATAATGTAATAATGTAATGTAGTAATGAACATAGCAGTCGTCATTTACTCCCGCCATCTGAGCCACTGAAGACGCAGAGGATTAACGTTACTTTCATTTATGAGGGAAGCAAGTTGAGCGCCAGGCGTAATCCGTCCGAATCTTAACCTAAATGCGTTTAAGTTTGCGCGAATCATTTGTGATCCAGCTTCATCTACAGAAGTAGTGAGGATAAGGGTTTTTTATGAATCTTTGCAAATCGTCTTTCCTAATATGTGCTAGTTAGCCAGTTTTGTGGCTGAAGTTCGGCAGGGGTCCTGCTCGTCTACGCTCCAGCGGAAGAGAGGGGCGGGGTCAGCAGAGCTCATTAGCATTTAAAGCAACAACTAGAACAGCGTGCTGAAAATAGAGCGATTTTGACTAGTGGTATCGAAGGTCGGGTTTTTACACTACCATTGAGAAATTTTAACCAAACTATGTTACAGACTTTTCATTAAGACCTTAAAGAATCATATCAACTTGTGGAAAATGGGCATCCGATGACCCCTTTAATATTTGAATTGCATGGTAATAATTTATAAAAGGCACTTAAAACCATGTTATATTGTACTATACACTGATGCACATAGTGACTTATATATCAGAGCAGACTACTCAGAGATCTCAGTAAACCTCTTGCCTGAGGATGGCCAGAGATCGGCTGCACACAAAAGCTCACTGACACACCTCTACCTGTATACTGTCTGCTTAAATTCAGTGTACGTCCAATCAAATCTCAGGGGAAAACGCAGCTAATTCTTATGAATTCATTTAAAATTAATCATGATTTTTAGAAAAAAGTAAGCATGAAGGTCGACCCCTAAACATAATGTTAAATTAGTTGTCTTTTTCTCTCTTTCATCTCTTGCTTTATTTTTTGTCATCTTTCCACTGTGCCAGTATGTTTGTTTGTTTCTTATTGCATTTTTGTAATATGTATTAGGCCTACTGCTAATAAAAAATCATTGATGACAGAAAAGGATATAGCCAATTTCATAATGATCAGCTTTTCACATATTAGTACCTAGTAGCTGCTGAAATTTGATTGGCTGCTGGCAGCCATTTTTGTTGGTTTGAAAAAAGTACATGTGATTATTATAGCGGCACCTAGTAACTGCATGGATGGTTGTAAATGCGAGAACACCTGGGTCAGTGGGGAGGAGCCTGAGCAAAGTTTTGGGGCTTATCGATCCACTTCCAGTCTGACACCCCACATTGAACAAAGCCTAATAGGTTTTCCACACAGTTTGGGACCTGGGACTCCTGACTACTTAAACCATCAACTGGGGTGTCAGTGAACGATAGATCAGTAGAGAAATGTACAAAATGTTAGATTTACATGCCCACGTAATTTCAACAAAACAGTTTTTTTGTTGTCGTGTTATATCTCGGGGGTCGGGAGGGCGGGTGGACTCTGGAGTAATGACTGATGCTGCAGATCTCCAGTTGATTGAGAGTGATTGTGAAGTACACATTGGTTTAGATTTGCTACTCATGATTGCTTTAGACAGTGTTTGAGTTTGATTTTAAAGGGGACATAGCACACACAGTTTCACCCAATCTCATGTTAATCTTGAGTACCTATAGAGTAGTACTGCATCCTTCATATCTCCAAAAAGTCTTAAGTTTTATCACATTTATAAAAGAAAGATACAGCTTTACGATTCTCTCCTTTCTCTTCGTTCCGACAAATCCGCTGCTCCTGAGCGGCACGCTGTGGGCGCAGCTAAAATTGACGGACACTGAGAGGCTGGGAGTGTCAACAACACAGAGCATTGTGTGATGCAGATTCTCGCGTTACCGTCTGCAGTTCTAAATCATGACCGGGATCTTTTATAGCTAGGACAGCTGCTGAGGTCGTGTTAGTCTCCAATCTTTCATAATCAACGATTGCAAATCCAGCGTCAGCACTGGGCCTTGTTTATACACCGTTGGTCTTGTCAAACAACCCCAACACCGCCTTGGTGAAAACGTACTGGGTTGGGGGATTGGCTGGACTGCCTCCGGAAAAACAAACTGCATCCAGCCGTTTACATAAAGTTGGTTTCTTTAGGAAGCTGAACACAGTTTATCTTTCCCTTACCACCACAAACACCCTCTTTACGAGCCATATCTTCCCGAGCGAAGTTGATCCCCGTTGCAGCGCTGCTGAATTAAAATCCGTTGATGGGAACGCTGGCGGGAGGCACTCTGTTTCTCGTCGCTCTGTCCGCGTTGCGCGGGCGCGTGCTTCCGGGAGAAATGTCCATATAAGGAGTTCCACCCTCATCTACGTCATGAAGAGCCACGATCGGAAAAAACTCTCCGAAACTTGTACGCACCCGGAAGTACGATTTTTAGCACAGAAATACTCCGTCCTACATCCAAATAGTTTTTTTTTTATTTTGTCAATGCTTAGCATGAGAATCCAACTCTTTAACAGTGTAAACAACTCTGAATGCATGGAACAGCATTGTACCCCCTCTTTAAGCACGCATTCATGTTTAGCTGAGAAACAACTAACCATCCACCATCATAGATGTATTTTTACATCATAAACGTCTATTTCCATTATCTGTGTTTTGCTGATGTTGTGTCCCTATTTGTTAACGTACATCAGTCTTTTCTCTCGTTTCTCCTGTTTCGTCTTCTCTCTCCTCTGGCGTGTTCAGTATTCTGCTCTTGTCCTATGTTGAGTGATTTTGCTCAGACACGTCTAGCTCTAGGTAAAGGGTCCCCAGAGAGCGCGCTCTCAACCCCTGGGTCGCTGCATCATGAATACATTATGATCCCCCGTTTTCTTTCGGTTGCCACGACAGCACTTTCTGAGCCAGCGGCCGATGAAGATGGTGTCAATACCGCTCACTTCTGGTCCTCAATCAGACGGCAGACTATAGTTTTTCCATTGTCATTTTAACAGCGTTTGCATGTTGTGCTGTCTTTGGGTCAATAAGGGAATGGCTGTACTGCTGTATCCCTGTATACCTTCAAGAGACTTGCTTTGTTTACAATCGTTTTTTCATTGTCTTTTTTTAAGAGTATGTATAAAACATGGCGCCTCAGGTAGAGGACATTTTCCTGTAAATGGCCAGTGTTTGCACACTCCGAACACTTCACTGAGCAATCTGTCAGCATGTCAGCAACACATGTTTTGTAAAAAGCTTCCAGTGGGAAAAAGAAACCGCTCCTGCCAGACCAGAGAGGAAATGCTCCCCCCCCCCACTCTCTCCCTCTCATTGTGGTGGGTTTTCTAATGCTCGTATGTTCAGCCCAGAGCCGTCTCTCTCCTCCTCCCCTGAACTTCAGAAATTTGAACTGCGAGACCCTTGGGGGACTTTCAGCTCTTTTCTTTTTCTTCTTTTTCTGCTGCTACTTCCTCTCTCGCTCGGATGAAATGGTGGAGATATATTGTAGCCGGGGTCCCCAAGCGGTCTTCTCTAATACCTGAATTTCTATAGAAACTGGAAATTACCGGCAGGATCCTTCGGGGACTGTTTTATCCGCAGCAGGATGAGGGAGGCCAGAGCGGCGGGGAGGTGAACACGCGGCTGAAATGAAGGAACGTCTGAATGATGGGGGCCGCGGGGCTTCGGCTCGTCTGTGGGTGGGGAGTCTTCACATGAAGGGCTCTTGTTTAATAAACTTTCAGCATGGTATCATGGGTAGACAGCTCCACAAATACCCGTGTGTGTTGCCTTTTGTCTGAGCGGCAGCTTTATGTATGTTTCTTCTTTCTGCAAACAAAATTTTTTATAACCGTCTTTGTTCCTCGGCACGGTTTTTATTCCACCCTCGGTCGTATCCCGGAGTGTCTTGCTGCATTTTTGGGATAATTCTCCAAGTGCTTCACTCGGGTAGAGGGTTAGTAGGGTAGTCAGAGTTTTATCTGTTTGCTGTGCTGTCTACTTGTGTCTCCCATCGTATTTTCCTCCCTACTTCTCGACAAGTCCGTATTAGCGTGTTAGTTGATATTGCGTTCTCCTGAGTATTTCGTACTGGTGATGTTTGCAGGTTATGGCTAAGCCATATTACTTGCGAGATCAACAGTAGATGACGGTAAGTCGTTTGTTCAGGATGAGTTGGGCTGGGTTAGGCGAAGAGAAAGTAGGAAAGAAGGGACAACGAGGTGAAGAGCTAAATTGGATAGGTTGAATAGGTAGCTTACATTAGAGCGGAAACGATCAGAACTATATGGGTTCTGCTGGGATGCAAGGGAAAGTCTGGGGGAGTTGCTAGGTCAGGTGCGTGAAAGTGCTAGTGGAGAACTCGAAGGGGAAGGGTATGGGGGGGGTCATGATCATCGAGAAGGGCAAAGTGTAAGAGTAGAAGCATGTGGGTGCGGACGAAGAAAGAGCAGTGAGTAGGGTAGATGATAGGAGGTGGACATCAGGGGGGAGTGCACAGTGAGACATGGAGTCGAGGAGTGGGAGGAAGTCGACGAAAAGTGGCGGGGGAGTGCGGCGAGGAGAGGCGGTGACTAAACTGTGGACGACGATTGAACAAACCAGTAAGAATGAGGGGTATGAGGTTATGTGGGGGTGTGGAGGGAGGGGGTGGCGTCAACACTCGGAAAAGAGCTGATGTTGTGGCAGCATTCAAGAGAGGGGTGGCATAGGAGGAGAAGTGGTGGAAGGGGGTCGCGAGCAAGAACCAAGAAGCAGAAGAAAGAGGTCGCAGTTAGGGACGTGCTAGGAATCAGTAGCCGGGATCAAGGTGACGTGAGGTAAGGGGAGCTGAGGGCGAGCTGGCGGACTGCACTGACAGAGAGATCGAGGAGGGAAGGGCGAGCAGGCGGTGGTGATAGGCGGGAGTGAAGGGAAGGAAGGCAAAATGGGCGGGGGAGGATCAAGTACACTAAGAAGGGGAGAACAGCCGGGGAGGTGAAGGGGGCAAACAAAACAGCTGATGTCTGAAGTATAGATAGGGCTAGCAAATGAGGAATGTCAAACAAGAGGGGGGGGCGGGGCGGGGAATAGGGACGAGATAGATGGGGGGCGGCGCGAAGGGGCAGGAAAGGGGGGAGGGGATACAGCCGGGCCACGGGGGAAGAAGTGATGGGAAGACGGGATAGGATGACAGGGGGAGAAAAGGCGGGGGGGGAACACAGTCCGCCTCGATAGAGACCGTTGATTTACTCCCGTAGTCTTTAAACATTCAAACAATTGCAAAAAAAATGCAGCGTCAAAAACACCGACACAATGGAGAAAAATCCAAGCAAGTCCGAAACATATGCATGGCTCAAAACAGACAGGCGCATCACACAAACAATCGCAAACAACTGTGAGCAATCGCTTGTGGTCAACCAAAGTACAAGTCACCCGAATTAAAACGACCTGTACACACTCTATGCAGAAAAAACACTTGATAAGACGTCTTAATGTTCCAGACCAGGAAAAAATGGGTTTGCACGGGTAAAGTAATCAGTAAAGGCGTCGGGGAGCACTAAGTATAAGCGACAAGAAAGACTGAGACTAAGTTGACGTCAGACAAACACTCTAGGAAACGGGAAGGTAACCAGCTAGTACAGATGCGACGGTTGAGTATAACGATCGACACGTAAAATTGAATGGGTGTGAACCCTTTTTCTTGAGTTGGAGGCAACTGTTTTTTTAAAGTCAGACAAACACTATCGGCTTAGAGCCAGCAAAGAGTCTTCACCACAACGAATTACACCCGGGACAATGTATAACTGTGGCGCTTTAGTCTGCCGTCTCATTATTTTCGACGCATCTTTTGTGTTCATACCCAAGCTATTTTCATTGGCGATGAGCCGAGTGAACGTGCAAATTCACTACCTGACATTAGATGGCGCTTAATGAAAAACAGAAATACCCCCGGTACGCATCGAATCCTATTTTATCTGCAATTCCTCTCTATAACAACTCCCTCTTATCGAGATTTTTGTAGTCGCTGTCGCGTTTGTCATAAAGCCCTTTGTGTTCAGACACCAATGAGACCAGCAGCTCGACATTCATCTTGCCTCGATTCATCTTCTTGGTCTACTTACTTCCTCTTCATCGTTAGGTATCAATGTGTGCTCGGCAAGAACGTTTTGTGCTTGAGCGTCACCATGTTGTGTTTTACTGTAACTGTAACTTCAGCAGCTTCAGGCACGTGAACAAAATCGCCAATCTCATTGGTCGGCCAGTTTTTAATGTGGCGCGTCAAACCAAAAAAACAACGATTTTACGCCTCGCGTTTTGCCCGTCGGTGTGCACACTCACATTGGCGCCCTTTGTTTAGTCACGAGGCGTTAAACGTCGGCGATAATCGCTCGCCTTGTTTAACAAGCCTTAACCGTGCTCAGTTTGACCCTTGCAGCCTTCTAAGGCATGGCTTTTGAAGTCTGCATCCTTCGAAGGATGCAGCCCCTGAATTGGGACACGGGTATAGGTTTGATTTTCAGGTGTTTGATTAGGGATGGAGCTAAAATTTGCAGGACAGTGGCCCCTCAGGACCGGAGTTGCCCGTCCCTGATCTAGTCCAATACCAGGCCCTTAAGACCAAGATCGTGACACTTAGACAGATGCTCAAGAGCCACTAGAATTCTTTCAAATTCTCTGTAATGGTGAATATACTTTGTCGACTTGTAGTTGAGGTCATCTGTACTGTAGTTCTTCAAAGACTCAGAACTATACTTTTTAAATTGAGACCCCAAAATTTGGAATGATGTAAATACTTATTCTTTGTTTTCATTGTTCTGTCTGTTGTTTGTCTGTACTTGTGTCTCTCTTCTGTATTGAGGAATAAGGGAGGGTGAGATGAATATGACTGTGGAGAAACAAAAATGTTTGTTCATCTGGAGTGGATTAGAGTATGTGAAGAGACAGAGAGAAAACCTGCAGTTAAAAAGACCGAAGCAGAACGTCAGCGTGTGAGTCAGGTTTTCCCCACATTGTAGCGACCGAGTGTCCCCTCAAGGATAATAAAACATGAAATAAGCTAGGTTACGGGGAGCAGCCAACAGTCCCCATGAGGAAAATGGCTTGATAAACATACTAAATAACGTCTTAATGAAAATATAAGAATGCAGAAAGGTTTTTGTAAGGCTTAGGTTTTGGGTGTAGAGGCAGGGTTAGAGGACAGAAAATATACTATAAAAACAATAAAAAGTCAAAGGAATTTCCCCCAACATGATAGCAAAATTGTGTCTTCTGTTTTAGTAAAAAAAACTTAAGCGATTTCTGAGAAATGCTGTTGATATTTGAAATCACCAAAAAAAACACACCCATACCCAAAAGGATCTCACCTCAATCTTGATAGCTCCGCCCCCAAATTTATGAGAATGATATGCAACAATGGCACCTCCCCCGTAACGAATGGACACGCCCCTTACTGGTGATTAACTACAAGTGTGTTTTGGTGCTCGGCCCGATCGACTTTCCACAGTGTTTCACAGAAATCTCTTACTGCACCTTATCTTACATACCTTAGAGCATATTATAGCAATGATATGCTTTCAGAGTACACACATACATAATACAGTATTTTGGAACTACTTATTGCAACTTACTCTATTTATGTTTAAGTGATACTAAATTAGATTTGACATCTTGAAAGTAAAATGTTAAACATTTGAGTGCTTTCTCAACCCCTTTAATGGCACTTCAGCATAGCTATGTATCTAAAATTGTCATAATTTATAATGCACCTGATAAATATTTAAAGTATATGACTGCTTGATCCATTAAAAAAACGTTGCATTTCACACATTTCATTCTTGCATTAATGCTCTTCAGTACATTTTTTTTCTACTAAAATGCACTTTAATGAAACTATGCTCTGAAACATTTTATTTGAAATGTCATATTAATACCCATCCATTCTCCAAACCACATCAGATGCATGATAATACAATCTCATGTTAATATAACACTACTATTAACTATTATTCAACTACTGTATTATTTTTATTAGTCAGTTTTTTTCAGACTATTATTCATCAAATGCTCAGTGAACTTCTAGTCTGCTTTGATTTAACCAAACTCAGACACTGCCTCTCATGCGTCCTCAGGAAATACATCACTTCCATTTGTGTGAGCTTAGACGAGGGGTTTTGCTCACCTTTGTCCAAATCTAATCATTAATGAATGCAGTGTGTGTGTGTTCAGGCTTGGCGTATGTCAGTGCATCTTCACACTGATGGGGAATACATCTTGAGATTTCAGACAGGAGTGCGTGAAAAACATGCTGCGTGCCTGAAAGAGACCAATAGAAAGCTGCTTGGTTTGAAACTGACTTCTGTGTAAGTGGTGCTACATATATATTTCAAAATAAGCAATCGAATTGTTGAATATTAAGCAGAACATAATTATTTGTCATTGCAAAAACGAAAACAGAGCAAGCTTATGGACACTGGTGCCCCTCGGGCCCCCTTTAGAGCTCCTAGTAGCAATAAATGCTGTCACACACTGTTTGCCATTTTGAAGTTGTGGAAACAAGACATGCTGAGAAATGTGTTTGGTGTGAAACAGACATATGAACTGCTATGAGCAGTTGGAGTTTGTTTGGCTCATGCATCTGCTTTTTTTTAATTTTTTTGGCCGTCTGTCTTTGTTGTAGTAAAGCACAAAGTGTTGTATATTGCTGCCGCTCTGCCTCACTCACTCAGGGTGGGTGAATCA
Organism: Sinocyclocheilus anophthalmus; assembly: GCA_018155175.1. Classification (NCBI taxonomy): domain Eukaryota; kingdom Metazoa; phylum Chordata; class Actinopteri; order Cypriniformes; family Cyprinidae; genus Sinocyclocheilus; species Sinocyclocheilus anophthalmus. Next base: position 122,879 of record JADLZN010001965.1, read on the forward strand.
GTGAAGCGGGCCGGGCCGGGCTCTGCTGGGGGACAGATTGAGCTCCCCCCCGGTGGGCCGCAGGGGACAGAGACCCAGCCAAGGCCCCTGGCAGAGCCACCTTCCTGTTTGCTCACTCATACCTGACCTGCTCAACGGCACTTCCACTCCCTGAGCGCTGCACGCTGAGATGAGCCCGAGGACGAGGGGAATATCACAGGAAAGAGCTGATACAAAGACTCTGATGAACCGTGATAAAGCCAAGAGATGAAGTCAGGATTAAGTAGGGCTGGGCAATTTCAAATTTATGTCGATGACGATGATAAATTCTGGACATTTCTACTCGATATGGATTAATCTAAGAGCAGAAATAAATATGGCTGCATGTTCTGCGTGTCTCTATGTGAACGAGTGCTCTAGTTTTGTTTACTGACAGTGTTTTCTGTCACTGCATCTCAATATATGAGGACACTCACACACAATCTTCATCTCCAGAGCTGCTCTGAGAATCACTTCAGCTGCTTTACACAGTTTCATTTAAAAAAAAAAAAAAACTACCATCAAATTCACACTGAACCTCAAGATCATCATGACAGACCGCCAAAATAAAAGTTTGGATTAAATTAAATAAATTAATACAGAAATCATATTATCTATTGTAACTAAAATGCATGTCTCAATAATAATAATAATAATAATAAATAAATAAATATATATATAAAAATATATGATAATTCTTTAATATATCTATAATATATAAATACATAATAATTTATTATTTTTTTTTCTTTTTTTTTTTTTTCGAAGTAGAGAAAGTTTGACTTGGGAACCTTATATAAATGTTTGTTTACTTGTGTGTAAGTTATGTGTGTGTATTTTATTTTTATCCTTAATTTGTGAAGCACTTTGGGCAAAAAAGTTGCATTTAAATGTGGTATATAAATAAATGCAGTGGAAGTATGTGTGTGTATATATATATATATATATGTGTGTGTGTGTGTGTGTGTATTTATTTATTTATTTTATTTTATTTTACATGTTACAGACTTTACAATTGACAAAAGCCTTCATCACTGCAATCATATTCGGGTCTCATAAAATTGGTAGAACATATATTTAAGTTATTTTACTGGTTTACTGGTATGGGAACAAACTCTTTTATACTGATGTTTGGTTAGACGATGGTTTTCTCAGCGGTCCGGGAATTTAGGTCAGCATGATGCAATCATAGCTGAAGAGTCAGTAACTGGCCTCCTAAACAAGATTAAACAGTCTTAGCCGTAGCCTGCTAGAAATGATGATGGATGGAGATATGAGGAGGAGGTCTTTAGCTGAGCTTTCATGTGAAATGCATCAATATATTCCTGAATTATGCAGCTAAAGAAGCCTTTTGAATGTTGAAACCTTACATTTCAAATGATATTGCTACTGATTTGAGCGCATTTAAATAAAATCTAGACCTCATACATAACTTTTGCATGATGCCAGGAGGGATACAGAGAAGGGGCATGACTATAAACCATCCTCCTAAAAATGTAAATTTATTTAAATGTAAAATTATTAATATTTTAAACTTTGCACTTGTATTATGGCCTACAGTACATGCATTTTCCCCCATTTTTTTTCATCATCACCCTCACAGCTCATAACATCTTCCTCTGTCCGATGACATTTCCCTTTTACCATGTTTTCATGTAATTTTTTTCCTGTCTGCTTCCTTCTTTAGAGTGACCGCACCAGTGGGTATATTAGGAATCTGCAGTGTATTGTGCCTTCAGGAAGTGTACATTTTAGCTAAACATCCAAATCTTAACAGAAAGAAAATGTTTGACAATCTGGTAATTATTCAACATCTTTTTACCTAGTTGTTTACCAGCAATAAATAATTACCAAAAGTATGTTATAATGGTTCATCTACATAGAAGCCATTATTATTCCTTGTTTTTATGCATTATACACTGAAAAAAAACTGAACTTGTTACAACTGAACTGAACTGAATTTGTTACAAATGTATTAGTTTGTTTCAAATTATATTTAATTTAATTTTTGCTTCTACCGTAAATTTTTGATTTGATATTAATTAAAATATTTGTTTCCAAAGATAAAAATAAAAATATTATTTATTATAAAAAAACAATCTTTCTCTTTAAACACAAACCAAAATGTTACTTAATTTAGGTCAACATAATATATTTATAATATATTTTTACAACTTAATTTCACCATAAACAAAAGCTAAATTAGTTCTAATATGAAAGTAGAATATTCGATAAATAAAAAGTAAAAAAAGGTAGAGACAAAACGAAAACCATTTTGTTAGTCAATGTTTCAGTTTATTTACTATAAATAAATACAAGAATATTGTCTTTGAAAGACCTTAAAGTTCATTGCGATTGTCTTTTTACTGTATATGCATCATCTTTTGTTTTTTTTTCTGTTGTTTTTCTTTTTTCTTCAGTGCATTAGAGGCCCTTAAATGACTCTAGACTGTTATGCTTAAAAATATAATGAGATATTAATAATTCATTTTACAGTTTTGCTTTTTTCAGTGTTTGTTTACTGTCAATCAGCTCTGGAAATGAGCATGATATCATGGAGGAGCACCTTTGTTTAACTGTTGGATGGAGCAACAGCAGCTATTCTGAACTATTAAAATGCATTATTCCATTTCCAAGCACTCATAAAGCTGATGTCAAAAGTGTTTCCAGCTGTGCAGAGTGGCTGCTTTGAGAGCTACATACACTGTATGCTTAAAAAAATCCTGCACCAACGTCAGCCCATAAGATGGAGGTCTTCCTCTGTACAAGTGTCAGGATGTTGGACGGTGATGCTCAGGAAGGCTTTGGCAGGCCAACAAAGACAAACCCTCAGCTGTAGGGTGTAGGTTTTCAGGGCCAGCATCCCCTTTGGCAGGCACACAGAGGCCGCTGCTGTGAGCCGGGGATGAGAACCCATGAGACTCTGGCTTTTATTTACTCTGGCGGCTAGCGTCCTGCACATTTCTCGTCTGAGTGAAGGAAGGAAAAAACAAGACAAGTAAGAGAGACAAAAACAGGCTTTCATTTTGCCCTGACTCTGATCCCATCAGTCAGTGTTCACACTCTTGTCTGTGAGCACTAGACAAGCCTGGCATGGATCTTGAAAAGTGTTAAATCACAATTGGGGTGCATCTACTTACTGTATATATTTCATTGCATTACATCTGTGTTAACATTGCAACAGAGCATTGTTCATATTTTAGTTCAGAATGTTACAAACTGTGCAGTCAATAGGACAGGCAGAATTAGTCAGAATGTGTATCTTGGGCTGAGCTGCGTAAAGCTGTGTGTTTGGAGGAACAGCAGGTCAACCTGCATTGTTATCTGTTTCCTGAAGATATGCTGCCAAGGGTTAGGTGCTCATAAATGCATGTTACTGTGGCAGGTAAAAACAATGGAAGAAACATGAATATGTGAGTTGGATGCTTGAAGATGTCTCATAAATCCTAGCCATTTCCCCTGGTTTTTCTCTTTCCCAGCAAAGCCTCGTGGCAGTTTATTGGTTGGCAATTCACTCCATTATTTAAAGGGATATGGACAAAAATTGGGTTGATGGGTTGTCTGAAAAACTAGTTAGTTTTAAGCAAGGCCTGTATAATTACTGTAGGTTACATTATGTCCTCCGGCCCCTGATCAGATGTGTTTATCGTAAACTAAAATATAGAAGTGACCTTTTATTTTGTTAAACTATAACTTTCTAAATGCAGTCTTGAATGCAGAATGATGCTGTTGAGTGTACGCTTGAACTCATGGGGTGATCCTTGATCCGCATGCAAAAGTTCATAACTGAAATATTCTGAGTGCACAGCATCCTACAGTTTGATGCTTTTTTATATTGCATATATTTTAATGTGGTCATTTGTCTGTTCTGACAGACACCTGGGAGTGGATACCACACTATAACAAATCAACACCAGAATCCAGAAAATATGAAGTCTTAATATGTGTGTGTGTGTGTGTGTTTTAACCTACTTATTTCATGGGGTGTACTTACTTTTTCACACCAGGCATTTTCAAGTCGAAAATTGTTGTTGTTGAATTGTTGAAGGTGGGGAATATGTACAGAAGTGGTGCATTGATGGCTTTAATCTACAAATATCAAACTTAATAGTTGACCTCACTGTCGTCCAGCAGCCAACTTGTTGATTAGTTGACCAACTTGGCCGTTTTTTATATTGAAGCAAGGGAATTTCTGTGGCTGGTCACCTTTTAAATTTGATTTAAAACACTGTTGGGTATGTAATTCAAGTAAATCTCATGCACAGAGCAAATTATTAAAAACATGACTGAACTTTGTGTTAAAGTCATGTTTATTTCTATAGGACACATCAAGATATACATTGTTTCAAAGCAGATTTGGAGAAAATATTGCATACAAATAAGAGCGGTTTCTGGGGCACATATATATTTTTTGACCCATATTGACACCCAGGTCAACCGGCTGTTTCTTTAAACACACAACCCCCCCCCCCCCCCCCTCACAGCTTCATGAGCGTGGTCAGTGAAGTATCAGTTAATCTCGAAATCTTTATTATACAACATACTAAAACAAGTCTATGACTAATGTATAATGACTATTTTTTACTGAAAGAAATGAAGGCAGACATGCAAATCAAATATATTTTCTGTGGGAACTCATGGTAGATGATTGTTTGAAAGACTAGCATACTTAGAGTAGCATTAATTATTTGTACACAAGCAAATATTATTTGAATACATGATGTAATCGACCTTGCCTTGTTGTCTAGCTCTACCACACAATCCATTAATTAATGAACGAGAGATGTCTCACAAATACAGTTTGTTAAAAGACAGACATCTTGTTGTATCTGTGACCACACCACACATGTAAACGGTAATGCTTCGGGTCTTCAATCTTCTTGGTGTTTTTTTGACAGATGGACGATATAGAAGATGACCCATCCTGCTCGTGGCCTACAAAATCGTCGCCATCTAGAAGACCACACTTCTCCAGGCCATGCGATGACTTGACTATGGTGAGGATAAGAGGTTCAGCCTACCCTAACCGCATCGCCAGTTTTGTGCAAATCCTTCAGGTATGAGTGGAGACCGGCCCGGGGGGGAGAAAGACAAAAAAGGAAAAAACGAAAAAAAGGGGGGGGGGGGGATGGAGGGGGGGGGGGGGGGGTCGCCTGAGCTTCCTTAAGTGCCACGAGCAGAGTCACAGAGATAAACTTCCCTTCAGCTGCACATACTGCAGTCACTTGTTCAAGCACAAGCGCAGCCGTGACCGACACATCAAGCTTCACACTGGTGACAAAAAGTACCACTGTGGAGACTGTAACTCTGCTTTCTCACGCAGTGACCATCTAAAGATCCATATGAAAGCGCACGCTTCCAACAAGCCCCATAAATGCCCAGTGTGCCACCGAGGGTTCTTGTCCACCAACTCGCTTCATGGACACATGCAGGTGCATGAACGTGGGAAGGATGGAGCGAATACAAGGTCCCCTCAAGAGTGGAGGTTAAAAGAGACGCGCAAATGCAGCCGCTGTGAAGAGGGTTTCGACATGCCTGAGGAACTGCAGAAGCACATTGCAGAAAGCCACCCAGAGTGCTCTTCTCCTGTAGGAGGGAGTCTTGAACCTGGTCTACAGTGCATCTACTGCCACGAGCCATTTGGTGATGAAGGAACATACATTACCTACAACAGTCTGAGTCCACATTACACAATCAGTTGCATGGGATAGAAATAGTTACGATTACCACGCCGACTGTGTACGAGCGTACTGATCTGATTCCCCCAGCTGTAGGGTAGGAGCTAGGCTACACTCACATTAGACAAGCCACCACTTCGCAGAGTCCCGCATTAGTCTCCCTCTGAGGTAGTGCGCACGTAAGGTATATGCGTTCTTTCAAGCACGACACCAGACTCTAATCCTTTAGCTGTTTGACAGTTCGACCGCATGGTTGCGGCGCTGTCTACGTACTAAATCAACAAACGACACCTGGAGTAAGAAGAGGGCCACTGGGGCATACTGCTGCGCTAATACAAGCATCGTAGCTACACACACAGCCAAAAATCGAATACAGCTGCATTTACTGTAACAAACAAGTTTTCTCAAGCCTTGCTGTGCTGCAGATTCATCTTAAGACCAAACATGTTGACAAGCCAGAGCAGGCTCATACTTGCCAATTTTGCCTGGAAATCCTTCCATCACTTTGTAATTTGAACGAGCACCTGAAACAGATCCACAATTCCAAGAATCCCGCAGATGTACTGGCTAACCTGTCCGATGACCTGTTGCAGTGCAATTTCTGCCCAGAGGTGCTTGGAGATCTTAATGCTCTGCAAGAGCACATACGATGCTCCCATGGCTTTCCTAATCCAGTCACCAAAGAAAGCAATGCATTCTTTTGCCCCAAGTGCTTTATGGGATTTTTGACTGAGGCCACTCTAGAAGAACATGTCAGACAGACTCATTGTGACTCTGGAAGCGTGCAGTTTGATTCTCCTCTTGCGGTCACTCCAAAAGATCCCATTGTGGAGATCTACTCCTGCTCTTACTGTACCAACTCCCCCATTTTTAACAGTGTCATGAAGCTTAACAAGCACATAAAGGAGAACCACAAGAACATCCCTCTTGCTCTGAATTATATCAACAATGGGAGAAGATCTCTGCGAGTCCTCAGCCCATCATCTCCAGTCTCTGTAGAACAGGCTTCACTATTCAAACAGAACAGCACTTCCTTATGTCCAAGTGAGTTCATTTGTAACCAGTGTGGTGCTAAGTACACCAGCTTAGACCTTTTCCAGACACACCTGAAGACCCACCTTGATGGCATCGTGCCACAGCTAACCTGTCCACAGTGCAACAATGACTTTCCTAACCAGGAGTCTCTTCTGAAACATGTGACTGTTCATTTCACCATCATGTCCACATACTATATCTGTGAAAGCTGTGACAAGCAATTCACATCTGTGGATGACTTGCAGAAGCACCTTCTGGATATGCACACCTTTGTGTTTTTTCGCTGTACTCTTTGCCAGGAAGTGTTTGACTCTAAAGTGTCAACTCAACTCCATCTTGCAGTGAAGCACAGTAATGAGAAAAAGGTATACCGATGTACTTCTTGCAACTGGGATTTCAGGCATGAGGCTGACCTTCAAATGCATGTCAAACATAGTCACCTTGAAAATCAGGGTTGTTCACACCGTTGCATCTTTTGTGGTGAGTCCTTTGGTACAGAAGTAGAGCTGCAGTGTCATATTACCACCCATAGCAAGAAGTACAATTGTCACTTTTGCAGTAAAGCCTTCCATGCTGTTTATCTGCTTGAACGTCACCTTTGTGAAAAGCACTGTGTGTCTGAGGGAAAGACCCAGAATTGCAACACCAATGGATCCATGTCTGGTAGCGGTGATTCAGTTGCCAAAGATGATGGAGACTTACAGGCCTTTCTGACCAACAGCCACGGAGGCACTGGAGCGGGGGAGTCTCATAACAGTCGGGATGGCAGCGAAGAAGACTTTGATACCTCAGAGGTCATGTATAGCTGTGACATCTGTGGTGCGTCCTATACCATGGAGTCCCTCCTAACCAATCACCAATTTCGTGACCATAACATTCGACCAGGAGAGAGTGCTATCCACAAAAGAAAGGCAGAAATGATGAAGGGAAACCACAAATGCAACGTCTGCTCTAGAACATTCTTCTCGGAGGGAGGACTTCGGGAGCACATGCAAACGCACTTAGGACCTGTTAAACACTACATGTGTCCCATTTGTGGAGAGCGCTTCCCTTCCCTACTTACTCTGACAGAACACAAGGTCACTCACAGCAAAAGCCTGGACACTGGAAGCTGTCGGATCTGCAAATTACCTCTGCAGAGTGAGGCAGACTTCCTGGAGCATTGTCAGATGCATCCAGATTTGCGCAATTCTTTGACTGGCTTCCGCTGTGTGGTCTGCATGCAGACTGTCACCTCAACTCTAGAACTCAAGATCCACGGTACCTTTCACATGCAAAAGACTGGAGCGGAATCTACAAATCAACCAACTGCATACTCAGCTGCCACAGAATTTCAACACAGTCAAAGTCAGAAAGTCGTCAAGTGTGCTGCATGTCTCAAAGAGTTCCACTCTAAGCAGGACTTGGTAAAACTTGACATTAATGGTTTGACATATGGTCTTTGCACGCTGTGTGTCAATACGGCTGGTAGCAAGAGCTTTACTCTAAATGGAGGGAAACTGTTGCACCAAGGAACTCAAGCCCCAATGGGTCCTGCTGCTGGATGGACCCAAGGGGAGAGCCTTAGCCCTGGCCCTGTGAAGGGAAAGGCTGTCTATTCTTCCTCATCATCTTCATCAGTATCACCCTCTATTTTCAAGACCCGCTGTTCCAGTTGCAATGTTAAATTCGAGTCAGAGGCAGAGCTTCAAGCACACCTGCAGACAGTGCACAGAGACCAAACACCAGAAGCTGCTCTTTTACGGACCCCCGATGGCTCCCCCATGTCACGAGTTAGCCCAAGCCAAAGTGACGAGGTAAGATGTGGCTTACAGCAATCATACAGTGCATGCTCAGTACATTTGCCGTCAGTACATTAATAGTGATAGTTATTGTTGCTAAGGATTTTTATTGGGTAGTACCATTTACATGATTAAAAAGGAGGGATACACTTTATTGTGATGGTCCCATTTAGACATTCTGTTGACTAGAAGTATCTTTGCAACTGCATGTCAACTAACTCTGCTTGGTGGTCTCAGGGGACCATCAGAATAAAGTGTTACCAAGAGGAGTGAAAAAACACTTTTTTTAAGGGACATGTACAAGAGTACAAGGCACGTGTATTTTCTTGTTTCAGCATCATTGTCCAACACTATTAATTTCTACTTGGAATTTCTTTTTTCCCACTGTTTAGAAGAAGACTTACCCAGTGCATCAAGTGTCAGTCTTCTACAGTAAATGGGACATTCACATCCATGTGGCCAATCATATGCTAGGTAAGACTGTTTTAATTGGATCTGTAAGAAATGGTTAAACATTTGTTTAAGTCAATGTCAATTTTGGGTATTGCTGTCAAGTGTGACCATGTAACTTGTTTTCCACTTGGTTCCTTTTATTTATTACACCTTTAATAATATTACTGGAATATGTCTCTTGTATACAGTCAAGGCTAAATCAGGGTTGAAATGTGGTGAAATTCAGTTGACATTTGGTAAGATGTTACAGAGAACAAAGTTTCAGGGTGGTACTTATGTCAGGACTTACATCGATTAGTCATGTCAACAGTATGCGTTTATCTCTCTCCTGGGCTTTATCTTAGCTATTCATTCTTATTCATGATTTGGTGTGTTTTATGGAAAGAAAATGTGTCAGAACAGAATTGCCTCTCTGCTTGAGAGAAGCATGTTCCATTTTTTTCAATAGATATAGAAGCTTTCAATTTTCAATTGGTTCTACTGAAGCAGGTTCTGTTGCAGTCTCCCAACAAGTTTGTGTAAATCTGGACAGTAATTCCCACTCAACCAGCATGTGCCAAAACTGCAAAGAGAAAAAACAAAGGCCTGATTTGAGAAGCTTTAAATATCTTTTCCCTTGGAAAAAGGGCACACTTTCTCCTGTTAATGGCCATCTGTAAAGATGCAGAGAAACAGGGGGCCGGGGGTTATCTGCGCTCAGCTGTCAGTGTTATTAGGCTATGTAATGGAGCAGACGCTATGCTCTTCTGGGTGTTGTTTCTAAGCACGTGTCTCTGCTTTATTGCCATCGATAACTCTAAATATGTAGAGAATGGCATGCTATTAAACATGAGCACAAAAGCCAGTAGGTCCTTGTAACCTGGCCTTGTGGTTCGTAAATGTAGAAAGGGAGATTTGATTCACGGTCATTAATATTGCTGATTTCCACAGAGACATCTTCCAGGAGGCAATCAGATAAGGTAAGGAGGTGGAGGTAGGTGTGAACTGGACAGTAGGGACTGGTCTTGGCCACAGGAGCCCTGAGACACCTGCAGATAGAAACTCATAGCTTGAACGGCCCAAATCCAGATTTGCTGTTTAGTTGGCTAGTCTTTTGTTGAAGATGTAGAAAGGCTTCTGCGCCAATGAGGAGACTGATGGCTTGACTTACTTGCATGATCCAGCCAATAACATTTGATTTGTCAACATAACCCCAACGTATTTCTGATTATATGAGATCAGCCAAAAGGAAAGAGGGCAAATTTCCATCATCCTCTAAAGCTTTCGCCAAGTTGGTGGGCCACCTTCTCAAGGACGGTCACACATGGGCATCCTGCATGTGGCATGAAGTGGTGGTGGCTGATTACAGTGGCTCACGCTCAGGCAGCAAACACATCCAGCCTTGTGTCGCTCCGTTGGACAGCGGGTAGCGAATGGCCTGGGCGGCACAGCCAGAGGAAGGTGGGTGAGGTGGATGGCAGAGAGCAGTTGGTGCAGGCTTGGAGCAGTTTAGGATGCACATTTGTTGTCCAGCAGGCCACTCTGTGTGAAGCAGCGCTGTGGGCTGAAGTCATGCTGAAAGGAGAGAGGAGAAAATCTTCTGAATAAAGAAGAGGGAGTGGATAAACAGAGCAGTGGTGTATCTTAATACACTATCTTATTTTCAGCTAACTGCATTTAATAAATATTTAAACTGTAATACATTTTTACTAACATAAAAAATTTATAATAGTAAACATGCACTTCAGTGTCCGAAAACATTACATTCAGTTCTTATTCATTCATATTATTTTAAAGTACAGTATAATATTTCCATAATAAATACTTTCTTTAAATCTGTGCTGAAGTGTTTTTTTTCTTTTTTTCTTTCACAAGGACACACAGCAACTGTTACACATGGCTTGATATGTATTCTATATATTTGTAGGGGTCTCTGTGTTTGTGGCATTTCTGGAGCTTGGCTCAGTTTGGTTTCTCTTGTTTTTCTTATTGCTTTTGGCCCCCTGGGCTCTGCTGGTGAACAGGATGCTGATTAGTGAACTCTCTCATTGAAGTCCTTCATGATGCCCTCTGGCTGCAGTCATGGAACCCTGTGGAGTGTTCCAGAGTGTTCTAATAAGATTCAGGTGCTTCAAAACAGTGGGCACATGCCAGATCTGCACCATGGTTTAAAACTGTCCTATCTATAAAATAAATCAACACCTTGAGATGAACGTCATCTGAATATTCCATGGAGCTTTATATTCAGATATACCAGAATGTTTATTAAAGCAACTTAGTCTTTATTATGATTGTTTTTATGCTAATGCTTTTTTTTATATCTGTCAAGTTGAGTTGGAACGGTGCAGTTGGCTTGTAACAAACATCGATATCAGTTTGTACATGCATATATGTACAGTATTGTAAGCAAATATTTTTATACAAACCATATCACCATCATAGATAGAAAGATAGATAGATAGATAGATATAAAGATAGATTCTCTTCACCTATTATCTTAGCCACTAGCACTTTTTTAAAGTGGCTCAGCCTTTGTTTCTTCTGACAGAGATTTTATTGTTTAACCTTGTTCCAGATGTAGACTTTTAACAAAAATAAATACAAAGTTCTATCATGAAACTCTAGATGGCGCAGGCCAATAGGTTCTAACTGATACAATCTGATATAATTACATCATCATTCACATGACACAGCTGACTGGTTTCTTTTCACATCAGCAGCTAATGAGCTTGCTGTTCAACATTCAAATACTCAGCTAGTGCTTGCTGTGATAGTTGAAACCCTCCACCTTCCCCAGCTCCACCTGTACAGATCTGCTACGGGCTGATTTCATGTATGTTATATATGGGGTGATTTCATATATGTTATATGTGCAGCAGCAGTATTTCTTACATGCTCACAGCAGCATGTCTGTGGATGTATTGGCAGTAGTAAGTGTCGGTACTTGCTCTGCCACAACAGCAGCAGCATAGAAGGTTATTATCATATAACCCAGTCACTAAAATATTTTTACTGTGCATAATTTTCAACCAAGCAATTTTTTCTAAATGTGTTAAAAGACAACTGTCATAAATTTTAGTCAAAAGTTTAGTTACATTATTATCAGTTCCACCATTGAACACTGTGTACATACAATAATTATACATAGTTTGAACACTGTTTCAAAATATTTAGTTTCTGATTTTTTGTAGAGCTTTTTGTTGGTGGTGTTGAAATGCTCTTGAAAGAGGACCATCAGCATTTCATTACCCATGTTGCCTCCCACCTCTCCCCACCCCACACAGACACCTTGAGACTCAAACCTTAAACACTCTCTTTCTTTGATTAATTTTTTACGTTTCTAATTACTAATTAACTTGAGAGATTTCTAATGTAGTCCTCCTTCACTGAGGTGCATGGAGGACAACAGGTCATTAGCTTCAATAATGAATGTGGATGCTGCAGATAATGGCCTGTGATATGCCCACACTGACAGCTGTACTCACAAGACAAAGGTTTGTGTGAAATACAGTGAGGGGGATACACAAGGAGCTGAACGCTTCTGTTGCTCAGATCTTTTATGTGTTGACATGAAAGGTTTATCCAATGTTTGTGTTTGTATATGTGTGTGTTTTATTGAGCAGACATATTTAGACACATTTTATTATTATTATTAGTGTGTGTGTGTGTGTGTTTTATTGAACAGACATATTTAGACACATCTATCTGTCTGTCTGTCTGTCTGTCTGTCTGTCTGTCTGTGTCTGTCTGTCTGTCTGTGTCTGTCTGTCTCTCTGTCTCTCTGTCGTGTGTGTTTGTGTAGATAGCATATATAATGCATTCTGTAGGATTTTTGTGTATGTGTGGTTGTAAGTGGTTTTAAATGTTTTCATAAATTTAGAATAATTTAAGTAATAACTTTCATTTATTGATGAATCATTGATATATCACACGATAGCTCACACCTTCCACCTCTTTACTGCAATAAACATTTTGATTGGGTTTAGAATTTCCAAAGGCCTTTGTTGTTATAATATCTTTCATCTTAAAATATTCACTTCTGAAACACGTATCTAGACAAACATTCCACCGAACAAAACATTACTGTGGAAAAAGTGTATGTTCATTTGGGAAATCATTTAGAACTTAAAGTCATTTTCAAGGTTCACCAGCGTGGCATGCTCAGCATTTCCCATCATTAAGAGCATGAAGTGTTAATTGCAGTTTGATCTCATTAGTGATTAGAGTCATTTTCTTTGAGCATCTGAACTTCTCTGATGAAGACTCCTCTTCTCGCTTCTTAATGGCAGCGTTGCCTGCCGGTGTCTGCTAACTCCGCCGACTTTGGGGAAACATGCTTACGCTGTAATGATTATTATCATTAAGAAATATGAAAGTGCCAAGCATTTGTGACCCAGCTGTTCATTAAAGCAGAGATTTTTTGTAGCCGGAGTCAGAGCATCCACTCATGAGCAGACCTCCACCTGCGCAAAGTCCATCTCTGTCCACATGACATAATTAGCTCTCTTCTTTGACCTCCACAATAGTTCGCTCTATGTCTGTCTGTAGGTTGTTGGTGAAGCTAGAAGGGATTTCATTTAGTTCATGTAATATTATCAACATCATAATTTGTTCTGAATAAACATCACTCCATTTTTGTGTTGTATGTATTTTTGTTATTTGGATGTGAATGGAAATATTTGCCCTCCCAACTCTAATGTTCATTTTTAAAATGAAACAGAAACATCTGTACTTACAGTATAATTATTGTCAAACTTCAAGTCATCTGCTGTGAGCAAAGTCTGTTATTTTTTTTTGAAGTTGATATTAGTTGAGTATCTATCTATAGACTTATCTAATATCTGTCTTTGTCCTTTTAACATTTACGTTGGAACGCAGGAACCTCGTTAAAACAATGCCAAGCTAAAAATTGATCTTGCAAATTCACCTTGTGACCCCCTGCATTCATTTATGTTGGGCTTTGTTTAGGTGTTTTCAAATAGAAAAAATGCATCCTGTGTGAACACTTTTTAAAATGTGTGCAATTGACTAATCAACTAGTCATTTACTCCACTAACCAACTGTTATATTCTGAAAAATTATAGTTTATACTTATAGGTTATAAGTGAAGAAGAGCTCTACTATCACTCCATTGTCTATTCATACTAACACAAGATCATTGCATTCCTACTAGTCATGCATTTCTTTTAAAAAAAAGGCTGTCCACTGTCGCTGGAGTGGAACCCTACTATTAGGGCCTTTCGCACCGCTTTAGTTCCAGAACTAAACGTACGGTACTAAAGTACTGGGACGATTTTGCGCGAACTATTTCCCAGTGCCATTTAAAGGGTTGCATTCGCACCGACAGTGTGTACTAGGAAGTGACGTAAGCCGGTCGACAGCGTCGTCATTTGTGTGTGGCATTCGACAATGGAAACAAAGGAGAACTACGCTAACAACAGGAGGATGGAGGACGATGTGATCAGAGCTGGGTGTTTGTTGTGTCTCGTGGGTTTCACAATAATGGACATGGATAGTCGACGTATACGTAAAGCGATTGAAAGAACGGAAAGGAGGACTAAGAACCTCCAGCGACAACTGGCAGTGCTACATTTGCTACAAGTGCCTGCACTTCAGCGTCCATCCATCTATCGCTGTTCTCCATACTTGCGAAATAAGTTGACAATATTTACAGTATATTTACACGGCGTTTTAAATCATGGCGGGTGAGGGCGTTTTCGTACGCGTTTGGCCAATCAATGTCTACTTACGTCATGGGTAGTACCAGTTGTGCTGTTTAGACCCTGCTCCGGAGTAGGAGCTAATTTAGTTTTCGAAAAAGGTAGTCCGGTACTAAAATCGCACCCAGTTCCGGCGGTGCGAACACACCAAAAAGTGGGTAGTTCCACAATTAGTTCTGGTACTATGAAAAGGTTCCCGCGGTGCGAAAGGCCCTAATATGTACTTTTAAAGTATTAATACCGTATGTACTTCTGAAATAATGTGTGCCTTTAAGGTACTAATACATACCAATTAGGGGTAAATATGGTTCAAAGATGTACCTTTTAGCTTTTGTACTTTAGGGTTTTGTACCTTAGGGTTGTACCTTTTTTGTGAGAGACCATTTGCCAGACCCATTGTCACCTTTCATATAAACACTTACACATTCGTATACACGTACCTGTAATAAAAACTGATTAAGATGTATTAAAACATATTGTAATATTGTTGTATGTTTGTCATATTACTAGGCTGCTTGTTCAAATGGAAGTTCTGATAACCCTGTCGGGCTTGTTTTGCTGTAATGGCTGTCTGCCTTATCCCTTACATACCTGTCATGTATATATATGGTTTGCCATTCGATTCATCTCTCCTGTGCTCTGGGCTGTATCTGAGACCGCGGGTCCTGACGCGGCCAGCCTGCCGGTTGTTTGCTAGCTCGTGTGTCTGTGTGGAATTGAGGTGGTATGAAAGCAGTGCAGTGAGTGCGGCGGCGTCCCAAGCTGCCCGTTTGCTTGCCTTCATCAGCATTCCACCGATGAGAGTAATTAAAGCTCAAATTAATTCTGCTGTAAGCAGACGAGCCGCCGAATAACTGATATTGGAGGCGCGATGATGAATGCGCCACATCAAGGGTGAAGCCCTGGAGACACTGCAGAAAAAAGACATCTCCCTTTGTCTGCTCTCATTTTTACTCTGGCTCAGTTCCATAACCTAGTGAGCTGCCTCATTGCCTTCATGGGCAGCTGCCTTCTAAGGCCGCATCCTAACTGAGATGAAACCTAGGGGTTTGGAATGCTCTATTCCACATAGGTTGCAACATTAATAGTACTCATGTGAAATAGACTGCAGATTCACTTTACAATTGATTCCTGTATAGTTTGATGTCAGTTTTTCTAAGCTACCGCCACCACTTGCTGCCAGAACAGCTTTAATGCACTTTGGAATTGACTCTACAAGAGGAATGGAACACCAGTTATACAAGATATTCCCTCTTTTAGTGTTTTGATGGTGATGGTGGTAGAGACCACTGTCTAACACGTTGGTCCAAAATCTCCCATAAGGCTGAGATCTGGTGACTGCGAAAGCCATAGCATGTGACTCAACCCATGCCAACAAACTGACACCCACCCCCCCCCCCCCCATGTCATACCGGTGCCACCCGATCCTGTAATTGTCACTCGTCTTTTATATATATATACATGTTGTTCTGTAAAATGTTTTGTCTGCAGCCTGTGGCTCCCTCTACAATATCCAGTTGGAGGCACCTTACCCTATTCTGCTGGAAAACTGCAGCCAGATGGAGGAATTTGATTAAACAGCAGTGAAACACCAAATGTTGCGTTGGATCCAGAGTCGGTCTGTGAGAGAGATCGGTGGGGGCTGTTGAGTAGGAGTCTAAAATGGCCTTCTGGTGCGAGTGGGCCAGTGCTCTTTCTAGAAAGGGGCAGCCGCTGGGGTGCAGTGATATAGAAGCCCTTTTCCAACAACCAGCTGGGCCTTTTAGGAGCTGCTATCCCCACAGCAGACACCCAGCAGCTTGACTTCACCATATGTGGAGGTTTTTTAACGCTCCACCTGGTTTCCCGGGAGGAAGTCGAGCCGCTGGGATGCCGGGAGCAGATGAAATGCTCTTAATGCAGCCAACAGTTTGAGAGAACAGCCCGATGCGGATGACCTTGGAGCCTGTCATGTGCAGCATTGGGGGTAACGCATTACAAGTAACGCAAGTTACGTAATCAGATTACTTTTTCAAGTAACCAGTAAAATAATGCTTTACTTTTAAATTTACAACGAAATATCTGAGTTACTTTTTCAAATAATTAATGCAAGTTACTTTTTTCCCATTTATTCACGACACCGCTGCTGTCCCCGCATTGAGCGAAATTGGTGCAGAGGCACTTCCTTTAATCTGAGGCTTAATTTCACTTTTGGCCTTTACAGTTGCCAAAAATTTAACTTTTCAGGTTTTTGGTTATTAAAAAAAACAAACAAACAATCCAGTCCAGCCCCGGTGACAAAAAGTAACACAAAAGTAGCATAACACATTACTTTGCATAAAGAGTTACTAAGCAATGCAATTAGTTACTTTTTTATGGAGTAACACAATATTGTTGCATTACTTTTTAAAGTTACTTTCCCCAACACTGGCCATGTGTGCTGAGAGAATGACTGGTGATCCTTTGCCCACCCTCCATAATGAGGAAATGGGCTTAGAAAATAAAAAGCACAAATCCCACACACTAAGGCCCTCCTGCATGCACTACAACATCTCCAAGAGTCTGAGTTGGAGGTTAGTTTGCTGGACATGGGATTAACAACAGACCTTCTACAGGAGAACTTCAACAAGCTAATCTACTTCAGCGCTCCCACATAAGTTCCATGCATTTTGTGTAGGCTTTTTTTTGATCATATGGCATAGGCAACAGTACCACTACATCCACGGTTCATCGTTTACACGGGTTGTACCTCAGTGGCAACTCTGAATTTTAGTGAAATTATTGAACAGAATAGTAATTACAGTGCTAGTTAGAAATCTAGCCACAAAAGGAGATTATTGGGGTCCACACACAAATGACTCATGATGATGTAGTTGTCGATACAATGGCCATGTCTATTTTCAAATATAATACGAGTCTTTGAGTGTCTCTTTATGGAAGTATTATTCTATGTACTATATTACAACATACAAATAATATTGTCTCTTCGGTTTAATTGGACAGCAATACATTCAGTTATGTCTGGCAACTTGACAAATATGTTTTCAGTTTCATTAGGATATATAAAAATAAAGATAATTTGGAGATTACAGATTTCTTTACAAACTGATTATACTTAGATTAGATAGATGCAAATTAATCAAAGCATCTTGAGCCAAGGAATCAGAGGAAAGAAAAGCCTTTCTAGCCCTTATGTTGCAAATGTCATTAATTTGATTTGAGCTGTTGGTGGCGCTAGAGTGTTTGAGTTAAAGACTCCAAAATTTATCTGGTTATTGTTCAGGCTGTCCTCTATCAGTGTACCAAATTTCACTACTTTTTACCATATTGTTCTATGAAGAAGAAGCCTACAGTACAATACTAAGAAAATCCTAACAAATACAGTAGGGTTCCGTTACTTTGTGCTTAGACCCCTAAAAAGCTAGATAACACCACCTATCCATCCATAGCATTGCCATATCTGCTACTTTGGGCTTTTTTTTTTCTTTTATAGAGCTCTTTGGTTACATTTTAGTTAAAATTTTTTGCACTCACATGGGCTTGTTGGTACACAGTATGAGCTGTTCTGTCTGTTTGAATGAGTGCTGTTAGTGAGGTGTTGAAGACAGGTGCTATCTGTGTATGTCTTTAAGCATTACTTTTCATGATCAGATGTGCAGAATGAGAAACAGTTACACCTCCTGTGCATTTCACATGTGGAGCACTGTTTGAATGGCACAAGTGTCAAAACATTGACATGGACTTATTGTGGGGTGTTACTGGTGTGTGAATGAGACCAGACACATCACAAAGTTTCTGACATATTCCATCCAATGCTTGAACTTGCATCAGGCTGACAAAAAGTCCTTGAAGAAATTTGATAAATTTTTGTAATAGGATATGACATGAGTCAATATATATTTCGATGTGGTCCAAAGTGGCTAATTGGTCTGTATCTTGTGAGCACAGAGTCCAAAGTGCACAAAAATTGGTACAGATGGAGAGCAAGCCATTCTGAGTACACATGCCAAATTTAATCAATTTCCAATTATAGTGGCTGCATTTACCAAAGAAAGACTTGAACATTTAAACTGTGTTAACATTGAGCACGCCCGCATGCACAAGTAATGTTGTTTTAAAATTTGACAGTTTTGGTTATTTTCTCAAATTTTGAAAAAACATCTAAACAGACTCTATACTACAGAGAGTGTGTTATTTGAAATGCCTTCCACCTCCTTTTAGCCTCGAGTGAAATCTTGGCTGACAGTGCAAAGTCATTGTAGATTGTATATGGAAAGGCTGTCTTCCCCCATTGGAAGGCTGCACGAGTTCAGCATGCTTTGACCTCGGTGCGGTTTCTAGTGGTATGATTTTTTTCTTCTGCATGGTCTTCTTGACAGATCTGGCAGCAGATCAGAGCTGGTTTTCTACTGGCAGGAGTCAGGGGAAACTGATTTCCTCCAAAGCAAACAGTCATCTGAGTTTGGCTTTTCACTGGACAAGTAGCACACGTGTTCATGAGCGCATATGGAAAACGGGTGACTTTAGAATGGAAAATGGAGCTATTCACACAATCATCTTTAAAAACCAACAGCAGTTTTGTTTGTGCAGCTGTTGCCTCCATTGCATTAGATGTTTTGTGGCTGGTTCCTCTTACAGTGCCCACATTACTCACCCTGAGTAGTGTCACATTGGGCGTACTTATCACGTGTGCCCTTCGCGTACCCCATCACCTGGCATATACCAAGGTAATCCTTCCCTGATTCAAGTGAGAGGGCCGGAGAGAACTGTTTCCCTTGAGATGAGATGTCAGCCTCTTTGAGTACACATCCAGTGGGAGTGAATTACTGAAGTCTTTCTTCTGTGCCTGTGTTTCTTCTATAAGTGTGTGTGAGTATAATTGCAAGTGTAGAGGGAGCGTGTCTCTCAGTTTTGTGATTGTGAGGTGCAGACAGCAGCCCGAGGGTTCCCCCTCGCCTGCGTCGCCTCACACATCAATACAAATACACACACAACACATTCTCCCACAAGGGCGCCTACCCTCAAAATCCCCCGCTAATGGAAGCCACTGCAGTTTTCAGTCTGGTTTTCATGCACAGCTTCATGTAAATGTGATGCCATCAGACATCACCTTCAGGAAGAAAGAGAAAAATACTGAAAACACTAAATTGTGTTCAACACTACATTACATCATCGCTGTTTTACACATGCATTTGATTCAGTCTAAAGTGATTCTTTTTCACGTTACTTCTTTAAAGACCCCATGAAATCAGAGTTTTTAATTTATGTTAGTCATCTATATGCTAATGTACTCCTGAAAGTCAGCTGAACTAATTTTAAGCAAGTATATGCATTTAAGATAAACAGTCGTCTCCTACCTGGAAAATATTGACAACATCTTGCAAATGCACATTTTTGTCCATTTAAAATGCCCTCTACAATAAGAATGTCCTTCCTAAATCATCAACTAACCTTCATTTTTGCATTGCTGTGCGTGTAGCAGTGCTTGTGGTTCATAGAGTTTCTGTAGTTCTGTTTTCATCTGTTAATTTAATCTCTTGATGATTTCAATAAATGGAAGTATTTCTGTTTTCATGAGTTCTCTGTTTAAAAGAGAACCTTGTCAATGATTTCCAAAGTTCATAGAAGTAAAACTGTTAATATTTTTAAATATTTTTATCTGTAATGAAGTTTCTTTATTTCTTTATTTTGTAATTAAAAAATGTACTGTCCATCATCTATTATATATTATAGTTGGTTCAAATAATAACCAACTGCTTAAACTGAAATGCAATTATAACTACTAGTTTAAATTTGTAACACATAGTTTTTACTGTAGATTAACTGTTAATAAGGAAACACCATAAGGATGTTTTTTCCACATTTATCCAGTCTGTAAATGTGACGGCATTTGATTTTTGAATGAACTACGTATGATATAGACAATGTAGGCAAGCATTAGCCTCATCTAACACTTTCATCAAAAGAACTGCAATGCCTTCTCTTTATATCCCAGAATTGTTGCACATATGCCAATGTATTTGGTGTGCAGCGAAGCCATTATATATACATGAAATGCTCCGTTTTTGATGCAGCTCTATTCCATTTATGGTTTCTGCACTGCATGCCTTACATAATTACTAAAATTATTGATTCTTATATATTTTTCATGCTCATAGCTCATAAAATTGTTTTTTCATGAGATTGGGTTACATAATCTGTCTAACAAATGTCTTGTTCAGTTATTTAATAGAATTTGTTTGCATTTGAAGTCATTATTCTTGCCTGCTTGCATTTTTTTGCACATTTCAACTGAATGCATTACAATTCCATATTACTTCACCACAAATTTAAGAATTGCAAAAACAAAACAAAACAAAAAAACGTCTCTGTGCCGTTAAATTATTCAGGTTCAATAGTGAAATTATTTTATCTAAAGGATTATTTGTTGCTGTTATTATTCAAGGAAATCATATATCAGGTAATCGTTTTATGGAAATGTGTACAGCAAATGTAAAAACTCATTTAAATGCATAAACTATGCACACGGAATAATTAGTCAGTCAGTATGTATCACATTATGCTATAAAATAATTCTTAAGGCTGCATTCGATAGAGCCACCCAACTTCCCCCCCCCCCCCCCCCCCCCCTTTTTTTCCCCCCCCCCCCCCCCCCTCCCCCCCCCCCCCCCCCCCCCACCCCTGATCTCATGAATGTTCTTATATAGCCGAGCACACATCTGATGCGTGCTGTTTGATATCCGCGGTGTAATCTCAAGACTCTCCTCCTGACGGTCTCCTTCATTTGGCATGCTGCACAACAATCTGATTTGTTTGCTAATTGTGTCCTGTTCTTTATC
The DNA here is from genome assembly GCA_018155175.1 of Sinocyclocheilus anophthalmus. Classification (NCBI taxonomy): domain Eukaryota; kingdom Metazoa; phylum Chordata; class Actinopteri; order Cypriniformes; family Cyprinidae; genus Sinocyclocheilus; species Sinocyclocheilus anophthalmus. The sequence goes on from JADLZN010001965.1 coordinate 144,361, forward strand.
TGATTGGTGCTCTTGCCTCTTTTGAATTGTGAAACTATGGCAACAGGCTACAGGAACGCGCGAGCCAAAGAAAAAAAAAATCAGCCCAGTACTGCAGACATTTCTGTTTTTGTATGTTTGTTATCTTCCACACGTAGAGGAGACAGAATTGAAATCATTTATAGACGCAGTGATAGTTACGTGAGAGAAATCTCTGATTTGCAAGCAGTTCTTTTGTCGGAACTGTTCACATTTTGTCCCTTGACTCATGCAGCAAATGTTCCCGAGAGCCAATATTGAGCATGTTTGATGCAGGACTGATGTCAGCTCTGCAGGCATGCGGCTTTCTTTCATGCAATTATGTACACATGACTCGCATCTCATTTCTGAGCAATGCATGCTTGATTTCAGTGGAAACATAAGAATAAGTGAACTGAAAGAGAAGAAGATTGTGAGAGAGAAAGGGCGGGCGGTGGCGTCGGTGGCTTTTTGGGTCGGGGTGGGTTGGATAAACGGTGGCTTTTGGATACTGCACGGGCGGTTCGTGTTGGGAAACGGTGGAAAGTTTTTTTGTTGTCCTTTTTAGTGGTCTGGAATGGAACTCGTCGGTGGAGTGGTGTGGACGCTTTCTCCCCGGCCTCTTGGTGGATTGGAACTCTCCCCAACCCCCCCCCGGTCCTCCTCCGATAATCACAGTTCTCTTGTGGAACAACACCCCCACCCCTTGGTGTCTGCCGCGACCACCCAACATGCCTGCCGGTCTTGGGGGTGGTTTGGACGTCCCCCTCGTCACCCCATACCAAAAACTTCGTGGGTTGGGGAATGCTTTTTCGGAATAAGGAAAGTTGGTGTGGAGGATCCCCTTCGGTTTTTTGGGAAGAACACTTGTTGGTTTGATGGCTCCGTGTGCGGGGTGTTTGTCTGTTTTTGTTGGTTTTTTGTGCCTTTTTTGGATGGACCCACTTCCAGTCGTGTGAATCTGCTGTGTGAGGCAAGATATCGTCCCGCGTTGATTCATCACGTCTCCCTGCTGGATTGTGAAGGGCCGTCTAATGAAGTTCAGGCCGTCAGAATGAAGGGTCTAATTCTGATTTAGCTGAGCTAATGAACTTCCTCTTTCCTGGTGTGAGCGGCTCATGGGGCGGCCGACAAACTGATGGAGAGACACTGCGAGACGAGGAAAGAAAGAGTGTGTGAAATGCTTATTTGGTGAATGCCGAGAGGTATTAACACGAAGAGCGTGTGCGCTCTGAAATTATGCCAATGCTTGACTTTATGTATATCTGGTTTTGTATGTGAGCAGGATAAATATATGTTCAAATTAGGTCAAAATTGTTGGCACAAAAGCACTTACCAAAAGATTTTCAAATGAAGCAGTACTTCATCTTCGCCACATGCACACTGAAAGGAAGTGAAAATAGCACTTAAAGGGATAGTTCCAGAACAACTGAAATTCGTCCAGTACCAAATACAAAAAATTTCACTGCACTTCATGGACTTTCATAGGATTTTTTCATGCTATGGAAGTCAATAGGGAGAAGAAAGAAACCCATAAAGGTCTGGAACAACGCGAGGGTGAGTAAATGATTTTAAAAAAATCATTTTTGGGTGAACTATTCCTTTAAATCACGTCTGGTTGTCCCACAAATGAATGCAAGTTTTCAGCCTAATTTTGCTCGTTGACAAAGACGATTTTGATGATTGTATCCTGCATATGCATGCTCAAATCTATTGTCTTTAATTTGGTGATATCCCAGCGTGAACTGTGAGAATTCTTTTTTTCTATTTTAATAAGAATTCATGGTAACACTTTATTTTGAAGACCAATTCTCACTATTAACTAGCATGCATATTACTATCATACTGGCTGTTTATTAGTACTTATAAAGCACATTTTAATGCCTTATTTTGCATGAGCATATTTTAGATCCCTTAACCCTAACAACTACTTTAATACTTTACTGAGGCAAAAGTCATAGTTGATAGTTAGTATTGAGAATTGGACCTTAAAAACGCGTCTGTGTCGAAATTATAAGGCAATACATGCACTGAATATAAAGTAATTCATGTATTAAAATTCAACCTCCTACTGTACATTATAATGTGGGAGTCAATTGTTTCATGCATGTGTGAGCAAAATGATCTCCTGTACAAATGAAGATGATGAATGCAACTAAAGGCAACTAAAGATAATTTTGTCCTTCCATCAGTCATGAGATATCAATCTCGCATGCAGATCACATGCAGAAACACTACAGCATTCATAAATCAAGTATAGCTCAGATCCATCATTAATCATCAGTGTTTGATTTGATCAAGTTTCCCCTATAAAGCCCTCGTGCACTATTTTCAGCGTTAAATGAATAAACACACGGCAGCCTGTCTGAGCTGCTGAACTCATCAGGGAAATCACACACACAGGAGGAGGAGTCAGCGTTTAACTCCCAGGGCTTTAATCACTGTTAATTTGGCTCATTGTGTATTAAGAGATGCACGACTCCCTCAGTGAGCTGTTCTCAGGGTAGTATCTGCCGCCGTATAGCTGCAGCATCACATGTATCCATTGAAGATCAGCCAATCTCAGAATGCATTGACAAACTGTTTATATCTATATATTGTTCTTTAAACTTTGTTCAGCAATCTGCTGGAAATGGAGCTCTGCCATCACAAGAAAAGAAAAAAAGTAACGTTTTAAAATGTATTACAACAAGTGAAAACCGTTTATTTATATTTTAGAGTTACACTGATATCTAGAGACCAGAATATGGTCTTAGAGGTTGGCTCTGTTGAATTGGCAGCCATGCAGACAACGTAACAACCTCCCAGCAATGCCCTGGCAATCGCCCACAGCACGCCAGCATGGTGAAGGTGACTTTTGCATGGGCAAACAAAAAAAAAAATGTGCAAATGAAGTTTTATGTGTGTTGTCACCAGTCTGGTATTGTGTTTGGGTGCTGTAGGTGCATTTGAAGATCCTGTCACTGTTCACTCTATGCTAAATGCCATCTGTGGCCACCTGTGCCAACGACTCCTCTGGGGTTTGATGGGCTGCAGCTGCTCCCATGTAGCAGTGTAACCGCATATGCCCACACAGACCTTCAAGATCAGACCAGCTCTGATATCACTGATAACATCAACTCCACTGTATACCCATTTTTCCCTTATAGAGTCTCAAGTGGTCACATTCAAGGTTTACGACTAAAACATGAACTGTGTACAGTAAATCAGTGATTCAGTCAGTATTGTCATATGTTGATCCAATTAAAAACTAGATCATAATGTCATTGAATTTACAGTTGTGTAGAGTGAAATAAAACTCATTCAGTGTTAAAAAGTATGACAGAAAATAACGATGTGATATCAATTGCAAAATCAATAACTCATTGGTAATATCAAAATTCAATGGTAATACAACATCGATGCATGGCTTTAATTTACCAGCATCGAAAGGTAAGATGGGGAAATGTCGGTATCAGACGTGATATCAACGGTGATTCGTTCTGTTAAATCGAAACAAAATTCAACGTTGATTCAACCTTGATCCCAGACGTTGATTCCCCGGTGAAATGCCCACTGGACTGCACTGTATATAGGTTTTCTTTTTATTGCATTACACTGTAAGAAAAACTGCATAGAAAAAAATGCTGAAGATTCAGCTTACAGATATTTCCTTCAAACCAAAAACAGAATACAGTGCGATGCATCATTCAAAACACTGATAAAACACCAGAGAAAAATCAATTCCCTCATAATAACACTTTTCTTGACAGACTTTTCTTAAGAGACTATGACAGTATGAATGAATGCTTTTTATTTATTTATACATTGTTTATTAAAAACCCTTTCCATGTTGTTGTGAGCCAATCCAGATCCTATTTTTGATTTGAAATTCACTTTTTATTTCTTAATTCAATATGAAATTAAAAGAAGTTGAAGGAAGATGAAGTAGCAGAAGGCTTCTGCATTGAAACAATAAAAAAATCTATAGCCTGTGTATATCTATATAAATATTACTAGTAGTTGGTTATCTTTCTGAATCGTTTTTTTTCATTGTTTAGGAAACAATACAGGAAACACGTGATAGTGATTCACTCGGTTTTAGTTTCATGAGTTAATTAAAGAAATACTAATTTAATTAAATGAGAAAATGATAATTTATCATTTTTGGACCATTTTACATTGTGGTATATAAAGTTTTTATTATTTATTTGTTTGTTGGAGATTGGTTACAACGTGATACTTTTAACAACGTATTGTATTTGTTTCAAATCCGTAAATATGAACAGCTTGCATCTTTGAAAAGTAAAGAGACACACACGACTTTAATAATGAAAAATCTGACGAGGTTCAATGTTCCTGGTAATTCATGATGGAGATCCTTCATGAGAATTTACATGAATGCTTAAAATTCACTTGCCCATCATATAGTGTGCTTGCCAATGTGAATCTTTCAGGACCATCCTCCCCCCAGCCGCACCCCCGGCTGGTGTTGTGTTCCTGCTCACCTCCGCCTCTTTTCTCAGAGGAAGGTCTCATTCATGAATGTAAACTATGCAGTCAAACCTTCGACTCTCCAGCGAAGCTGCAGTGTCACCTCATCGAGCACAGCTTTGAGGGCATGGGCGGCATCTTCAAGTGTCCCGTCTGCTTCATAGGTACATCTTTACATTCGTGTGCCGCTGTGTGTGTGTGTGGTGTGTGTGTGGTGTGTGTGTGTGGTGAGTGTGTGTGTGTGTGTGTGTGCTGTGTGTGAGAGAGTGTTGAGTGTTGTGTGTGTGATGTGAGTGTGAGTGACCATGTGCGCGTGTTTTCGTTGTGTGTGTGTGGAGCCGTGGTGTGTGCCCTGTGAGTCGTGAGCGTGTGTGAGCGAGTGTTAACGTGTGTGTGGGCGTGCAGCGTGTGAGTGCTGTCGTCGCGCGTGATGTGTCTGTGTGTGTATGCCAGAGCAGCACTAAAATCAAGCAGTCTTTCATATAATATCAACAACCATAGTTGGTTTTATTAATTAACAACAAAAGCAAAGCAGTGCGTACTTAGTCGCTGGGGGATATTGTAGAAATAGCCAAACAATACACCGTAGGGTCAAAAGTATCAATTTTCCTTTTTATTGACCAAAAAAGCTTAGGATTATTAGAAGATCATGTTCCATGGAGATATTTTGTAAATTTCCTACCGTAAATATATCAAAACTTAATATTTGATTAGTAATATGCATTGCTAAGAACTTCATTTGGACAACTTTAAAGATGATTTTCTCAATATTTTTTTTTTTTGCACCCTCAGATTCCAGATTTTCAAATAGTTGTATCTCAGCCAAATATTGTCCGATCCTAACAAACCATACATCAATGGAAAGCTTATTTAATTATTTCACAAATCGACCCCGTTCCTTATTACTGGTTTTGTGGTCCAGGGTCACATTTTAGAATGGCAAAATCATCAAAACTTTGAAATAACACAAATGGAAATATGATTCTGCTCACACTGGATATTCTTTCATGAGCTGCACCATGGGATACTTTGTAAACACCAAATTCACATACTGGTTTTCCTTTATCAAGATCACTCCATGCAATCTTCTCCATGCATTTAAAATCACACACAAACACTGATTTCCTCAGTCTTTTGACTGGTAGTGTGTTATTGTGACAGTGAGTGAGAAGAGCAGGACAGACAGAGCGCATGCAGTATTAGTGGATGTCGGTGTTAATGATCTGCTCTGTCTCTGGATGTGAAGGAGGGTGGGAGTGGGATCAGACCCCGTCCTGAGAGGAAAGTGTCTCATCTCTGGTGTCAGCAGGGTTAACTGTCTGCGTAATGAAATCCCAGAGCTCACAGAGGCTGTTTGCTGCTCAGTGCGCAAAGCTTCATTTCAGACTCTTTCAACTGTTGCTTAAGTCGGGCTTTCACAAACACCTGCACGTTTATGATGGAACTGTATTCAAACAATCAAAATGCACTCTGAGAAATAAAGCTACGAAAGCTGTCACTGGGGTGGTACCTTTTGAAAAGGTGAACCTTTGTACCTTGTTTAACCCTCAAGGGTGTGTATTAGTACCTTAAATGTAAATACGAGTACTTTAAAACCACAAAACCAATCATAAGGGTCAATTTTTCGAAATTGAGATGTATACACCATCTAAAAGCTGAATAAATAAGCTCTCCGTTGATGTATGGTTTGTTAGGATCGGACAATATTTGGCTGAGATACAACTATTTGCAAATTCTGGTATCTGAGGGTGCAAAAAAAAAATCTAAATATTGAGAAAATCATCTTTAAAGTTGTCCAAATAAAGTTCTTAGCAATGCATATTACTAATCAAAAATTAAGTTTTGATATATGTACAGTAGAAATTCAACAAATGATTTTAAAATGTAAAATCACATTTGCAGTTTCTACAGACAAACAGTTCTCTGTCATTTATAGCATTGCTTCACAACCTCTAAGCCTTTGGTAGGTCTGCATTAAAAGGTTTTTGCTTTTTTCCACGGAGAAAATCCATCCAGGGTGTTCTTGTTTCAAAAGAAGGTTTGCGAAGCCCTGACTCGGGAGCTACATGAAGCATATAACTTTAAACCTTAAGATGCATCTTTTACAATCACTTTATCTTGATGTATTTCTCGACTGCCGCCACAACAGCATGCTTCATTTGTCTCCCTCTGTCTTTCTCTGCTTCTCTCATTCTTACTGACTTGATCTACAGGGCTCTTTTTTTCATTTTGACTTTATTTGGTGTTGGCGCCTGCCAGACAGGTCCCACATCTCCTTCCGCACTCATATTGATCATGCAGCAGAGAAAGAGAGAGAGCAGAAAGCAGCTCTGCATCCGCACTGCAGAAATCATGACTAACATATGAACACATGCGCCACACAAACATCCCAACACTGATCTAGGGGTGTTTTCACACTAGTTAGATCATTTAATTTGTGCAAAAATTATTTTCTGAACTTGGATTGCTTGAAAACAGTAGCCTGGGGTTTGGTCAATTGTGTGAGTGCTTTCTAACTCACCTTGCCAGCAAGTGTGACTGATGCCCTGCAAACAGAGCAATGAGTGTATTTTAATTGCTGATTTTCTCCACAGAAGCGGCCTTCAGACAGCAGATCGCATTCTTTGCATCTCATATAGTGTATTTGCAGCAGACACCGTTCTGTGCTTGTTGAGTTTTGGTAGTCAAACAAAAATCTCCGCTTGAGTGGTTATTTATACACTGGGGTAATCAGATGCTGTTTGCGCTCATGTTGATGACACTGATGTATTGTGGTTCCAAATATAAAAAGATATATTTAAAAATATACATATAAAAAATGGCATAAAAATAGGTTTGCTAAATTATGTTTCAGAATATATTTACGGAGATATATTTTCTATCAATATATTTTTGGCTATTTTGGATATTTTAAAAAATATATATATATAATAAAATAAATATCAATTTTTTTTTCAAGCATTTGAAAATATATTTGCCATTCCAAAACATTTCGTCCAAGAAAATACTTCACGTATGTCAGAAACCTTCTTTGTTGTTTATAATACATGTGTACTGTACATATAACACATTTTATAAAAAATACTTTCAAAAAAAGGCAATATTAAAAGAAATCCATATTATTAACCTATTTTGGTGTATTTATGCTATGTTTGATTTTTGATCGTGACCGCTGGACTCCCCAGCTTATTACCATCCATCCACATTTTCATTTAGCCTAGATTTAGACTGTAAGACTGAACATGTATTTTCTGGACCCTGAAATACATTTTGGTATATGAAGGTTGAAACTAAATATATTTTCAAATTAAAAATATATTTCATCAGGCTTCACTGTTTGCAACATATATTTAGCATATATTTAAAATACATTTTGGGCTGGGGGGGAAAAAACGTGCATAGGTCAGAGTCAAATATAATGTATTTAATATATCAAATATAAGACACACCTCCTGGGACCAGGGTTGGAACTGAAACAATCAAACCTAGTGTGAAAACAGTCTGAGACTCAGCTGAAACGTTTATGCTCTTCACTGAGTAGAATATGGTGGCCTCAAATAATGATCATTTCACCAGCGGAAAATCTGAAATGATATACAATTTGAATGTATTATTTCAAGACGAGCAGTTTTAATAGAAGCATTTGTTTGGGGACTGCAGCCGGAGAGAGTGGAGGCAGGAATGAAGGAAGGACAGACGCAGCGTGATCATGCAAAGCGAGGGAGGATGAGAGAGAAAGAGGAGGGAAGGAGGTGAAAGAGGAGTCGAGGAGCCATCCAGAGGCAGCGGGGAGATGTCAGAAGTGTGGCTCTCATGGGACGCATTTGACAGCTATGTGAAGTCAGGCAGCCCGCAGCTGAAAGTAGCTCCGTTCACCCCGGAGGAAGCCGAGCACAGAACAAACACTCTTATGAGCTTTTGTCTCACTTTACACAACAAAACACAACTGTTTTACACTCAGGTGTGTGCACGATAATGCTGCCTGGCCCTGGGTTTGTGAATATGTCACCATCAATACAAAAAATAACTTCATGTACAATACATTTAATACAAGTGATACCAAATAATAACAATTAAAAAGTCAATTGTGCTTTTTTTTTTAAGATTCTACCAAATCATTCATTGGTTCCTTAACACTGAGTTTACCAATTAAGTAATATGATGAATAAGCCTCATTATAAATAAATGCATTTGAATAAATGAAAAAAGAAGATCTGTGCATTCATTATCCTCATGGATGGCTGGAGTCATCCACATGTACATTAGAAAATCTTTTTTTTTTTAATAAAACAATGGACTCTAGCTCTAATATTAGCATGCATAAGTAGCATCCCATAATCCCATTCTGCACATTTGTGATCCTTACTGTAAAGTGTGACCTATTTCTATTCTACATTACTTGGTGTATTACTATGTTTGTAGGCTGTATATTAACGATATGCAACTGTAAAAGAGCATTTCTTAGGAACTATTGCTGGACTTTATTTAAAATGTGCAGAATATTTATTAGCATCACATAACAGTCGTAACACATTCATCAAACGATCGTTCAAAAACCCCAAACACTCACATTAACTTTTTGTTGTTGTTGAACACACTACCTTTTCTGAAAATCTTTGGCAATATGTAATGGGAAAACTGAAAAGCCATCTTGAATATCAGTTTTGCACAGACACACTGAAGTCCTTAATGTGTTATTCTTGCTGTCACATTGGACGCTTTGTCTCGTGACAAACAGTGCAGTTAGGTACTGCAAAGTAACAATCCCATTCATTGCCTCCATAGAGAAATTGAGTTTTAGTAATAAATAAACATTTAGCAATATGTACAATTTTGCATATATAAATATTAGCCCATGTGTCTGTTGAAGCCATTAGTAAGTGCAATTTCAATTTTGTGTCAAATAAATAAATAAATAAAAGCATCAACTGCTGAGTACCTGCATGGTGAAGAACTACAGTTCCCATAATCCCACCAATCATTACCATGGAAACAACCTCAACAGTACTTCTGCCTCTGATTGGTGGATCTGTTTTAGTGATCCAAATTTAGCTCGATTTGAGCGTGATTTAAATGTGTGATTTCCCATTATTAAACAACCTTGGAGTTCGGGAATCCAGTTTGGTGGCAAAGATAGAAAATCGAGGCATTTTATAAAGAAAATGCAATCAGTGTTGGAGATGCTGTGACGATATCGGATATGAGAAATGTGCATGCAACCATAGCTTTGATGTTTTTACTGTATGCTCTGAAAATTTTCACAGAAGTTTTTATATGATACTTAAATATGAGAACTTCTGTAAATGTTGTTGGAGAAGTGTGAAATGCTGTCAGTTTACAATATGATCCAGCAGTAGCCCTTAATGAATGACGTTAGTTAGGAGCCTACAAACATTAGTAACACATCAAATGATATTGAAATAGGTCACACTTTATAATAAGGTTCACGAATGTGCATACATACTTTATTAAAAAATAAAACATGTTAGTAAGGAGCCCATAAACATTAGAAACACATTAACTGATGTTCAGATGGTTTCTGCTTTACAGTGAGTTTCAGGAAAAACGCTTTATTGCTTTTAAGTGACTTCAATAAAGTTACTTGCTGTTCTTTGTTATTTAATAGTAACTAATACATTAATGTTAACATGCAACTTGAATGTTGAGACTTGCAAATGAATAAATAGGCATAAACCAAGATAAATTAATTAATGTAAAGCGGAGTTGTTAGTTCATGTTAAATGATGCATTAACAAATGATAACCATTTAAGTTATCAATATTTAGAAATGCATCAGTATATGTTGAACTTAACGCTTTAAAATAAGGTTCTATTTGTTCAAATTAGTTAACAACATTAGTTAACATGAACTAAAAATAAAAAAATACCTCTAAAGCATTTATTAATCTTGGTTAATTTTCATGTCAGCATTTACTAATACATTATTAAAATCAAAATTGGCATCTGTTAATATTAATTCATTGTCCTGAGCTAACATGAGTTTAACAATGAACAGTTGACTTTTATATAACAAAGATTAATAAATACTGTAACAAATGTATTACTTAATGCTAGTTAATGTTAGATAATGCATTACCCAGTGTTAACTACTAGGGGCTTATTGTGAAGTGCTATTTGAATGCTGTGTGCAGATCTTGTTCATTGTTAGTCTTGGATCAACTAATGGATTAACTAATGTTAACAAAAACAATGTTATTGTAAAGTTTTACAGATAATAGAAATTGTAGTCTACCATTGTGCTAGTAACCATTCTCTACATGGTTGAAAACATCACTCCTCTCTCTCTCTCTCCCTCTCTCTCTCTATATATATTATCGCTCATTTATGCTCAAATGCAGGATCTCAAACCCAGATGCACGGCCAGATCATTTTACCTGTATGACCTCTAATGTGAATTAGAAGACACAGGTTCTCATTGACCCAAATAAAGCTTGCTTGGTAGCAGTGAACATCAAATTTGGGTCTAAATCCAAAATCCACAGTGACATGAAGGTTGTTTATCCCTCGTAAGAAATTCAAATGAAGACCAGAACTCACTCTTTACCTCAGAGACATGACTCGTCGTGTGTGTGTGTGTGTGTGCGACTAGCCACCATTAACATATGGGTCTCTAAAAACAAACAGCATGTTTGAAGTACTCCTGTGAGAATAACTGCATGCTTTCACACACACACACCACACACACACACACACACACACACACACACACACACGCACACACACACACACACACACACACACACACACTCAGCAGCTCTATGGCTTAATTAAAGGCCCACAGACGCACTATGTGTTTTAAGTGCCATTTCAAAGATTATATGAGACTGAAATCAGGCTACGCATAAATAGTGTCTGCATGAATATTAATAATGTCAATATAATTAGCACTGTTGACTAATAAAGACAGTGTTTTTGCATGAGGAAGGGACTGCAGTTCCTGTGCTTGTTTATGTCTCTACAGTGGCTCTAAATAAAGCACATCATTATTCCTCACTGTTCACTATGACTCAAAACACCGACCGCTGACCATTATCCACTCAGACACAGAGTAGAGCCTGCCAAACCCTGGAGACTTCCAGCTCAACATTTGCCGATTGTTTTGACCAAAAGAGTTGTGCGCAGGTGGGATTGGTTCTCCCATGATGCGAAGGACTGGAAACATTCGGGTTTCCCAGCATCTTGATTCACTCATTCATGACAATACTTCTTTCATATGCTGCCAAACTGTACAAATTGAGCTCGGAAAAACAGAACATATGTCTTTCCTCATTTGAACTGAGGAATATTATGAAAAAAATAAGTCCTCGTGTGTGTGTGTTGTACCATACACCCTACTTTAAAATGCTGGTTAAGTGTTTGCTACTGTATGTGATCCATGAAGAAAAGTGATTTGAGAGAGAAACGGAGAGAAATTACATTTTAGTTTCAGACATGAAGTGTTTATATTTCTTATAACTTTATGATATTCAAAACTTGTTCTTTTGAAAAAGTAGTTTTATTTTATGTACACAGCAGACAAAAGAAACCCCCACTCATTATTTATTATAACTGCTTTCTACATATTTGAATAATAGTAAACTCAGTAAAACTATGAAATAACACGGAAGTATTTATTTTTATTTTTATTTTTTCAAACTTCCCACCCTCTGTCATTTCTTCCTTCCCTTTTTTACTGATTTTTATTATTATTAATACTTTTATTCATCAAGGACACATTCAACTGATGAAAAATGACAGTAAACACTTATTAAAGATTATTTCAAATAAAAAGACTGTAGCTTTGACAGTATTCATCAGATAATCCTGACAAAAAAGTATCATGGTTTCAACAAAAAATAAAAATAAATAAATACATTTAAAAAAAAAGCAGAAACTGTGTTTCAACATTGATAATAATCAGAAATGTTTCTTGAGCAGCAAATCATCATATTACAATGATTTCTGAAGATCATGTGACACTGAAGACTTGTTTTTTTTAACTATGCTCAAAATACAGATTTGATCAGAGAAATAAATTCACATAGAAAACAGTTATTTTAAATTATAATACAATTTCACAATATTAATATTTTTACTGTATTTTTTGATCAAGTAAATGCATCCTTGGTGAGCAGAAGAGATTCTTTTAAAAGCATTACAATTATTTCGTGCACAGGCAAGACTTAGATTTGTCTACAGTACTAATTTCAAGAAATTAAGCATAGGCCTGTGTGTCAAAAAGCTTTACGATGCAAAATTGGTAGTGCGTATGGAAAGATGTGACTTTAACACGTGTTGTGTCTCGTTGCAGTTTTCGTGCAGGCCTGTAAACTGCAGCAGCACATCTTCACCGCACACGGGCAAGAGGACAAGATCTACGACTGCTCACAATGCCCGCTGAAGTTCTTCTTCCAGACCGAGCTTCAGGTGAGATGAACTGAGAATGAGCATGCCATGCTGAGATCACATGATCAGCCAAATAACCCCATCATGACCTTATGCGTGGCAGAGCAAATAAATCATGGGGAAGAGATACGGTTGTAAATAGGGTGTGTTTAAGCAAAAAAATACCTCTGTCAGATCAGCCAGTGAAGCATGAACAAAACAGAAAGGCAAAGCATCACTGGGACAGTTTGAAAATCAGCTGTAACATTGTGATGCGACTCAAAGTAAAGCTCATTGAAATCAGGCACTCAATTATGTAATATTATACAATATAATGATATATGCATTTTCCTGCAACTTTAGAGTAATTAGTCACGTGGCATTTACAGCTCCAGTGATTGGCTCCAAAAATGACAGCAGAACTGAGCTTATAAATAGACATGGCAGATTTCAAATTGCGTGCTTCCTTTATCAGCGAATCGAGTGCTACTGAGCAACTGCATTATTTTTCAGATATTATACACCTGCTTAGATGAGTGCTGTGAATTCATCATATTCATTTTTAAACCTGTCCCCTTTTTATACCATCTCTGTTTTTTCTCCCCTCTCTATGTTTATGTCGGCCTTGCACTCGACATCCTTTTTCATTTTCTTTCACTGTGAGAGTAAAAATACCTCAACTGTTTCTGTTTCCGTTTCTTTTCACTTAAAAAAAAAAAGACTTTACTTTGAAGAAAGCAAGAATGAAACTAGCTAAGGAGCAGCTAAACATTTTAAAACCTACCTGTGCTTGTAATGATACCAAAATTCTGGCTTGTGCTTGTATTGTATGTACTTCTAAAAAATATTATACTTCTAATGTATAGCTTCATAGTCAGGATGGAAAACTGTATTGTGGCCCTCTTTGCCTCGCTCAATTAGAGGATTTACATCATGCTAATGGGAGCTTAGACATTTTTTATGTTAGTGTGACACCATGGCAATACACAGGATCTACTGTGGAGCTCTTTAAGCAGATTCTTAACTTTGCTGCTGTGATGCATATAAACAGGTATAGTGAAGACAGCAGAGAATTCTCCTGGTAGACAATGAGACATTTCATTGATGTATAAATGGGACAAGTTATCCACACATAAGGAATCTAATCTTTCCTGGGACAGTATCTTTTTTACTGGCTGCAGCTCTCGTGGGAAATATGCTAGATATTGCTTGTTATAAATACAACTTATTTTATATGATCTCATACATTTGGAATTTCAATGTTATCTTTCACTCTGAAAGAGAAAGGCCTCGTAGTTATTCATCAGTTTTTACAGTCTTTGCAGTGTATAAGTGTGCACTGATGAACATTTGAATGTGTCCTTTTTACACATGACATATATTTACAATAAATAAAGTATAATTATGCATAATTACAAGCCACTAACGCTAAACCAAAACCTAAACTAAGCTCTAAACCTATATTAAGTGCATGTTGTTAATTAACACTTACTTGTGTAATTACATTGTAACAAGGACAACTTAACATGAAATGAAAATTCAACCTATCTGCTTTTTAAATGCATATTATAATTCTTATTGTGAGCTATTCATCGGTGAATGTTTCATAACTAGATCTTCCAGTGACATATGCAGGACTTCTCCAATCATGTAGTCAATGTAAACTCCGCCCCCACATGGTCATCTGATGCCACGCCCACATATCAACATCCAATCAACAACTGACTCTTAGAACCAAGCCCCGCCCTACAGTTTATGAATGTCACAATATGGAATAAAAGATCTGTTGCTACTTCTGTTTCTGTTTTTATTTTTTGTGATTTTTGAAATCACAGACAACAATTCATAATAAAAAAATATATAACAAATACGATTAATGTAACCATTTCAAAGAAAAAAGGATGTTTTGTTATAGCTTTTGGAGCAAAGGTGCTGACGTCTTGCAGTTACACAGCGTTGGCCTGTGAAGTAAAATAAACATTTCTTTACTTTTTGAACACACAAATGTTATTTTAACACACAAATGTGTTTGGTTTTCACCATAAATTGCATGAATATCCCACATCAAACTGTCTAAATCACAAAGTTTTGATCGTGGTATGGCAAACATTGTTTTCATTTCCTTTTTTCTTTAAAGGGGTCATATGATGCGATTTCAAGTTTTCCTTTCTCTTTGGAGTGTTACAAGCTGATTGTGCATAGATAAGATCCCTGAAGTTGCAAAGACTAAAGTCTCAAAACCAAAGAGATATTCTTTATCAAAGTTAAGACTCTGCCAAGCCCCCCTAAAACAACTCGTTCTAACACGCCCCCACATATCTACCTCACTATGTGGGAATATTTGCGTAATGCCGCCCAAATGTGCATGCAAAGAAAGAAGGTGTGGTTTCAGTAACCGCAGTTAGTGTTGAAGCAGCATGTCAGGGAGACGCTGTGTGTTTCTAGACGAAAGCAAAAGCACTTTTCAGTAGATGCATTTAGGATCTTTAAGATTACTTACAACAGAACAGCAGTGCATTTTATGAACGACCGTTTCGTGAACCTAGGAGAGGAGGTCATTCTGATTTTTGCTATGACAATCTGGTGCTTCTGTATCAGCTACTGTTTTGTTATTATTTTTAGTATTTGCTATTGACTGTTCAAATGCAGAGTTTTGCGAATCGTGTGTGTGTGTGTGGGTTTTTGTGTGGTGTGCGAGAGAGAGAGAGAGCACGAGAGAGTGAGAGAGAGAGAGCGCGAAATGCAGAGCAGGGGGGGGGTCACATGAGTGGAGTCAGCTGGCTTAACCGTGGCTTGTGTACTGCAAAAACATACCAGCTTCATTACTGTGTCTGTCACGCGACTCTTTTCCCCTTTCGGGCTCTGTCTTTACATTTAATTTGAAAGATGATGCTGGCGATTATGGTAAGGGGCGTTACATCTCCGACGAGTGCTTGCGGTGTTCGGCCAATCAAAATGCACTGTGTCTGCTGGCCAATCAGAGCAGACTGCGCTGTCGGAAGGCGGACTTTTGTAGAAAACGAAGCGTTTGAGAAAGGCGGGGCATAGAGGCCTACAATAATGTACAGTATTTGAAAATAACTTGTTTTTTGAACCTTAAAGCATGTCAACATATTCTGTTACACCAATACACAAAATAATGATCTTTAAAAAAGCATAATTTGACCCCTTTAAAATTGGTTATTTAAGTGTGTTTATATATATATATATATATCTATAAAATATTTAATTGGAATCAGTTCACGTAATAATGTAAACTTGACTGACTGCATCACTTCCACTTTAAAGCTATAGTATATGTGTATATGAATCCAAACAAAAGGGTTTATCTGTTGGTTTACTTCGCTGTCAGAATCGAACTTATCCGTCCATCAGAAAGTCAAGGTTGTTTTCTTTGGACTGCTGTCTTGTGTGGGATCTTGTTTCTTCAGTTCTTCACACTGCAGTCGTCTCCGCTCAGTCAGAGAGGTCAGAGGTCACGAGGACGGATGGACACAGAGATGTTTTATTTATTTGTGTTGAGCTCATACAGGTGAAGATGAAGGGCTGTGACAGACCTTGCCCAAACTTCTTATACCCTGAGCTCAGTGAGGAGTCACTGCATCACTACTGACCTGCCAAGAGCATGATGGGAAAAACTCCACCTAATCAGCTCTCATAGGAACAAGCGCCTCGCCTTTACACCCGTATACACACAGTAACACACCTTATGTGTATCTATACACATAACACACATCGAAATACAAAAAATGGATGTTACTTTTTAGTGAAATTTGATGAATGTGCTTATAGGTTTTAAATAATTTGGCCTGAAGTCATGAGCGTCTTTAGATTGAAGAGTTGAATGTTCAGAGCTCAGGCAATTTGAATGGCTCTACGGGTCAATAAATCTGTGCATAACCTTTCAAATGGCATAAAATAATCTTCATAATCTTCCTTAAAATTTTTGGATCGTGCTGAAAGTAATGTTCATGTACTGATGTGCTTGGCCCCATAATTCCTCCCATACTATATTGCTTAAATATTTGCTTATAATATTAGCTACATCTCATAAAGCATTACTTTTTATGCATCTCTGTCTAAGAAAGAAATAATTTAATTGCAACCCGTCTTCTCTACCATTTCATCAACATTTTATGAAGTGCAACTGCGATGATTGAATAGAAAATGTAAAATATATTTATGCTTACTGCCCGCTTTCTGTGGGTGGTGCTATATTAAAAATAAATAAATAAAATGTATTGATCATATTTGTGGGTGTTAATATAACAGCATTAATTGAAATGTGTGTTTGCACTGAGATGATGTATAATTACATTTTATTTAATCCACTTTAGATATTCTACTAACTATAAGTAACTTTGCATAATTATGTAATAAAATGTAATTATGAAATAAAGTGTTACCAGATGTAAATGTGACACAGTAGTGCAATCAGGTTAAACTGGATTGGAAAAGATGCATGTTTTTGCACTGAAATATACAGCAACTGTTTATTCAATTCCTTAATCAATTAATCAGGTCAACAATAACCCTCCGATTAATTCATGACAGCAGCTACATGAAAAACTAAATCCATGTTTCCCTGAATATTTGTATCAGCATTCACAGAGGACAAAACAACTAGTTTTCTAACCGTAGTTTTCTATCACTCAGACTTTTGACATTAACTCTGAAGCACAACAAGAATAAAAGCTTTTGACTTCAGGTTTAAGACTGCTCAGATGTTTTTAAAATATGATTCGTACACAAAAGTGTAATGAAAGCTCCGATATTACCCAAGAGTGACACACGGATGCAGGTAGATCAGATACAGACAGCAGCGTCCTGCGAGAGTTTGCGTGTGTGTTTGTGTTTGTTCCCGCCTCTGGCTGGGTCTGATGTGTGTATGCAAACACATCGTCTTGAGACGGTGACAAACCCTATGAGCGCGCTCATTCTCTGCTCATCACCGCTGGGAGACGCACAATCCAAACAAACAGGTTTGATCTGTGACACACTTCTGCTTCCTGTAAACTTCCTGTGAACTTTTTGCAAGCGATTCTGCTAATGTGAAATAAAAGATACTTTGCTTCAGCGTTGTCAAGATGCACGCCGTTGTGCAAATGTTTCAATTAAAGTCATTTAGCAGATTTACTACTGATGGCATTATTGGGGAAAGTGAATATTGGTCTGACTGTAAAAACTCAAGTGCAAGAGTCCATCTAAAACTACTTTAAGCTGCATTTTCAAATCGTATTTATAATTGTTGTGCATGCAGCTACGATTTTGAACATTTGTACTTTATTTTTTCTCACTGCAGAATCATTGAAATCAAAAAAAAAAAAAAAATTTTAAATTTGGTAAAAAACTTAAATGGTGACCGGTTACGGTAATAAATGCATAAAATAAAAAATGACAACAAATATTCTCATTGTTGAATAGTCATTTGATTGTGCAATAACACATTTTGATCACAGGACTGCTTGGTCACATGATTATAAACTGTAAAATTACTTCATTGAGTGACCATTGCATGTGCTTTTGTTAACCGCCTTGATGGAGGGCATTAGTGAAGTGGTTAGTTTGTTCATTTTTAGTTAGTAACTTTATTCATCCCCTTGGGGAAATTTTGTTTCAGTGAATTGTTGCAATATGCGGTTCTCACAAAAGACAATACAAGATGTTGGGAAGAGAGAAAAGAAATCCTATCTTTTATTTAAGAACTTCACTACAGAGATTTTTTCGAATCAACTATTCGGGCGATTAATGCAACAATTAATCATTAGCTCTTAGCTGATTTTTCTGGCATATAGAGCTTTTAGACTAACAAGCCATTTTTTTTAAACATTTAACATGCACAATGTTCTCCTGTAGTTTCCCATAGTGTGTGAAATAAAGCACATTGTGTATGTTAAATGTTACAATAAAAAATGGTTTTGTAGTATAAAAGCTCTACATCAGTTAAGAGCTAATGATTAATTGTTGCATTAATCGCCCGAATAGTTGATTCGTTGTTCTAATTATCACTAGTTGCAACTCTAATTTAAAATCAGATGCATAAACTTGAATCCAAATGTTGATTTTTTAGAAAAAGATTGATAATATGCATTTGTTAACTGCTCGGGTACAGTAAAGCACTGATTACATTTGAATCCGAATAGTTGATTCGTTGTTCTAATTATCACTAGTTGCAACTCTAATTTAAAATCAGATGCATAAACTTGAATCCAAATGTTGATTTTTTAGAAAAAGATTGATAATATGCATTTGTTAACTGCTCGGGTACAGTAAAGCACTGATTACATTTGAATTAGATTTCGGCTTTTAGTATTTTATTATTTGTCTTTAATTCCCATGATTGCAAATGTTGACGTATTTCCTTATACTTTTAGAGCAATGTTGAAATGGAAGTCCTTAGGCTGCCAAAAAAGTATTTTTGGTAAATATTTCAGTATGTTAATTAAAAAAAAATATTTTTTTCACTTAGTTGTTCATTCCTACAATCCAGCAATAGTCTGTTCAGTTTTAAACTTTTCTAATACAGTCGTCGTGATTCACAAACTACAGCAAACACACACTGGAGAAAGTCACGTCTGAAGCTGCCAGCACTGTTGGCTGTTAAATTTATTAAATCTTTGTTCAAGCTATACGCTCAACCATGATCATATCATCTCCCCAAGAGCGCCTAATGGCCATTTCAATTTCACGTGTGTAAGAGACACCCTAAGTGTGTTCTTCACAAGCTTCAGTGTGGTGAAGCGTTCACAAGCCACAGTTCTTATCACAGACAGAAACGTCATGCCAATGATGCGGTAGACGTGAGTAGGTTAAGACAGGAAGACATGGCAGCATATTGCATGCTGAACAAATTCTGCTCACCAACTCCAAGCCCTAATTACCTCCCGGAGAGATTTTACTGCTCCTGAGAGCTCCTTCACTGTCCTCAAACAATACATATCCAAAGTTAACATCTTCAGCTTTTCCCAGTGTGTTGCCAAGTTGGTCAGTTCTACCTGAATGTCCCTACTGTGACACGGTCATCACAGTTGATCAAAAAATTACTAAAATAACAAATTGCAGAGATTTGTATTCCCTGATTGGTCTGTAAGTCGCTGTGGATATTTGCTTCTAAATGACTGTAGATTAAGTGCTTCTTTGTAGCCTATACTGAATCATAGTAATAGCACTTAACAATTGCTTGGTAGCCTAATGAAACTTGTTAACACTTGGCGTAATTAATAAATGGTAACAATGCAGCCTATTGCAGTTGTGATGAAATGAGCCTAATTAGAACAGGTTTTCAAGCATACAGTATTTACAGATCAGACTGAATGATAAATAGCAGGGAAGAGTGCCAGAAGATGAGAGGATGGATGGTCCAAATCTGATCCATTTAAAAGATACAATTTGCATTACTATTAACTTTCACAGTCTAATAGCACAGTCATGGTGTGATAAATCCACTGAATCACCCTGGCATTTGTATCCTTGTTCGTTCTCTAGGGCAGTGGTTCACAATCACGTGTCTGAAGCATGTCTCCATTGCACGTCTCCTTTGTCTGACAAACCCATTTCCGGTCTTCAGGTCTACTAATGAGCTGATGAGCTGAATTAGCTGTGTTTGATTAAGGAGATGTGCAAAATGTGCAGTGTTAGGAAGGCTCCAGGAACAGGGTTGGGAGCCACAGTTCTAGGGCTGGGCTCTCACAGCATGGGATACCCATCCGTGCTTGAAAGATTGGGCTTGTCCAAATACCCACACTTGTGTTCTTGGCCACTTGAAAGCATGTGCATGCAACAGGAAGTGTGCGCGCAAAACTGTCCCAGGTCTTAAATTCGTCAAAGCACAATGCCTTTAACGCACACTAAAACCTCCGGAGCGGTATTCGAGGATAAGTGTATCCCATCATGCATCACGTTCTGGAAATAAATTGAGACTTTTTGCCGAAATCTGACTCAGATATGACTCAATTAGAAGCACCACAATTACTAAATTGTGTCATCGTTATAGAGACTACTGAACAGACCTTTAGTAGTGCATTTTAAAATGCAAAATATTGAAAATAAAAATAAAGCTCTGTAAACACTTGCATTTTTACAACACTATAAGTGTGTCCCGTCAGGTAATGAATGAAAAGTTCTACACACACTTGTGGTCTTCACGCTCACTTGAACACTTGGGCCAAATACAGGAAATACATCACGTAAGTAGACAAGTGGACAAGGGCAAAGACTGCAAGTGTGGGTATTTGGACAAGCCCATAGTTTTAGTCATTAGAGGTGCTGTTGGATTTTAAGACTATGATGATGAGGGTGGACCCTGACCATCGTGGACTCTCTCGATGACTCCTAGTTGCAGCATTCGGCTCACCTCCTCAATAATCTGTCCTCAACGCCCATCGGGCCACTGTCTAATAATCACCCCTAGCAGCATGCATACATGATATGCTGTCGCTCAGTCTGAGAGTAGAGCTCTAGGAACACTTTTTAGAATTTGCTCACCAGGTGGCTTAGATTCCTTTTTACATCCTCGTTGGAATCGCTACTCTGGTGGAGAGAAGAAACATCTCTCTGGCGATGTTGCGTAGTGTGGCTTTGCAGAGAGGATCTGCTTCAGGGTATTTTGTGGCATAAGCATATAGGTAATGGGAAATTAGGGCAATTATTGGCATGAGTAAGTGAATGAGTATGGAGGAGGATGAAACTGCTCCCGGAATCCACTAGGGTCCTAGGGTTTGCACCGACTAATCGACTTCAATGCCCTGCCGTGACGCGTGACGTCGACTAGTCGCTGGAGTCCTATAGAGGACGCAAAGGGGCAACGGGGTCCTGGACAAAAGAGGACTTCCACATTTACACTCCGTTTCCAAACAGTTAAAATACAAATAAATGCATACTCTGAAAGAGCTCCACAAGACGTGTGATTATATTACGGGATGCTCGAAATTGAACGGGAGAATGCATGTTTTAAAAAGCCTATTGTACAGTTAAGTTAATCGCCGTTCTAATCTAATGCGCTGCTGCACTGTAACACACACACATAGGCTACAGACAGTAGCTCGTACATCACGCACACATCGCGCACTGTGTCATATGCCATAGCTGTGCACAAGGTGTTTGAGTCTCAGCTCCAGACTTATTTGTTCATTAATGACGTCGTCTGCGACTAGTCGACTTCGACTCGACTTTCATCACATAAAAGTCGACTTTAAAAAATCAGAAGTCGTTAGTTGGTTTTCCCGTCACAGAGCATTTGGGATTTGATGGGGTGGATGATGGCCATACAGGCATGGATCTTTGGGAAGTTGAGCAGCATGGTTTCCTTTTCGGATTTCGCACTGCTCTAATGGGAAGGTGCCCTCTGGCTGTCGGCTCTCTGATGTGGTCATCTGTGGGAAGGTTAGGGTGCTATTCACAGTATCTCTGGCATACGTTGCCTCTCCATTGCTTTCTGCTGGGTTTAGGGCAGCATGAGAAGGAGTTTATCAATGACCATCTTCTCACAGACCTGGGCCTGTTGGGTTGACCAGCCTCCACATTGTCCTTCTCTGTGATAATCCCACAATTAATTCCAGTAATGTCCTGCTCACCTCCTGAGGCTTTCGCTGTTCCTTAAATGCTCCCTTCCTTGATGAAGGATATTGAATTTAGGTTCTCCCAACTCGGTGTCTCCATTTACAGCTGGCACGTCGGTTAAACCCCTGTAGGTTTGCCACATTTTAATGTTTCATTCTGAACAAAAGTAAAAACACAAGCTATAAAACTGTTGCGTTTCTTTGTTCTCTCTTTAGTCAGCCCATGCATTAGATTCTCTTTTTATTTTGAGATATTTTGACTAGATTTTGTTAAACCAGAGCTGCCTGAAGCGAGCTTGTGTGTTTGTTTTTTTCTAAATCAAAACAGAATTGTGCAGAATCGCACAGACAATGTGATATAATGAATAAATATGACTACATCAAATGATTGTTGATTGTTCAAGCCTGTCTGAGTCACGTGTTCAACAAAACAAACGCAGTGTGAACACGTTCTCATCTGGGCTGAATGTTTTAAGGCGAATTAACAAACTGTTACTGTGTTGATTGACTTGCATTGTGTTTCCTTTTTCAGAACCACAGTCTGAGTCTGCACAGCAGTTAACAACAGAATCGCCTGGAAGAGAATCAAGACCCCATCATGACCCAAGAAATATATGAACATTGCATTTTTGTGTTGCACTCAGTCAAACAAAACAATTATGAAGAAATGAAGGCAGGGGGTAGAAGGATAGATGTTTGACATTCAGTGTTCCAACAAACTATTTGTAAGTAATATCCTTCATGTTTTGCTTTTCCTTTTCTTGTAAAGAGTCTTGCATTTTTATTGTTAAAAATAAACGTGTTTGAACATTACAAAAGAAACCAGATTGAGCAGATGTGTGAGAGAATTTGGGCTCACAAAACAAGAGCAGCCCAGCCTGCCTCAAGTGACCAGAACACCAAACATCAAACTTTTGCGTGACATGAAATATAAATAATAATATGTCGAATATATGCAAAATCAGAACAGTAAAGAAGCAGCAGTAATCCATTCCAAACGATCTTCTCTTATCCTGAGTTCATATCTCACAGTTAGAGAAACTGCTGTCTGTCCATGTTGACTTGTATATTTCTGTTTTTAATGTTTACTGCTTGCTAAAGTCTGGATGTGTCTAGAATGTTTCTTTCTATAAGAAAGAGGGCGAGGGGTTGGCTACACAAATGCTGTCAGGAGCATGTCACGGCTGACTGATGTGTAATGCCCTACTCTTACTGTATCGACGTTGTGTTTAATATGTACAGTATATACCAGTTTTACATTAAATTAAATTGACATGCACTTTTGCAACACTCCATACTTTTATGGATGTTCTTGTTTTGAGCTGACTCTATACACACTTGATAAGTGGCAACTGGACAATTGGAAATGAGACTTTTATTATGTCATGACATGTCAATTAACGGAAAAAAAAAAGGTTCTATAAAAATATTAATTGAGGTCCGATTTGTTGGACCTTTTTGTGTTCTCATGTGATGAAAACATTAAAATTGTACGAAGATATGGATTTGCTGTGCTTTTCCAAAGATGTTTCATTACTGTGTTTTTATGTTTGTTTGTGTATATTCTTTTTCCAAACATTACATAAAAATAAATTAATAATAATAATAAAAATAAACACACACACACACAATACACAATGCACTATGATTTGATTTTTTTCCCCCATATATAGGATACATAATTAATTATAAAAATAATTATAAAATATACATATATATATATAATATATAGAAGTGCTTAACCGTCAGAAAATGTTGTCCATCCATCTCAGAAGGTCGAACTGAATATCCAACATGCTGTTCCATTTATTTAAGAGGTTTTAAATTGTTGCAACATTTGGGACATATCTGAATATTTATATTTCTCTCTTCCAAATGGTCCTGGACTGAAGCTGCATGTACAGGGAAGATCAGTCCCAGTTTGAGAGACACAAAGCTGGATTTGTGGGTGATGAGGCATTGTGGTAACTTTATAGTTTTATGAATGACACAGAATGCAAACCTTGGAACATAATCCAATAAAAGCACAAGCTGCTCCAAGACAGTCGCCATTCTTCGTTCTGTTTGTAAACGCTGATATGGGGCTAATTTGCAAACCTGACAAGCTTTACAGAGGGTCTGATGGACAGCATATGATGTGAGCTTTATCTCTGTCACATGCTGTTTCATGCTGGCCTGGAAAACAGGTAACTTCAGGAATTCAAAATCTAACATGGATTCCACATGTTATCTCTCAGCGTCCTGTGAGATAGTGTTGTTCACTAATTTGCTTCATTGGCATAAACTTGAGGAGCTGTTCTAGTGTAGTATAAATCTAAGTATAAAGACACTCGTGTTCAAAGCATTGGAATCTCTTTTATGGCCTGCATCAACAGATATTGATGGCCTAAAATAATGCATGCTAACAGTGTAATTATGAGCCGTGTTGAACTTCATGCAATTGAGCAGCGATGAAACCACTGGGAATAAAGACAGCTCACATGATGCTTGTGTCCCAGTAGCTCAGCTCGTAGAGAGCAACACCAAGGTTGTGGGACTGATTCCCAGTGGATACACACACACACGAATTAAAATGTGTTCCTTAACTGCATTGAGAGATGCTTTGATTTGATGATTTGATTCTTGATATTGTTGGATACTGTACCTGCCATCAATGATATTGCTTTCTGTCTGCACTTTGCAAGTCCTAAAGTAACAGGGATTTGAACGATGTAAGCCTTTAACTGTAGCAGTGTTTTCTCTCTCTCCAGTGGTACATATGGAAATAAGTTTCCATTCATTTAGACTTCTTCTGTTGAAATCTCTCAAACAGAGATGCTCTTGAGCAAAGCGCTCAACCCCAGGTCCTAATAACTAGCTGCCTCATTTAAAGGTAGGGTAGGGGATTTTTTCCAGAAACATTTTTGGTTAAACTGGTTGAAAGTCTCTTCGCATCTTGATAGCAATCAGTAATTAAAGTAGTCTAGATATAAAACTAAACATCCACTGTGGAAGGCCCAGTGCCATAAATTGTTCGTCCAAAGCGTTGCAACCGATGCAATGATAGGATGCTCTACCTGCCTGTCAATCTATTTGCATACATCTGCACCATAGACTGTATAAAAAATGGACGTGGTGTCCGTGACGTCACCCGTAGGGTTCCGAAGAGAGTTTTTGAAGCTCAAAAGTGGGCTGAGCCGGCCGTCGCCATCTTGGCAGCGCGTCACCGCGTGTCACTCCCAGATAATCGAAGATGGGCAAAGAGGCGGGAGCTGGTTGCTGAAACCACGCCCACCTAGCTCTATGGGCGTGACAGCAGCGGCAATCCACCTGTCACTCAAGTGGCCACGCCCTTAATTATGCAGAACTTTAAGGCTTAATATAATTTAAACGGATGAGTTACAAAAAAATTCACCGCCCTCACAGTTGTCATGAAGGGCAAAATTAGCTATATAGACCAAAATCATTTTTTGAACCAGGCTGTAAACATGTTTTTTTCTGCTGTAAAGTTGGGCATTTTAACATGGGGAGTCTATGGGATTGACTCCCTTTTGGAGCCAGCCTCTAGCGGCCAGTCGATGAATTACAGTTTAAGTCACTTCCGTGTTGGCTTCAGGAGAGAGAGGGGGAGGTTGCCGCTTGATCTGCACAGCCAATAGCGATAGTTTGGGGGCGTGGCTACTGCAACAGCTGAGCCAGAGGGTGTTTAGCGAGTGTGGAAAACAAATTCAGATTGTTACAGAAGTGCAGAGCAAAATACAATGGTTTACCAAAAATACACAGAGACAGACAATAGAGTAAAACAAGGGTAAACAGTGGCAGTGTTGGAATGTTTGAGTTTCTTCTCGACAGGTAAGCTAAACTTCAAGTTAAAGTGTTCCTAATATGTTGGAGCTTTTATTGAAAGTAGCCTGATTTTACTGTATCTGTTGAGACATGCCTTCACTTTATAGAGCTGTGTTTGTGATGTTTGAGCTGGGGAGATTAATTATTAATTATTACAGTTAAATGTGCACATTACTCTAAAGCACAACGACCAAAATTGGATTAAAAAGCAAAAATTGATTAAAAACCACAAATCAAAATCTATGTTACTGTAATAATTTCATTGGTAATGAGACAGTAATATGGACAGTAATAGTTGTTGAGTGTATTTTGGCTGTACACTTATTGTGGTGTATTGTGAGTTACCTTAATATCCACTATGTTTTCTTACACTACTGAGTTAATATCAAAGAACAAAATTTCATGGCATGAGCTTATACATGGTCTGTACGATGATATCAATCCTAAAACTCTGATGTTTGCTTGACTTGCATTCTTGTGTTCGAGGCATTCGTTTCTAGCATTATATTCTTATCTTTGTTGTTCAGGGCCAGTTTTTTTTCATCTAAAAGCAACTCTTCCATCCAAGTCCCCAAATGCTCGCTTTAGTTAATGATAAACAGTTTATTGCTAAAACAGTTTAATAATAGCGCTCCTGATCAACCACTTCATTCTCTTTGTTCTTCTCTTTGCTATTTGTCTTTTATTCTGCTTTTCTTTTGCAGAAAGAAAAGGAAGCTTAATTAAATATGGAACAGAATGGAGCAGCATCTTCCTAAACTCTCATGTCATTAAAATGGAGATGAGCATAAAAAAGCAACAGAATAATGTCTTGTGTGAGATATTTATGGGCTATGTTATGCAAGCATGTTTCATGTCATTATCACCTCTTGTCGTGACGTTCCTCAGGGACAAGTGAAGCAATGTATCCACATTACAGGGTTTTTAATTGCTTTGTTGAGACTGTACTGTTCTACTGTTGCATTTTGGTGATTAAACCAAATGAAAGCATGAGATCAGGATTTGAAAGAATGACTAGCAGTGTTACAAGTCTGATCAATGTGGAGTTTTGTGTGAAGAGAATTTACACATTACTATACACATAACTAAGGACATTTTTAGGCATAGTACACTCTAAAAAATGCTGGGTTAAATACAACCCAGTGCTGGGTAAAATAGGGACAAACCCAGCAATTGGGTTGTTTTGACCCAGCGGATGTGTTAAATGTTTAACCCGACCTTCTGGGTAGTAACCCAGCGCTGGGTCAAAACAACCCAATTGCTGGGTTTGTCCCTATTTTACCCAGCACTGTGTTGTATTTAACCCAGCATTTTTTAGAGTGTACAATTTAACAGCATTAATTCAGTAGCATTGCTATGTAATATGGATTCGGGTGCAGACATATATAGTTTATCTACTTCATTGCATCAGATTATTTACTAAAATAGTTCATTTCTTTTGCTGTATTTGTTTTCTTTTCTTTTATTTCATTTCATAATGTGTTTGTATAGCCACTTCATTACAAACACTTCAAAAGTTATTAATATGAATATACTTATATCTAACATATCTTTTATTATATTCATATAAATGAGCAAATGTTTTACTGAAGTAAACTAGACCGTGATTAAGTCCTTGTGCTGAAATACATACTATAAAAAAAGATATCAATTCAATTATGTTATGAATTAAAATTATTTTAAAACCACCCAAAAATGCAGCTTGTATGATGTTCAAGAGAAAGATCAACAGTGACATCTAATGGACAAAGTCAGTCAGCAGGACAAACCCAACAGAAGATCTGTCCATCTGTCTGCCTGTATACAGGATTAATGCAGACAGTCATAATTAAGTTATTCATACACAATACAGTACTATAGTTAACAGGAAGGGTGATTATGTCGGTATAATGTGCTTTTATTGCATGGGTCTGATTTCTCTGCAGGACAACAGTGACGTATATGAGTCTGACATTGAATTGTATCACATCCTTTATTGTCATATCAGTTCATTAATGTTTCATCTTCAGCCTGTAATAACACTACTAATCAAAAGTTGGAATGGATAGTGAAGGAAAATGATGGATCGTGAGTGTTTAGCAAACGGGAGAAAAGAGTGTGCAGAGCTGTAAAAGTCAAAGAGTCTAAAATATAAAATAATTTTGGCCACTACTTATTTCACATTTGTGTGTCACAGTTTATATGGCATAGCTTGATGACTACTAGATTTAGGAAATAGTAATAATAAATAAGCAGGTATTTCAATTTTTGACTGGTACTGTGTACAATTTCATCTCGATTCACAAAATCTAAATCATTATATGAGTGTGTTTCTGAATAATTCCTAGCAGAACAATAGCTTTAATTATAATTTAAATCATAGATTAACAGTTTGGCACCGACTGAAAGAAAACCACACATTATACAAAGAGCTCATAATGTATAATGCAAAATGCATTTGCTTATAATTAATAATAAATAAACATTTACTGTCAAATGAAAGTGTATGTGTGTAGAACTGTTTAAGAATGCAAAATTATCACTATATAGCATTTAGCAGCCAGTTATAATACTGAATATACTGTATGTTGTTCAGTAAGAACACAGATTTGATTACTTTTTTACAGTAAAACAAGTGAGTAAGAAGCAGACTTAATTGCACCGGATAACCAGTTGATGGAAGGCACTGACTTATAGTATGGAGAGAAAAAAATAATATGGAAGTCAATGCCTACCATCAACTGTTTGGTTACCAACATTCTTCAAAATATCTTCGTTTTAGCTCAACAAAAGAAAGGAACTGTGCAAGTAAATGATGACAGAATTTTTATTTTAGATGAACTATCCCTTTAAAGAGTCATGACATACTTAAACATGGTTTTGAGGTGTATACAGTATGTGTTGCACATGATGGAAGACATTGTCAGCATTTATTTATATACACTTATATATATACAGGTGAAAGTCACGTGACAGGACGATGTGTCTCTATCGCTGTAAGATTGGCTTATTACCTTCTCATTGTGATCATGCCTCTTCTCACACTCGCAAGCATGCACAAAGTGGGTCTACTGCAGGAATGGACTAATACAAAGTAAACAACCACCCACTCAGACATCACTGTCACACATATTTTTTTGAAAAAAAATGAG
Organism: Sinocyclocheilus anophthalmus; assembly: GCA_018155175.1. Lineage (NCBI taxonomy): Eukaryota > Metazoa > Chordata > Actinopteri > Cypriniformes > Cyprinidae > Sinocyclocheilus > Sinocyclocheilus anophthalmus. The sequence goes on from JADLZN010001965.1 coordinate 173,729, forward strand.
TGAGAGCACCTCTCCAGCTCGATTAACCCAAACATCGTCTACGCCACTTAACGCGTGTCAAAGACATTCTACTAGCATAAAAAACTCAAATCATCAATGGAACAACATTTCTTTAACTACATTTTTGCAAAACTCCTATACATATATATAATTCGTTGTAACATAAAATTGCATTCCTTCACAAACTATGGCAGTTGATTAATAAAGACTTATTTTCATGTGGCTCCACGATACAAGAGGGTTTAACACGTATATATATATATATATATATATATATATATATATATATATAATATATATATATATATGTGACACGCGACCACAAAAACCGTCATACAAGGGTCAAATTTTTTAGTTCGTTAGGATAGGACAATATTTGGCTGAGATACTACTATTTGAAAATCTGGAATCTGAGGGTGCAAAAAAATCAAAATACTGAGAAAATCATCTTTAAAGTTGTCCAAATTAAGCTCTTAGCAATGCATATTACTAATCAAACATTAAGTTTTGATATATTTACGGTAGGACATTTACAAAATATCTTCACGGAACATGATCTTTACTTAATATCCTAATGATTTTGGCATAAAAAATAATAATTTTGACCCAAGCGATATATTTTTGGCTATTGCTACAAATATACCCCAGCGACTTAAGATGGCTCTTGTGCTCCAGGGACACATATGTATATATGTATGTTTGTATACATAGATGCTTCATTAGTGGCTATTTCTATAGGCCGCTATATGCAAGCTGTCCACCATATATTGGAATGGTCAAAGCCGGTCTGTGAACACTCGAGAGCAAGTTTACTGTGCGTCTGCAACGGTAGTTACATGCATGTATGAATATCTATATCTGCAATAGACTTCAGCAGATGATTTTGCTGAACTATTACAATACAAGACTAAGGCTTTTGCTAAAACATCAAAACGATATCTGGTTGAAACAATACCATAGTGCGTGATTTGTTAAAGAATTCACAAGTCGCGATAAAAGAGCTCAAAGACTTTTAGCAAGCTAAAATGTTATGGTTGCTTAAGCAAATGTGTTTGTATCTCACATTTGTTGTTGTTAACATTATCAGTTAGGTGTAGATGGTATGGTATTTTCAAACTCGAGAGCGCATTAAACTTTTAGCACTACTCACCTAACATTTCATTTCCAAACTGCTGAGATACAACAGCCAACAAAACAAGTGTGCCCACTTTTACACTCATCTGTTTAGTAGAAAATTGAACATGCTTTTAGCGCCATTCACTGGACATTCCACTTTGTGTAAGAAGCAGCATAATATCATTTTGAAGAAATGTGGCCACACGCAGGCACGTTTTTCCGATGAGCCTGTGTTGCAAAATAATTGTTATGCATTCATCTTTAAAATGCATTTTTACTGGAAAACAAGACAAGAATACAGATTAAGAATAAGTATTACTGGCTGTTATAGAATTTGAGATACAATATGAGGTTTTTCATGAACGCAATGCAAACTTTACGTGAAATTATAGTATATAACTTACATAATTAAAATTCTAAAGGCATCAGTGCTAATTTAAGTATAAATTCTTGGCACACGTGACACCAGGAACAAAAACTATACATACTGTACACTATAACAACACGGCAGTAATTGTGTTTATCAACATGTATCATTATTTATCATTATCAATTGATCATCTTTAAAGGAATGTTCTCAGTTCAATACAGTTTAAGCTCTATCGTCAGCAGCTATAATGTCCATTACCACTGTAAATTCACTTTTATTCAGTTCTTATTAATTTTCATAGCTTAATGCTAATGTTCCCATTAAGTTATGAAACGTTCTCTGAACGTTCAAAATGTCCAGATTTTTAAATGTCTAGAAGACTTTTCTTGGTTTTGTGAATGTCAGCAAAAACATTAAGGGAGTGTTCCATTTTTTTGTCATTTTGTGAACGTTATTTGAAAGTTACTTTTAAATGTTCTCTGAAAATCTGAAAGTAGTAAGTATTAAAGTTAAAAAAGTTAGGTGAACAGTCAAATAAAGTGTTTTAAAAAACGTTTCATGACATATGTATAAATATACAGTTCTGGCATGAAACTCTAGATGGCGCAGTCCGATAGGTCTAACTCAATCTGACCTAATGACATCATTATCACATGGCGCAGCTGATTGGTTCTCTCCTGTATCGGTAGCCAATGAGCTCGCTGCTCAACATTCAAATATATGATTAGTGCTTGCAGTAGCAGTTGCAGCTTGCTTCAGAAACCCTCCACCTCCCCAGCTCCACCTGTATAGATCTGCTACGAGGTGATTCATGTATGCTATATGGGGGTTATTTTATGTATGTTATATTTGCAGCAGCAGTGTTTCTTACATGCTCACAGCAGCAGCAGCAGCGTAGCAGATCTATTCCGCCAAGACCAAATACATTAACATTGTCATGTACATTACCATGCCAATCCCTCCGAGAGTTGTCATGACAGAAATTATGTTTTTGTGCTAACATTTTGAGAACACTATTTTTATCCAAAGCATCTTACATTGCATTCAAGATACACATTTGATCAGTTTTTGCTTTCCATGGGAATCAAACCCACAACCTTGTCCTTGCTAGCATCCAGTAACACATGGTCTATTCTACATTATAAGGGTGCTCAAATGCTTGATCATAACTTATATAATGGATTAATATCATTGATAATGTTCTGGCAAAGTTCACTCAAAGTTCTGATAATGTTCTCTGTTAGCTGGGTAACTGGCTCCTAACTAGTTGCTTATTTATTTATTTCGTTTTCTAATGCTTTTTTGAGATAAGTGCTCAATACTTCGAAAGATCTTCTGATCTAAGTTATGTGCAGACGTTTCAAGGTTTATTAATTCATACCTTGTCATAACAGGAAATTTAAAAGATTGTATACGAGTTTCCTGATGCCTTTTCATTGCTAATGTTTCACTGCGTGTCGTTAGTAACTACTAACAGTAGTTTTAGCCCGTTGTAGCTTTACTGATGTTTTGTTAGGGTATGTTTACACGACAATGATTGTACTAAAAGATTGTACTTTGCGTTTTTGAAAAGTTTCACGTACAGATGATAATATTGTCAAAACAATCCCCGTTCACACTGATCCAGCCACGGTACACGAAATACCGCTACTGCTAAAAACACGTATCACTGTCCCAAGTACACAGCCAGGCCAAAGACACATACGCAATAGTGCGCACGGCTTGAACGATCACATATGCATCTATAAGCAGGGATATGAACATGTGTGATACGCATGTGCATGATGTCACCGTTTTGTAGTTATTTGGAGACAACAACAACAGTGTAGTTTTCAAAAACTTGCACTTTGAAACCCGTTTTCAAGAGTTTGCGTGGGTGTAAATGAACGGCCAAAACGCAAGTTGAAATCGGTGTTGTGTGTAAACACCAATTTAAGCCACAAATGCAGTCGACAGACTTGTATTGAACCCAGAACATTCCTTTACATACATAGACACTTAAATCCTCTTTGTACACACTATTTCAGTACCACATTGGCCACTCTTCTGTCCTCAGATCACTTTCAGAAAATCTTGTCGTGTGCCTGGTAATGGCAATTAGGCGGTCAGTGGTTATGGGGAGACCGTCTGTCTCGTGGGCACAGGATCTGGACAGGCATATGGCCCTTAGGAAGCTGCTGGGCGAACAAATGGCAATAAGATCATGAGCCGCAGTAACAGAGAAAAGGGTTGATCGCTGAGTTCAGCCACAGCAGCCAGAACGTCACCTCGTACCAGTGATGCGACACGCAGTCTCCTCTGCACGCCGCTCGCACGATCATTAACAGAGTGTACGGCGCCCAGCACACCGCGAAAACACACACGATTATGGCCAAAGACTTAGCGATCTTCTTGTCCTGCCTCAGACGCGAGCGCTGGACGCACCGCATCGACAGACCGTCGCTCTCAGAGCGCTTCTCGCCGCCTGCTGGGCTTTTCTTCTTGAGCGTCAACGAGTTCCAGCAGATTCGGACGCTCATGCGCGTTTTCTCGCCGTACAGATTTGCAGCATCCTGGCACTTTGGAGAACAGGATTCTTTTTTGCTGCCGAGTCTCCTCTGACGGATGTTGAGGTAGATGCTGATGTTGAAGAAAGCCACGGATAAGAACGGCGAGAAAAACTCGACCGCCGAAGCAGAAAGCAGGAAGTGCCAGGTGTAGTAGAACTCAGCGAAGCACTCGTCATCCGGCACGCGGCTCTTTCCGGTCAGCTGCTCCCAGAATAATATGGCCGGTCCGTAGAGGAGGAAGGCCAGAATCCAAACCACTGCTATCTTCACCACCGCAAAGTGGGCCATTCCTTGCTTGGCACGATAAGATACCTAAGATCAAGAAATAACACAATGTAAAAAAAAAAGCATTTATTTGACAGAAAGAAAAAAAATCAATAAATTTTTAATAAATACAGAGATGCATGCATCGTTATAACACCACATTCATACTGAGCCAAAGATTCACAGTCAGAGACATCCATTATTATGGCTATATTAGGTCTAGAATGCTGTAAATAAGTTCCTTGGGTAATAAAGAAACAGCCTTGGATAACTGATAAAAGTAAACTACAGCTGTCAATAATTTTCAATCAATCAATATTTCTTTCTTTCTTTAGTTAGTTCATTATGTGTTAATCAAAAGTATTAACACATTTAATTTTCTTTTAGGACAAAAATAACAATGTCAGAACACAGAAGACAACCAGTGCTTCTCTATATTTTAAGAAATATTCCAATGAAATTAACCAAAATATGGTTACTGTTTATACTAAATTTATACTAAAGGTATACATTTTGCTCTTTTTTTCTCCTTAATTATGCATGATCCATTTGAACATTTAGGGCCAGATTTGCGTCAGTGCAAACCCTTTATTGGCGTTAAAAAACAACTGTCAGGATTTAGATGCGCAGTGAAACATTAGCAATGAAAGACATGGACACAGTTATTTTTGCTGTTGAGCTTATTGCATATGCATTTGTAGGAGTTTACCTTTTTTAAGACACAAAATGTACAGGAGGAGGAGAGTATTACAATGAATCATGCAATGTTACTAAGGTTTGCGGTAGTCAATTTTCTGGTTTGGGACAGGCTCCAGCGTCCCTGTGACCCTACAGAAGAAGAGGCTTAGAAATGGATGGATCATAGAGACTAGTGGTGGGAATGGTTTCTTATATTTTACTGACGATCTTATGCACATTATGCTTTGGGAAATGCAGCCCTGTTTGAATAAGCGCTGTGAATGAAGCGTCCGACACAGTTAATCACTAACATAGCTTACTTTTCCGCTTCCAAGCTTTTTTGATGTATTAAATTTCATGCTAAATAACAAAATAAATATGACTGGTAATTTGATTGTGGTCTGCACCTTACGAAATCATTATAATTAATAATCATTAATTTTAAGACAACAAGTGTGGCAATGCTCCACTGAACTGTACACAGAAAACGCACAGTAGGGAATGAAGACTTTCTTTTGCTGGTACACACATATGTCCGAGTATGTGTGCGCTGCCATAGTGCTGCCAATGATAGCATGAATCTTTCTTCCTTCACTGGCTTTGATTGAAGCTGAAGCCGCAGTCTGTGAGATCAAACATGGCTGTCTTGCAGATTAAAGGCAGACGCTACGTATTGTGATTTATGTCTGTATCATTGCTCTGATGTTAAGAGCTTGTGTGGGAAAACAAAACAAGACATTTCAAGGACGCTTTCTGACCTGAGTCTCTAACCAAACATCAGAGGAACCTGTGAAGTAAATATTCCACAATATTCACTGCTTTATAAATCTCTGTTTCCGGGGCATCTCAGGATGTTTCTTTAGTTAGACAGATTTAACCCCACAGTAAAGGTAGTTTAGGCAGATCTCTCATGCCACATCCATTCAAAAATGACTTTTGCTCAAAATAAAAAAAATTTAAAAACCCAGCCCCTGTTAAGCTCCTTTGCAACACTGATAGTGTATTTATTTGTTGAGTCTTGGAGACCAAAAACACCAAGGTTAGTGGCCAATTAAATGCACTAATAATAACGAATAATAATTATAATAATAAATACATGTTATCTGAGTCATTCAAACAGTTGTCGAAAAACACAAATTTAAGTCCTACAAGTCATTTGGTAAAAAATACAAAATAAAAAGCTAAAAATACTCAAGGTAGTGCACTTAAATATGCAATTAAATGCACTACTAATAACAAACAAACAAACAAACAAACAAACAAATAAATAAATAAATGTGATTTAAATCCTTGGACAGTTGTGCAAAATACATATGCAAGTCCTACAAGTAATTTGTAACAGCACTATTTTGGTTATGCTCTGTTAAGTTTTGTGTTTTTTTATTTTTATTTTGTGCTATGAGCAAAAATCAAAACATCTCAAAATAAATAATTTAAAAAATGAATTAAAAAATGCCTTCAGTTTGTGAGGAGAGTGGGTGTGTTGCTGTGATCTCCACTGTCCTTGAGATCATGAGATGAAAGCATATTTGGATAAAGGTAAATGTATAAAGTCTTAAGAGACACGACTGCATGATGAACAGAATTAATTAAGGCTTTAATCAAACACCGATCAGCACACAAATATGGAAGCACAACAGCATTATTTTGATGCACAAGAACCAATGAGGTGTAATGGTGTGTCAACCATGCATGGTTAATCTGTCAGCCAGTGAGGTGCATAGTGTGAACTGATCGCGTCCTGACATGTGATCTGCCAGCCAATGAGCTTGCATGCTGCTCCCTATACATCTGATTTTTAAATCAGGGTTAGAGCTAATCTCTGCAGGACAGTGACCCTTCACGAGCACGACTGAGCACCCCTGCTTTATACTAATCAAGACTTTATTTTGGTCTTATATTTTGAAAAGACAATTCTTTAAGGACCTAGGGAAACCCTAAAGCCATGCAGACAGTCTGTGGTAGGTCTAATATCCAGTCAGCCCATGGAGGAACTGGAGAGGTCTTTCTCTTGGAAGGGTATCATTCGATCATAATCAGGAGTTTTGATTATTATTTATTTTATTTATTTATTTTTTAGGTCTTACATAGTCCCAGGATGCCAGTAACGATTTCTCAAGCATATTATCGATGATAAATAAACAGGTCTATCACTTTCACCAGCCCTTTGCGAATAGAAATCCTGCACCAGGTTGAATTATCATTAAGAAATCCTACCCAGCAAAAAGAGGAAGGGATGTCCTGAAAAATTTAATGTGAACCTGGAGCACAAAACCAGTCAAACGGGCCAATTTTCTGAAATTGAGATTTATACATCATCTGAAAGCTGAATAAATAAGCTTTCCATTGATGTATGGTTTGTTAGGATCGGACAATATTTGGCCGAGATACACGATAATACTATATGAAAATAAAAAAATCAAAATATTGAGAAAATCATCTTTAAAGTTGTTTAAATTAAGTTCTTAGCAATGCATATTACTAATCAAAAATTACGTTTTACAATATTTACAATAGGAGATTTACAAAATATCTTCAAGGAACATGATCTTTACTTAATATCCTAATGATTTTCGGCATAAAAGAGAAATGTATTATTGTGACCCATACAATGTATTGTTGGTTATTGCTACAAATATCCCCCAGCGACTTAACACTGCTTCTGTGCTCCAGGCTCACAAATGTATTATTTTAAAAAATGTGAATTTATTTGTGTTTTTTCAATTCAAGCTCAGGAATTCAAAAGCCATTTTTAATTCAGTTCAGAATGGCGAACAACCCTGATCCCTACACAAGGCTGAAGTGGCCACGTCTCAAACTTCTCAACAAGAGCCCACAATCGCTAGTCTTACTGATTCTGAGGAATTGCTAGCTGGTTGTTTGGTGTTGTCAGGGTGTTCTGATAAATACAGGTAGTATAACAACTTCCAAGACATGGATTAAACCCTAGTTCTGAGCGAGGTGATAATGCAAAATGTTTTCAAGGGTAACGTAAATTTCCTTTACATTTGCTAGTTCACATAAAAATTAAACAAAGGATAATGTTAACACAAAAGTGTCAAAAGAGATGTGATCCAGACACCTGGGTTGCTCTTTAACATGCCAAAATGATGTGCAATCACACTGCATGCCAGAATATGTGCCATTCGATGAATTACTGCTGTCTTGACAATGTTCACATGCATCCTGTTTATATCAAATGTTTATGATACTAAAACATTAAGGACATCTAATGTAAGGATCAATCTCCTCAATACATTAATATCGAACATATAGCTACTTCAAAATCTGCCCAAATATGTAAAAATAGCAACATTGAATAATAGAGTTTACTACTCACCCATTGTATGAAAAACAGTAAATCCAATTGATTTAAGTAGTTAAATCAACTGCTGTGGGGATCCGTGCAGATGCATGTAGTTTATGCATTATGTTTAACCATGATCAAGTTTCAATATGCTCAGACTCTTAATAAGCATGTTATCATTTTCGGTGGTTATTACACAAGCAAGAGTTTCATAATCTTGACCATTTCTAAATAATACTGTATGTGATATCCTATAATAGTCAGCATCCAGGTTCTGCGTTCACATGAGTCACAAAACAAAACAGACTCACGGTGACTGTGCATGTATTTCTCTTAATGAGTTTCATTAATAGTGCCTGTTGCTGCTGTTTATCACCAGCCTGGACAATACTTTCTGACGGTTGTCATGAGTTAATAATGCTGAATCACAATGAATACACCGCTATAGATTGGTCCATATTAAAAATACGGTGCACCTCACCGCTTTTGTAACGGAGAGATAGCGGTCATAGCTGATAAGTACGATGTTGAAGACGGACGCAGTGCAGAGAAGGTAGTCTACGACAAGCCACAGCTTGCAAAGTCCTTTACCCAGCATCCATTTCCCTGTCAAGACGTAGGGCATATACACGGGTATGCAGAAGGCACCTGTGGGAAACACCAATCAGAAAGCATTGTTATAGTCGTTCTGAAGGGTCAAGCTGAATAGTTTTAATTATTCATATCTGTTGTTACAGCATTTTGTCATTCAGTTAGTGATGACTATCAACTGTGTTGCTGTGGTTACACAATGATTGCAATTTCAAGAGTAAACATGCAGTCACATTAACAAAATTACACGGTCAAAACAGTTGTCTATTGTAATAGCATAGAGATGTATGAGGCACAGATCACGAACAAATCACTTTCAACCCAAGCAGGTTTATGCTGGTCAATGTGGAGAATCGGGATGACCACATTGAACCCAAAATCTGTGGGAAAATGTTTTGCTCTCAACCGAATTCCAGATTGCATGGATTTCTATTAAACTGGCTGAATTTTGCCTGAAATATTGTCCTTAGATATTGCTTGAATGTGTCAAGAACGAAAGTGTTTGCTAGATTTGTGCATGGTTTGAACTTGAGGCTGAATTCAAGTACAACAACACTTTGTAAAATATATTTTCTCAGTATAAAAAAAATGTAAATTGGTGCTACATATATATGCAAATATAGGCACTTCACTGATGCATGGGGTCAAATTTAGTAGAAAACAATAGTGCACAGTAATAACAGTTAATAATTTGAAACAGTGTGTGTGCTAAGACACAGAAATGTATTCATAAAATGCAAAACAATGCAAACTATTAAAAAGTGTAACTATCTTGAAACCACTGAAATATTAACTCTACATTACTGTATTAGATGTAATGGTAACACTTTAGTTTAGGGACCAATTCTCACTATTAACTAGTTGCTTGTTAGCATGCATATTACTAGCATAATGACTGTTTATTAGTACTTATAAAGCACATATTAATGCCTTATTCTGCATGATCATATTTTAGATCTCATAATCCACCCCATCCCTAAACTTAACAACTACCGTATTAACTATTAATAAGCAGCAAATTAGGAGTTTGCTGAGGCAAAAGTCAGTTAATAGTTAGTTAACCTCCTGAGACCCTGCATCCTCATATGAGGAGATTATATTTTATAAAATTTCTCTGAGACTATACATGCCAGTCTGGATGTCCTGTACAGAGCACATTCAGGGCTTTTCAGAGATACTAAATGTTTGGATGTTTAACCAGGACCACTCCCTCTCCTTGGTCTTCAAAAATGTCTGATATTAATTTAGTGACACTCTTATGGAAATATGATAATATTTTGTAATTATCATTTAAATCCGACTAATTTTAAACTGTGTGTCATAAATCAACATCTCAGGAAAGTGTTATGGGGTTTCAAATCAAAATATGACTGTTACGAAACAGGATTTGATTTCATACATGTCCTCATATGAGGACACGGGACTAAAAGCATGTTTATTACGCAATTTGGGAGACACAACAAATTAATAGGAAAATAAATTATACATCAATATTCTTATGAAATATTAGATATTATTATTAAAATCTTGCCAATTATTACTCCAATTATTACACTTCTTTTTTCATTACATGTTGCCCAAAAACACATTAATATGCAAATTAGATTTAGTTTATAGATACATTATATATAATGAGAAAACCTGTTTGTGGCCATTTTACACACATTTTGCATGAAGAAAAATGGTATATCAAACCATAGTTGAGAATTATCTTTATACAAAGTTTGATAAAAAAAATCCTGAAAACTAAAAATGTATTGGTGATTAAAAAAAATCAATTGTTTTTGCCTCTTCATGTTCATTCATGTCTTTTTATTTTATAAAGAAATTGAGTCCCGGTGTCCTCTACCAAGGACGTAGCATAACTTCTGAATGAAATATCATTTACAAATTTTTTTTAATGCTCTAAACAATGTAATGACATTAAAAATTTTTTTTCTCCTAAAATGTTTTGCCGGGTCTTAAGAGGTTAATAGTGAGAACTGGACCCCAAACTAAAGTGTGATCAATATAATGCAAATTACTTATGAATGAGACAACTGTAAATGTTATTCTTGACTAGAGTTGCATAAAAATGAATGTGAGGCAATATAGTTTCCAGCATGCAGGGAAGATCTCTGGTGTAATGACTCGTTAAGATCTGTATGTGGATTTATAATAGCAATAATATGGTATGGAGTTCATTAGAGTGCAATAAAAAAACTCCATACAAAGTGCACATATCCAATCATAGGTCAAGCTTTCCAGTGAGAAATTACAGAAGCAGAAGTCCCAAACAAATAGTAACTGCTACACCAATACAAGCAATACTTTGTTTGCATAGGGATCTGTCATGTGCCAGCCAGCCAATCAGCAGTCAATGAGCTTGATGGACTATCATGCACTCTATAACAGAATATGATGGACTATCATGCACGCTCAGAAAAAGAAAAAAGTGCAAACATTGTACCTTTAGGGGGCAGTACCCTCAAAGGGACACCTTTGCACCTTCTTTACCCCTAAAGGGTGCATAACAGTCCCTTAGAGCAGTGGTTCCCAATTCCAGTTCTGCACATTTTGCATGTCTCCCTTATTTAACACACCTGATTGAGATCAGCAGCTCGTTAGAAAATAGATCCACTAACTAAACTGAGTGTGTCAGATAAGAGCTCTTTGAAGCGAATTTGGACCTTCAACCTGTTGGTCCCCATTGAAGTCCATTATAATGGAGAAAAATCTGGTGGAACTGTTTTCCTCAAAAACCTTCATTTCTTTGCGACCGAAGAAAGAAAGGCATGCACATCTTGGATTATCACATCATCAGGAGTGTTTTATTCTGGAAGTGAACTAATCCTTTATGGTAGCAATATGCACTCTTATGGTACTAATATGTTTGGATTTGAGCCCACTTTCACAACAGCTGTTTATGTAATCACTATCCATTCTAGTGAATTCACAAAACAGCATGCAGAGAAAGGTTATCACCATTTCTGATATACATCCACTGCAATTCTGGCTTATCAAAATTTGTGTTAGGGCAGATTAGAAATCCCTTAAAAATGACAAGATATGTTAAAAGTTAGAAGACATACATATTCAGTTCCTGATTCTTGTATTTATCCACTAAGCTAGACAAGCCTGGGACTGACAGCAACAGGTGTAGGAGTAAAGTTATCAAATCAACTATGTTGTACTAACTGTATATTTTGCATACTTGTTAAATAAGCATTCCCCGTTTTATCTTTGCCCAGTTTTATTCCTGATATGCAATGTTATTTAAATGTAACACTGACAGACAGAGATAGCTGTACGAGACTGATTTGCCTGAAAGGGATTTCATGCAATTACTTTTTAGCTTTACAATATTTGCTTTCCTCACCAGTTGTTAGATTTTTTTTTTACTGTGATAGTATCTATAGTAATTCTGAGCTGCGTATAGATTTTGTCATCTCAAGAGCAGACATCGGTGGACGCATAATACATCACATAGAGTGATTAATGAGTTTTTAGCAGTTTTTAACACCCAGATATGACAAGGCAAAATTCTGACACAATACATGGGGAGAAAAATGCAGAAATGCTTGGACGGAGAGACAAATCCACTGACAGAGGATATTGTTTCCCATGCAACCTGCAAACATCAACATCATGCAATATATTCTTTTTTAGCTAAATACTACAGTAAATGCACACTGATGTGCTGAGTAAGGGAAGCAGAGAGCTGCACTCATCTCACATTAATTCACTACTTACATCACTATACTGATGTTTAAACAGACTCTTTTTTTAGTTTTAGTTTTTTCATTAAGATTCTTGTTTTGGAGTTTGTTTGTTTTTTTTTACTCAAAGCTCTGGAGAAAGTAATATGCATATGTCACATTATTAAATAACTATTGTTATTCAAAGTGAACATGGTACAATCAAATAATTAAATTAAGAGTATGCATGTGAGATTTTAATATATTTTTACTAAAATGCTGAAGAGAGCGGTTTGAATATATTAAGGCAATACTCTTGCTAATCAAGAACTCTTAGATATTATTAACGAATTGTATGTATTTATTTTTTAGTTTCTGAATATTCACAGACCAGTCCTGCACACTGTTCGCATGCATCAGTTTGCATCTAATTGTAACACTGACAAACACTAGAACATTTGATATTGTCGGTATAACAGACTAAACTGGAGATATACATATAAGACTATTTATTAAACTTTTATGTAAACTATACTTACCAACGAGGAAGTCTGAGATGGCCAGGTTTAGTAGGAAATAATTGCTCTGTTTGCGCAAACTCTTGTCCATCTTGAAGGCGACGATGACCAACGCGTTTCCACACACGATCACAGCAACCAGAATGACCATCATGACCGAGAGCAGCGCGAGCGCCGGACCCTCGAACCCCGCGTCTCTCCTCACGGCGGTCCAGTTACTGACCGTGTGCTCACGGGTCATGTTGGGATCGTAGTGATGGTTACCCATCGACAGCTTCACGGTCTTCACTTCGAGCTTGTCTTTTTCATCAGTCTCCGCGAAGGCTCGGGTTGTAAACGTGGAGTGGTGCGCGCGCAGTTGACGCCCCTCGCCGTCCCCACCGCGCGCGTCAAGAGCGATTCAGAGCCATGCTACCGACCCTTTCATTCATTTCAGTGTTCTGGATCAAGTAATCCCATGTAAGAAATAAAAGGAGCAGTACAGACTATATCAATTATTTAAAATGTAATGACTTACACTGATAAAAATATTAAGCATTCAACATATAAATCTCAGTGATGATGACCTTTGCGCAGCTATTAATGTCAGCTGGGTCTCTATATCCTTCCTCTTGTTTATTTTCTTCTTTACTTGATAATTTTAATGAAACAAAGAAAGAAAGTTCATTTTCTGCCTTGAAAACAATGACTAAGGGATGTATGTAGCGCTTTATTGTGTATTGCTGTACACCTAAAGCACTTTACAATTAAAAACTAGGGTTCTCTCCTCTTCAACCACCACCAGTGTGCAGCAGGCAGCCACAGACCAGCTACAGGAGAAATAGAGCCAATTCAGTGGATGGGGATTATTTGGAGTCCATGAATGGCAAGGGCCAGTGGAGGGAATTTGGCCAGGACACTGGGGATGCACCCCTACTCTTTATGAGAAGTGCCATGGGATTTTTAGTGAACACAGAGAGTCAGGACCTTGGTTTTAATGTTCCGCAGCACAGCAAAAAGGAAGACATGGGTTTTTTTTTTGTTTTGTTTACACATATAGTGTCCCCGTCACTACACTGGGGCGTTAGGACCCACACAGACCACAGGGAGCTACCCGCCTGCTGGCTCACGAAACCCTCGTTCCCAGCTAGTTAGTAAACTAGTGTTCCCATGGGATCCCCATCAGGTACTGCCAGGGACTCAACCCTTGTTTAGCTTAGTGGGCAGACCAGTCTGGGCTTTTTTGTTTTTTTTTTTTCGTAGCAGGGTGATATGGCTGAGGCTATCATTTAATTCAGGAAGTCTAGTTGCTTATATGTTTTGGGCATGTTTCTTGAATACAACAATTGAAATATAAATTGCTTTCAAACTATTACATACTAATCACGTTACGTTTGATATATAATCTAAATAATTAAGCTCGTAACTTCAATCTCAAATAATACTTGTTTCACTTCTGTTTCAGTTTTTTATAACCATTTCTTACAATGTGTCAGTAAGTTTTTGTTATTTTAGCATGTGTGTTTGGCTCTGTGTTATTTTTTTAGGATTACTGATAAAATACTGTCGTTTGATTTGTATTATTTGTATTTATTTGTTTTAATTGTAGTTAAATTATGTCTGAATTTATTAATGTCTGTATAGGGCTTTTATTAAGTTTTACTTTTATTTAATTTGAGTTATTTTAATACTTCAAACTAAATGAAATGAAGTATATATATATATATATATATAGAATTTATAAATGTGTATGTACATACAGTATGTATGTGTGTGTGTGTGGGGTGGTGTGTGTGTGTGAGGGTGGTGTTGTACATACATTTTTGGTGTTGGCTTAGTGTTATGTTAGAATCGTTATTATACTCGTATACCTTTTGTTCTTTAATATTTTGAAGTGTTTTTAGCTTTATTTTTTTGTTTTCATTTAAATGTTAAGTTTTGAAATTTGTTGTATGCATTTCATTTTTATTTATTTCTTATTTTTAAAAAGTGTAAGGTAGTAGTTTTAAAGGTGGCTTTTAGTTTGGATCTGTGTTAGTTGTTTTAATGTGCCTACAATTGAGTGCTTCTGTTGTCCTCATTTGTAAGTCGTTTGGGATAAAAGCGTCTGCTAAATGACTAAATAAATATATAAATAAAACAATTCCATACAGTGTTTCTAATTACATATATACAAAATGTGTCCAATATAGTCTGTATAAGACCTTTCACACCAAGCTTGTTGCAATTAAGCAAAACACAGACAAATTAAACCAAGTGTAAAATCAGTAGCCCTTGGCTGAGCTTCAAGTTCAGGATTGTAATTAGACTGTATTACTGTAATCAGACTGCTAGACACAGAAATCACAGATATTAGCACTTACTGAACACTTAGTCTTGTAATGGAAGCCTGCTAAGTATATGATCTTAGTTTTAAATACAGTTTGAACACTTGATGAGACTATATGTATATTCATTGGCAGGTCACACATTTACAAATTAAAAATTGCAAACAGTTTTTAAAAAGTTGCTAAGTTGCATTTTCATATAGTATATCAACCAACCACCACCAGTATAGTTATCTTCATGCTTTGTGGTGGATTGTGAACCATCATAATGCGTTAGCCATTGAGGTACAAACAGAAATCAGTTCTTACCTGTTGATACTACCTGGAGTGTGTACAGTAGTAGTAGTGGGTGTTTTGTTTGCATGGTTTTATGTTGATTATAGCTACATTAGAAAAAAAAAGATCTGTGGTTTAGAATAGCAGTATAGACCAAAGGGCTCTGGGTTTGGTCATAACTACACAATTATTCTGGCAAAAAGCCTGTTTTTCCATGACTACCACTAAAAAGTAGCAACATATAAATTGCAAATTACATGATCTTAGATGTGTCAGTAGTGTTTGGATTTTAAACATCCCTTAAAATCATGCAATTAACACTTTTTTTGCAGTACCTGTTCACTAACATTGACATCACAGCTCTCCACAGCTGCCATAGTTCTCCAGGACATTGTTTTCTATTCCAGAGTATTTTGTCACATGTTGTTTATGGCTCACGTAATTGACTCAAAAAGAAAAGTCACCTTAAGCAAAGCTGGTAGCATGCAGGTCACATACTTCCACAGCGGCATGCACTCAAAGAACAGCTTCCTTTGAAACAAATGGGAATGCTAACTGAATTTGCATATTTGATAGGATGTCGCTGGAGGTATAGAGTAGGCAATAACACACCAGTGTAAGTGTGCAAAATGACACTCACATAGTATGAACATATATTCACATGAAATTAAGCTCCATTAGTAAGCTGAACCCCCTATTGAGGGATAAAACATCTTAAGGGGTCCGCCTTCTCCCGGTGCAATCTTCACAGCAGGTTACTGATTGAGGAGAGGGCAGAAGATGATGTCAAGCAATATTGTCAAGCAATTAAAGGCTTTGAAACAAGTTGTTAAAAATCTGTTTTCCAGTCATGTGGTTTTTTTTTTTTTTTATACCCCTGATTCAGAGATGCTTGTGGTGAGAACAGGCCAAAGTGGATGGTATTTGTCCATTGAGAGGAGCAGAGTAGCGTAATCTAGTTATTCTCATGGAGTGCAAATAGCACAAAAAAATAAAAATAAAACATAATAATAATAATAAAAGACAGATTATGGTTGTGAGTCAGGCATAGCTGTGCTGATAGTCAGTATATCAAATAATATAAGGTATCTACATTTCACACAACATTTATCCAATTAGTTTGTGTTTTTTCATTGCCAAAAAAATAATAATAATAATAATTCTACAAGAAGCTGAAGCATCGAGCCTAAAACAGAACTAAAGCATCGAGAACTAAAACAATCTGATTTGAAAGTTTTACAAGCAAATGTGGAGATACATGAAACAAGCATAGTACAGCTACTGTTTTGTTTGTGTAGTTCATGACTCCCTTGTTTGTCCTGGGCAGTTAATCTGTCCACTATTCTTCAGAAAAATCCTCCAGGTCCTGCAGATTCTTCGGTTTTTCCAGCATCTTTTGCATATTTGAATCCTTTCCAGCAGTGACTGTATGATTTAGAGATACATTTTTTCCATAAGTGAGAGACTCATACACATAAAAGTGCAAATATTCACAGATGCTCAAGAAGGCAACACGAGTCATTATGAGCCCAGGGGTTACAACTTTTTAAAAGGCATCTCTCTGGGAGATGCAGCACTGAACTCACCTCTCAATCTCCTCGTTGTTCGAGATATTGCCTCCAACATTACTCTCGTTCCAACCGCATGTGTTCTCCAGTAGAGTTTCTGAGTGAGTTTGAGAGCCCGCCACATTGTGGGTTCAACCTCTCATTTGGAGGTCGTGATGCGGATGAGTTGTAAGCCATGCTTACCCGGGCAGCAGAGAGCATCAGGCTTGAATGGATTATTTCACCCTGTCCTGAGCGCTCTCGCTTGAATGATTGATTCTTGAAGACCGAGTGCAACACTCAGCCATGCTGCGCCCCAGTTCCTTTCTTCCCGGAAATGCACGAGGAGCTGATGAAATTGTGGAAGGCAGCTTTCTGCCATAACATGTTACACTGGTTCCTCCGCTCTCACCATCCTTGACAGCAGTCCAGCAAGGAAATACACGGGGGTCCCCCGAGTAAAGAGAGAGATCGCGGTGCATCTTGCACACGAAAAGCCACCACTTGGAGGGGCCATCTGGGACTCCCATCCAGAGCATATAAGTTACCTTGTCCCTTGTGGTGAGCTTACACTGCTTCAGGACAAGCCATGTCCGCTCTACATATCATGGCTGTCCTGCAGGTGTCTGCACAAGGGTGGTCCCAACCCTTTAGCATGCAGGAACTGTGTTCAACGACTGACTATGCCCTCCGGGCTATGAAGGACACGGTGCAGGCTCTGGGTAGGGCGATGTCCACATTAGTGGTCCAGGAGCACCACCTGTGGCTCAACCTGGCAGAAATGCGGGATGCTGAGAAAGTGCGCTTTATCGATGTCCCCATTTCTAAGGCTGGTCTCTTGGCAACACCGTTGAAGAATTTGCGCAGCAATTCTCCACGGTTAAGAAATGGATGCCTGCCTCGGCGTGGGTCTACCCCTGCACCCCCGAAGCAGCCGTCTCTGTCTGTTCATCGCCGGGGACAGCGTCCTGCAAGGACTGCTGAGGCCCCGCAACAGCCTGGGCTGGCAGTCATGCCTGAACAGTGGCCAGCCCATCCTCAGGATGCTAAGAACCCATAAAAGGCTTCGAACCTGAGATGGGTGACCCAGGGAGGAGGAACCAGCTGACCAGCCTAGCTTCACTTCCTTAGGGGGACATGAGGTGGATCCTGCTGGGCTCTGGCTCTCTGCCGCATGGCAGAGCAGTCACCAGATGGTCATTAAAATAGCTATTTCCTCCTTCCTTGGTCACAGTCCCAGTGTTTCTGGTCCTCCCATGTGTGATGGCCAGGCACTAAGATTGCGCATCAGAGCCTGGTCTGAGGCAGATTCTCTGCCTCCTCATGATCTGATGGAACAGGTCAGTGATCGAATCAGTATGACACATGTCGTCGACCTCCAGTTCCCGCAGACAAGCCACAGTGTGCCACGAAGGACATATGTCCTCTGTCACTGTAACTTTTGTCCTGCAAAGCTGCAGGAACCCTGCCCCAGGCACATCGAATGTAGTTCCACTGAGACTGTTGACAAGCTGTCTGGATGCTTGGTTAAGCTCCTCAGCCCTTCCCGATGGCTCCTCAGGACTGTTCTATGAAATTCAGTTCACCAGGCATCCCCTGAAGTTCAGTGGCATTCTGTTTCCTCAGTGTGAGGTGAGGATGCTGCTGTTCTTCGAGTGGAAGTTGCATCCCTTCTGGTGAAGGGTGCGATAAAGCCCGTCCGCCCCGGCCGAGATGAAGTGGGGGATTTACTTACACATGGGCGAGACTGGTAGTGGGGATGCGCCGAGTGTGGATATGGTAACACTGTCGTGCTGTCACGGCGTTATTTGTTCTGGTGAAGTTACGCAGGTATGACGCAATGTATGTCGAGGGAACTTTCAGTGAGAAAGAATGGCACAAGTCACGCAGCTGGAGCTGGATGTGTGGAGAGCTAGACTTTGTGCCCAAGCTGGTAAAGGGGTGGAGTGGAACGTTGAGCATCTGTCTGACTCTCCTGTCACTGGAATGCCCTTTGAAGATGGACATGGGCTGCGTCCCAGGCCCTCTTCACAACAATGGATGAGATCTTGAACTTTGAATGGCATACTGAACCCTGGAATTTAAAGTACTACCTCATAAACTTCATATCAGCAACTTCCATTACCCACTATCAAATTTACTTAGATCACGTTTCTTCTCCATTTCTGGTGTTTGGCTGACTAGATATTTGTATAAATGAGCAGTTGTACCTAAGAAAAGTGTATGCATGGGGAGGTTGTGGCCTAATGGTTAGAGAATCGAACTCGTAACCCAAAGGTTGCGGGTCCGAGTCTCGTACCTGCAGGGATTGTAGGTGGTGGGAGTGAATGCACAGCGCTCTCTTCCACCTTCAATACCACGACTGAGGTGAGACCCTTGAGCAAGCAAGCAAAGTTTTTGGTTCGAATATCAGGAGTGGAAAAGAGATTCTTGATGATGAGGCATTTATTTTCAATCTTGAATATGCATCTGAGGTCTGAGGTCTGAGGAATGGTCTACAAAAGATAAATAATTTACAAAAATGTTTGTCTAACATTTGTGTTTCATTGCACTAATACACTCTGAGAAATCAGCCAACATAATACAAAATATACTTAACATAAAAGTCCGTATTTCAATCCGTATTAACAACAATAATAATGAAGTTAACGAAAATACAGTAATACACCAGATAACATAGTGCTGTAAACAGTTATATAAACAAACAGTTTCGCTGTATTCACACATAACACTAGCTTGGCTGATTATTACTCAACAGTTTAGTTCGGCAAATTACGTCTGAAATAAACGGTAAAACACAATCCATATAAACATCAGAAATTACCAATAACATGCATGACATTTAATAATCAGATACAAATGTATTTATGTACTCACATGTATTGCATGAATGCATTCAGTCATCTAGTACCGGTGGGCGTCATGAATAACTGAATATGCAGGAAACAATTATTAAACTTCAGTTCCTTGGACAGGCTTTCTGACAGATGTAGTTAGCTGACTTTACCTGCCCATGATTCATCAAAGTGCAGTGACGTCATTGAATCATTTAGTTTGCACAAGCAGCCATTGTAGCCCATTTGCCAGCTGCTGAGACCCCCTACAGAGGCAATTGGGTGCTGACATTTTTCCCAGATCCCCTGGAGACTATCAGAGCTAATCTTAATTAAACATAAGGGCATGCCAATGTATTCACAGTATTTTTGATAGTTAAATGTCAGTATCTCCTGCTGCGTGTGCTGTCAGAACTAATGGACCACACCCAGCCATTTACCTGATATGTTCTGGCAATATATTATGATGCTTGTGCACTTGCACTTTTGAAAAATGTGTCAGTGTATTTTTTTGCCCCTCTTGTCCATACATGAAAAGCTGGGTTTTAGTGTTGTTTTAGACCCTAATAACGTTCAAAATATCTTCAGGCATGTTTATAGAGAGGGAGATCTGCTCTTCTCAGCAAAACTGCCAACAGTGTGGTTTGATAATTAATCTTGGTGCTGTCCAGTTTTTATGATCAATACACCATCTTTTTCACATTTTAGCATGGTGTCTGTAATTAAAATGTAAGCCATTGCAGCTCTTTCATTGATGTTGGCTTGGTGAATTGTGGTCTTCAAGGTGAATAAGGAAGACCACAATTTTCTCACACTTTTCCTGCAGTAATTCTCTGTTTGGACACATCCGTTTTAGTGTTTTATGGTCACTATCATTCACTTTCAGTTTTTGCCCACTATTCTCCTTTGCTGATGAAGTCTTGCCATGCTTTTAGTGCACAGTAATATGACACTTAAAACAACTAACAATTGGACTGTTAAATGGGCTTCCATGATTTGTCCTTTTTGTACAATACAGTTAACATCTTGTCACAGTTAACATCCTCATAGGCACACTCAACATCTAATTAATTTTTTTATTTAATTTAATTTAATAATTCAATGTATGCAACTCAACAATTCTTCCTTCTATACTGGAGAGAAAAGAAGCATGATGTTGATCTGCTTATGTTTTTGCTAGTTAGCTAGTTAATGGCCAAACATACAGTATATGTTTTGTTATTGTGCTATTCGTATCTTTATAATAGCTCACAATGTTGTTGCAGATAAAATATAATCAGGTTACCTAGCTAACAGGGAACATTCTCACAAAATTCACTAGTCTTTTTTTTTTTTAAGTCAGATACATGTTATGGACAAAACATTCTTAAAGTAATGGTTATGGAATGTTTGTATAACCTTATTAATATTTGATATACATTCTCATAAACACTGAGAGAAAACATTCTAAGAACAACATTCTTGGAATGTCTGCATGATGATATTTGTACTTGATGAACGTTCTAAGAAACATTTTTTGTAACCTTTAATAGCATTACAATCACAACAAGAAAACTGGACATTTCAACATTTTAGAAACAATGTCCCCACAATGTTTTTATAACCTAAATGTGTTATCTGGGTAGATATTGATTATTAACCACTCAAACCCCTTCAGTACGTCTCTACCTAACCGTCGGTCTCACACACATCCACTTTGTTTGTAGTTCTGAATCGAATCCTCCTATAAACTACAATGAATTGTGCATTGTATTAGCCGTTATAGTATGCACAGACCCACACCTTAGAAATCTACAGGACATATTAGACCATCAGGGGACATTTGACATGCACATTTTTTCTCTATACTTTGGGACACACTTATTCTAATAAGAGTCAGCAAAATACAGTTAGGTGCTCACAGAAGAGATGAGTTTTCAGCTGTTTCTTAATTATTGTCAGAGATTCAGCTGTCCGGATAGGGTTAGTAAGATCAGTCCACCAGCAAGGCACAGTGAATGAGAAGGTTCTGGAAAGTGATTTTGTGCCCCTCAGTGAGGATACATGAGGCGCAGTCTTCTGGAAGGGATGTAGACTCATAAGAAGGAATGGAGAAATGTGGTTGTTCTGTACGCAAGCATCAATGTCTTGAACTTGTTTCGGGCCGCAACCGGTAGCCAGTGCATGGAGATAAAGAGAGGTGTGACGTGGATCTTTTTATGCTTGTTGAAGACCAGTCATGCTGCTGCATTCTGCATCATTTGTTGAAGTTTGATTGCACATGCTGGAAGTCCAACCATAAGAGCACTGCGATAGTCCAATCTAGAATTGACAAGTGACATGAAGTTGTGCAGCCTGCTGAGTTAAAAGTGGCTCTTCCTGATGTTGTGCAATGGAAACCTTCATGACTGAGCTATGCAATGTGATTTTGAAAGTCAGCTGGTTATCAAAGCTTACCCAAGATTTCTGGCTGAACGGGCTGGGATTATTGTCGATGAACCTAGCATAATGGTAAACCGTCAGAGTGACTGGGAAGATTAGATGTTTCATCTTCGCAGGTGATGTTTGTGTGTGTGCATATGTCTGTATGTAACAAATAATTGAAGATGTTGTATTATTGACAATTAATGCGCACACACGGTGGTAATGCTGGGAGTGTGCGTTAATATTCAATAATTCAAGGGTCTGTAGTCAATTATTTATTGTATACAACAACATTGTTGAATTCTTGATTCTGATTGGTTGACACATGCTCATATATCATGTGATCTCTTTACAGAATATGACATACTGTATCCTTGCAGTCTTCTGAATCTAGTCTTTATAGTCTATGAAGAATGTGCTCCCAGAACACATTTAAAACATAATTTCTTAATCGAGTTAATGTTTGACCAGGAGAGCACAAACAAATCTAAATCAGGTTCAGCCAACACGAGCACTGACATTGTCATCAACAATTACAGTTGTGTGAAAATGTGTCACATATACTGTATTGTCTGTCCTGTCTGTGCACATGTACTGTGTAAACGCTGCAGAAATGCCTTTGTTTCCTATTTTTATGCACAACATCTGTGTAGAGCTAAAATACATCAAACATTCGCTGAGCTATTTCCATAGTGCTTCTAATTCTTATAAACTGTGCTAGGATTTGCATTCCTTGCCTGTTTTATCAAAAAGTTATGCATTTTGTTGGAAAAATAAAACAGTCGTGCATCCACCCATCCAAACACCTGTTCACCTGCCAGTCATTACACTGTCCAATGCTTCCATCTAGTGCATCATGTCCACATCACAGTAGTCGAGACTGTTATAAAATTTGGGAAGGAGCTTCACATTTGTACTATGTCTAGATCATGTTTCTTTTAATGGGAGTGTTGGTTGGAGGTCAGAAAGTCAAATCCACAACTTGATTGCTTAACCAATTTGTACAATAATAAAATGTGCATCTTAGCCTAACCGTAATTACATTTCCTCGTCTTTTAATATACAAGAGTTTGATCTAAAATGTAAACATAGGTACCGCTTACATATTTCAGATGGCAGCTGGGCATATTTTGTGTCAGTTTTTGCACCGGAGCTGCTTATCTGGACCCCATCCCAGCAAGTTGTGATCAGTGTTGCATAAAAACAGATAGATCTATAGACCTGCCATTAATTTCTGTTCTCCATGTCACTCTCTTCATAATGCAATTCAACACTTATGCACCTCTGGAACTAAAAAGAATGAACAGGTCTAAAAATAATCTGCATATTAACCATATATACAAAACAAACCACTTTCATGATTTATTTCCACACAAAATCTATTGCTCCATCAATGTTCAATATAAACATAGGCCACTACAGGCATCACGATGTATGACATTGGAAGTGAATGTGTAAAGATTGCTTTATATAATAACAACAATACCTTATATAAATATTTTGTTCTTCCACACACCCACTGAGCACACATGCTTGTTGTGGTTTACCTGAACCAAACTAACCCACGTGGGTCAGGTGTGGTGCTAAAAATCACAGATTATGACCCCCTTATTGCTCAGTATGGTTATGTTTAAAATTAGGTGTGGGTAAAAAGTGTACTGCTAACACATGCACTTATAAGTCTGCTAGACTTCAAGTGCACATGAAGTGTGTCATTTGGGACAGGGCCATTGTTAGCCCTAAACGTTTCTGATTATTATCACCTGTGCCTCATTGTGTTCTTGTTAACTCTGTATATTTATACCCTCTGTTCTGTTCAGTCATTTGTCGGTTCTCGCCTGTGTTAGCTGTGAGGTTTGTGTTAGCTTTTCTTTGTGCAGTATATTTGTAGTCTATTAAAGACTTAGTGATATTACCTGTGTCACACATATCCTTACGAATACCACAATATACGCGACACCATTGTTTGAAGTTATATATGGTGTATAAAGTATTTTTGAAGTTTAACAGCAACTCGTTTGATGTTAAGGTGAGCTTTTTTGACAAATATCCTTAAATGAATTTATAGCATATAAAGGAATAACAGTTAAACAAATAATTATTGTGAATATGGAAACACTTGGATTTTTGGCAAATGAGGGGTAGGCCTACGTGAGCCAATAAATTTGGATTAAGCATCTTCTGTACAGAATTTTCAAAACAAGCGAAGAAGAAACTGAAACAACAATCATGAAATTAAAGGAAGGCATGGAAAGTAAGAAGGGAAATAAAAGGAGAGAACAATTCATAATAAGTAGGTTGAGGAATGGACATTGCAAGCTAAACAAGACTCTTCATGTGCTAGGAAAACATCCAACAGGATTCTGTGATGAATGCCAGGTCGAAGAGACAATTAAACACGTCTTTTTATCATGCGAGAAATTTATACAAGAATGGCAAGAGTTGAAGGATCAGCTATGGGAAATAGGTATAGTAGAATATAATCTAAAAAGTATAGTAAAACATGTAAGTAGCGACCAAGGAAGGATATTTGTGTTTAATTTCTTAAGGAGGAAATGTATATGCTGTCCTGAAAGAGCTGGACCTGAGTAATAATGACCTACAGGATTCAGGAGTGAAGCTTCTCTCTGATGGACTGAAGAATCCAAATGGTTTGCTGGAAATATTCAGGTATTTATGTGGGGTATTTAACTGTTCCATGTACACTGCTTGTTATGGCTGTAACTAAATAAGAAAAAGCAAAGAGTGTCCAGAAAAATCTTATGTAAGAGGAACTACTTTCTTATGCCATGGATTCAGGATATTCTGTTACTGATTCAAAATATGCGTACAAGCCTTCGAAACACTTTGAACACTTTGATGGATTGAGTTGTTTCTGAAAAGTTATTGGGAAAACAGAAAGTTTTCAGTTAGGGCGAGGTTATAGTGTTTATTATTAGCTTAGTATAAAAACAAAAGTCTATTGAATGTCCTCTTTTAGATAACACGTGTGTGTGATCTGTCTGTAGGTTGTCTGGCTGTATGGTGACGGAGGAAGGCTGTGGTTATTTATCTTCAGCTCTGAGTTCAAACCCCTCACACCTGAGAGAGCTTGATCTGAGCTACAGTCACCCAGGACCATCAGGAGTCCAGCTGCTCAACCACAAACTGAATGACACAAGTATGTGTTTTTTTTTTAACTTAATTTGAGCACCTTTCTATTTCTGATCTCTTTTCATGTTTTGGGATTGAATCAAAGTAGATTTGTATCATTTATATCATTTGTATCATCACCGCTCTACACATTTTCTGTGTCTCTTAACTGACACACTTAGTAGAGTTTCATGGAGCGCTCTCCTAACGAGCTGATGATCTGAATCAAGCGTGTAAAATATGGAATACATACAAAATGTGGCAGAGGTGAGTGGGTACTGGACGGAAGTGTGAGAACCACTTGTTTACACCACTTTATCAGACACTTCCCTGTTGAAAAAAACAGCATATGCTGGTTAGGTATGTTTTGAAGCATGACTGCTGGTTTAAGCTGGTCCTAGTGGTCGATGAACTGGTTTAAGCTGGTCATGTGCTGGTCCTGAGCAGGAGTTAGTTGCTTAGGACCAGCACATGACCAGCTTAAACCAGCTCAAACCAGCAGCCATGCTTCAAAACATACCTAACCAGCATATGCTGTTTTTTTCAACAGGGTTTGCATTGTACTTGATGAATTGAGGCTTGCATGCAGATGCTTGGACATGGAAACCCATCCTATGAAGCTCCTGCTGCACAGTTTATGAGCTGATATTAATGACAGTGGAAGTTTGGAGCTCTTCAGCGACCCGCAGTTTGACTTTACATGGTCTTCCACTTTGTGGCTGAGTTGCTGCTGTTCCTAAATGCTTCCAATTTCCAATAATTCCATTTACAGTTGACAATGGGATATCTAGCAGGGGAGAAAATTCACAAATTGACTTATTGTAAAGGTGGCGTCCTATCACAGTACCACAATGCAACTCACTGTGCTCTTCAAAATGACCCTTTTTTCCCCCTACACATATTTGTACATGCAGAGCGCATGGCTCGGTGCTTGATTTTATGCACCTGTGGCAATGGATCTGATTTAAATACTTGAATTCAGTAATTAGGAGGTGTGCCTTTGCCCATATATGTATTGTTTTTAGTTCAGCATTACTTTTACTGTTTGAATTATTATTTTTTAATATAATTTATTTTCCCACCGTATACAATATCTTACAAATAAATGATAATTAAATCATAAATAATTTGTTTGTTTTAGGCCTACATTTTTAGCAATGGAAAGATGGGATCAGTTTGAAGACTTGGAGTTAAATTATAATGTTATATTTTCAATAGCCAAATTGCCTCAACACTTCCACATACACAATATTTAATCATATTTGGAATTAGGACATCATGATAACGCAACTGAAGAAACATAAATAACTTATGCTATGTTACTTAGTTTCTCAATCTTTCATCTCTCACATAGGTTCTTCATGTTCATGTGACCAGAACAGAAGACCCAGTCGAGTAGTTTACTAATATATTTTTTATTCAATAACCACACATTAAAAAGAAGGAACGCAAATAATAAAATAAGGGATGGATCATAAAAAGAAAGATAAAGTACAATTTATCAATCAAAATAAAATCAGTAGTTAAGTCAATTATATGAGCTTTTTTAATAGCTTTTGTATTCTATGATATTTTCGGTAGAGAAGGCGAAATTATAAATCCACTGTATATAGAGCGTATTGATTTATGAATTTCAGATAAAGGTTTAATCAGGTTATAAAACTATAGCGAATTATAGCCTGAATCAGAAATGTATTTTATTTTGAGCCTACAGAGACAGACTAGTCTTCATATTTTGTCAGTGTGTTGTCATGATATCATCTTCTAGTTAATCACATTTTTATTTAATAATCCAATAATAAGCACAATGCTAAGCTAGTAGGCTAAGCTATTCTAATTGTGCTAACAAGAAAGGACACATGTTTCATCTGTAAACATGATGAAGACAATGTGGAAAGGGCGAGGTTTTGTGTGTTGCTGCTAACAATTGGTCTAGATTGCCTAGAGTGAAGAGGATGTGATTGTTGGGTCCAACACCTCATAAATGTCTGCTAATAAGGGCTTGGGGCAGTGTCACCGGAGTTGGAGTTTTGTTTTTGCATTATGCATTTGTATAGATATAATGAATGGCGAAAAATGAATGAGAGCGTTTCTGAAGGGTGCTTACTCTGTTAAAGAGGAGTAAAGCTTCTTAAGACGGCTCAGTGTATAGTGAGCAGTAATGTTCCATTACACCCTTCATAATCACATCTATCTATCTATCTAGGTTTACTGTTGACGTTTATCATATTAAGTTATCATGTTTATTTATTAATTTCTTAACAAGGGCTGCATAGACATCATATTTCCACACAGTCTATACATTGTATTGTGTTTTGAGTCTTGTGACATTAGTATGCAGTGAAAGTAGAGCCATTGAGGTAACAGTCACATTTATTACAGAACTCTGCTGAAAAGTATGAAAGGATTGCATTATTATTAATAGTTCAGCTATATATACTGTTCATCGCAGCACAGGTGTAGATTGATCAGCTGCTCTCCGATCCTCTTTATGCTGAGCTCTGCACACACACACACACACACACACACACACTGTCTCTCCTATGCTCCATTTAGCACAGCTACAGTCTCACATACAGGAACAGCAGAGAGGACGCAAAACAAGGTGACTCCTGCAGAGGCCATCCAGGCAGGTACATTCACATTTCTGCTCTTCTCTGCTCACATCTTTACTTTCATGTCACTTATTTCACTGTCATATGAAGCTACTGACAGTAGAGTTAGAGTATGACCCCTGGCACTGAAAGTGAAGATAGGTCGAGTGATTGAAAATGTGACAAGAATAGTAGCATCGGTCATGTTGTCACTCTGTAGAGTACAGTAACATTAATCAAAACAGGATTCTATATACGTATTGTATACCACATGATATCTTTTTTATCAAGTGTTGAGTGTTTTAATCAGTTTTCCTCCGTGTTTTGATGTCACTGAGCCGGTGGGATTTTTTTATAATGCTTGAATTTCTGATTCAATATTTTGCATTATTGTATGTTATCAATGTTTCAGGTGTGGCATCATCAAGGACAGACACATGAGCAGAGTCTAATCTAATTAGATTAATTCATTATACCAACAATAAAATATGAATTTTTGGATTTGTTTCTTGTTTGTTTATTGGTTGGCTATTACTTTAATTTACTCTGCCCTATTCAGAGTAAATTAAAGTAATAAAACATGTATTATATATAAAAAGCTTGCTACGTTTACTGCATTAGGTTAACCGAGACTTGTCATAGCACTTACATATTATTGCTCTTTTGATTGCTTCTATTGTCCTCATTTGTAAGTCTCTTCGGATAAAAGCAGTCTGCTAAATGACTAAATGTAAATATATATAAATTGTAGATTACTGGAGAATGTTTTACAATAAAATACTATTTCATTTGACTTTTTTCTTCAAAGATACACATTTAACAATGTGTTGCTTGATATTTATTTGTAATAATTTGTATAATTTTCTCTGAATTATTAGTTGTTAATAGGCAAATTTAGTTGTTATTGTAGGCAATGTTTACTCAAAAAAAAGGTGCAAAACCTGTCACTGTGATGGTAGCCTTTCAAAAGGTACTAATATGTTCCATTTAGGCACTAATACGCACACTTTAGGTACTAATATGTATGTTTAAGGTACTAATATACACCCTTTAGGGGTAAATAAGGTACAAAGGTGTACCTTTAGAAAAGGTTCTGCCCCCGTGACAGCTTTTGCACTCAGCTATAGCTAAGTGCCTTTTTAGGGCTCTCTTGGCAGACAGATGTTCAGTACAATGTGAACTACAGTAAACACACGACATTAAACACTGATAAAGGTTTAAATGTATGTCTTAATTTGCTTGTAGCAGTTGACAGATGTCATCATACCACCTGTCATAATACTGTCATAATCTTATAATCCCCTATGCTTTACAATGATTGAAACATGTGCATACTTTGCTTAAACTTATATATGTTTCATATACATAATGCACACAACAAGAAATAATTTGAACGGTGTTTCTCTAATACCAATCCATTTGTTGATGTTAATTGTCCACATGCTCAGTTCTAGGCTGCATTTCCCAAAAGTATCGAAATAATATTACGAAACATTGGCATCAATGTTCTCTATGATCTACTTTGGCTTACAAAGCTGTTTGAAAACATAGTTCTGGTCTTGACAGTCTGTCTATATCATTCTATGCATTTGTTTATCGTTATAAAGTTATCAAATGTTCTTCTTTTTCTCATCAAGCACCATGTTTTTGCTAGATCCTTCTATGTTTTTCTAGAGCCAGAACAGTTTGGTGTCTACAGACACAGCTTCAACTGTGACCCCAGAGACTGAGACATCATGTCAGGGGACGGTAGCCAGGGTGACAAAACCCAGTGCAATGGAGAGAAAAATCACAGGTGTACCTTCGGTTTCATGGGATTTGGTTTTCCTTTCTCATTTTAAATTGTGCATTCACTTTACACTGTATAAAAAAGGCCATTTTGCAGATGATTATTATTGTTGTTGCTTAAATATGCTGTTAAAACCTCATTAGCAGGGTTTCTGCAGGTCTTTAAAAGTGTATACATCACATTTTCACAAATTAAGGCCTTAAAAGCTCTTAAATCGGAGCAGAAGAGAGCAGCCTTAAATGTTGCATGCACTGCAGAAAATGAATATCATCTTAAGTATTTTTGTTTTTGTTGTTCCAATATGAATATGTAAACATCCTTAAATCCAAATACATTTTTCAGATGCAAAAGGATGATATGAAGTCTTGTTTTCTGAGAAATGGAACAATATTAAATGAGTTCATGATTAAAACAAGAACAAACATCTGTTAATGTGGTATTAAAACTTGTTTTCCCTTTGAATTAAGTTTATTTTTCTGAGACCGCTGGCAGATATGTGTTGACGTTTTAACCCTAAACTCACTTAATTTTGATGAATTTCTCAAAAAAAAAACATAACTTCATATCTTATGTCATTTTGCAAGTAAATGTATCTTGATTTAAGAGTTTTGGGACATTTGCACTGGAAAACAAGACAAAAATACTGAGGAAGAGCATCACTTTTTGAAGTACGATTAGAAGGCAGAGTAAACGTTATTTCAGTTTTCTGTTTTTTTTGGTAAAATGAACTAAAAAGTAATGAAGATCAGTTGCAAGTAATATTTTAAAATTTTGAAGTGTTGCTAATACAAGACATTTACATTTAGAGACCGTATTGACATACTGTGTTCAATTAAATGTATTCCTAACATTTTCTTTACTTGGTCTTAAAAAGGCTTTAAAAGTCTTAAATTTACCTTCATAAACCTGCAGAAACCTTAATTTCATCAAGTGAAGTCAGTTTTATTTGTTTAGCTGAGTAAAAACATATTCCATCACTTAGCTACCTGAAGTATAGAATTATGGTCACATTATTAATCAATTATAACAATAGAAGCCCCAAGACAGAGCCTTGTGGCACTCCATACTACAATATTACACTTATGCAGAATGTCATGATCTATGGCATCTGTATTATGGCAAGCCCTATATTGTGACCAAAAAAAATTATTGTAATAATTGGTTGGACAATTGGTTTTCTAGTATTTAGGGTTTGTTTTTTTTTAGGGACCAGGATTTTTCAGTTTTTAATCAGGTTCAAGTTGGCGAAATGAACTATTGAGCAAGGACCCCCTGTTAAATAATATAATATTGAGTGTTGCATTGTTGGCATTCCTTCATTCAGTCAGTCGTAGGCCAACCTCATAGTGTAGCCTTAAATTTGATGCGGGCAGCAACAGGAAGCCAGTGGAGTGAGAGCAAAAGAGGGACATTTATAGTTTATACTAGTAAAATATTATTTAATTTACATATTTTCTTAAATGATGCTTACATGGAACTGCCATTGTGATTTATACCTGATAGCAAATGTGCCACAAAAAATAAATATATACTTTTAAGTTGTGATTTAAGACATAAATGATCTGCTCCCTTCTTGGTTACGAGGTTAAGCCTGGTTTATACTTGACGTCAGCAGTTGTACTATTGAATCTGAATTTAAGCTTTGCTTTACCTGCTGCACGAGTGCTTATATTAAGAACAACAGCATTCTTGCTCATGTAATATTGCTTAAATATATTGGCTGGAATACATGTTTGCATTTGATGTTCTCCGATTACCTGTGCAGTTCTGAACTCATAGGGAAATGTGTTTCATTGTCCATGTTGGAATAGGTCGGCTCTTCCTGCTGCAATGTTCTCACGAAGCAATGTCAGTATGTGGAGTGTTCTCAAAAAATGCATTGGGATGGTAAGTCAAATATGCTTATATATGCATAAATACGTTTGTATCGCAAGCATGCCAAATTCATTCTCCGGTTTGTAAAGTGCAAATTTGCTTCTGACATTTCTGAACTGACTTTGAATAACAACACTACTGTCTTCAGGAGAGCTGCTTGAACCGAACTTGTTTAATAACTGATCAACTTGGCACAGTTATTAAACTGACCTGATGAACTATACAAAACTATCTGCATTCTTAAGTGT
This sequence comes from Sinocyclocheilus anophthalmus, assembly GCA_018155175.1. Classification (NCBI taxonomy): domain Eukaryota; kingdom Metazoa; phylum Chordata; class Actinopteri; order Cypriniformes; family Cyprinidae; genus Sinocyclocheilus; species Sinocyclocheilus anophthalmus. The sequence continues at coordinate 205,803 of JADLZN010001965.1, forward strand.
TATAGAATAAAGGTGACTTGAGTTCTGATGCGAAGCAGTCTGTTAATCAATTATTCTCATCTTTAACTCTTCACAGGAACTGTCTAAAATCACAATGCCAGTGATTTTTAATGAGCCTTTGAGTTTTCTTCAGAGATTGACTGAATACATGGAGCACACATACCTCATCCACAAGGCCAGCACTTCACAAGACTCCATCCACAGAATGAAGGTAAATATATATATTTAGGCCATGAAACCCTTGGTGAATTGAGAAATAGAGCAGGGACCTATTGAGTAAAACAGAGCATTGAATTTAAGCCTGGCCTGTACAATTAATGTATTCTGGGATGATGTTTGCATTACAAAGCCATTGAAATGATTATGGTGGTGTACAGAATTTAGATTTTACTTATGTTTTTAAATGGGAGAGGCCATGAAAATTAGTTGAATTTCAGTTTCTTAACTTCAGCTTTGGTTAAATTGAAGTTAGATCACTATTTTTAATGCAGATTAATTTTTGGTGGTACAATTACATTTCTCATAAAAATGTCTTAATGTCTGAATTAATCTATATGTTTTGCATTTAATTACCTTGAGCATAAGTATGCATTGTGTACATTTTATGTAATCCTATGTAAATACAATGCACTTTTTTTTTAGTAGTGAATATAATCAATGAAATATTAGGAAAACACAATTAATTTTTCACAATTTACAAACACAGAAAATACATTTTGATTATAAGCAATATAATTATACTCAATAAACCTGAAATGGCGCTGCAGCCAAATGAAGAGTAAAATATAAACTGAAGTATAACTATAAGGTTGTTCAAACTTACTGTAAAAATTAATATTCATGAAACAGACTCTTACAGTTACATGAATTTGTTTATCACTCAAACACAACCACAGCCAAAACTCTATGTACCTACAGGCCAACTTGCACATTTACAAACCCTTTTCAAAACTGTTAAACTTAAGTTCAAAACCTAACAAAATATACAGTAATTTCTTACATTTCTATAGTAATACTGTACTGAAATATAGTCTAAATCTAAAAAAAAATGTAAATGCTATCAAAACATTCAGATGTAACTGAACACATACATAGATGCTAGTCTTTCAATTGCATTACCGTCTACACAAAAGGGGAAACATAGGAATAATTGTGTGCTATAATGTAAACATAGAGCATGTAACATTTACATCAGTGAATTCTAAGCAGTGGAGAGTGTTCTTGTTTTATAAAAAGAAAACAGAATCATGTATTAATGTTAAGTTAGTGGTCTAGGTCAGTTGTTTATGAGTGATTGTTGGGGGAAACCTTGTAGTTTTTCTGGAAGGAATGAGATTTTGGTAGTTTTAGTGCATTTTGAATGTGAAATGCACTGCTGTGCCAAGATTAAAGTTGGTTAGGAGAACTGTGTGAAGAGTTTTGAAAGTGACCTAAGTATTAAGACGTGATTATAAAAAAATTAAGTGTAATTCGCTCAGTTATGTCATTTTTAATGCAAATATGACATTATTTGACCTAACCCTTACCCCTAACCATAGCCCATAACAAAGACATCTCAAACAATGTCATCTTTGCATGAAAAATTACATAACTGAGCGAATTACACTTAATGACAGTTGTCATAAACATGCATAAAATGTGTCATGTCAAGATTATGTAGGTGTCATGTCAGTCTTATGCACACCCCTTCAAGTAAAGTGTAACCAAAAACTGTAATCTGTTGGTAATTCTTTGCTTTGTCAGTTTGTGGCAGCTTTTGCTGTGTCAGCTGTGGCCTCGCAGTGGGAGAGGACGGGAAAACCCTTCAACCCACTGCTCGGAGAAACCTACGAGCTGCTCAGGTCAGTGTTTTACATCGACTGATCGGTTATGAGCCAAACACGTCAATGTTTCATATGAACCATCAGTGTTTTTGAGTCATCAGAGAGGATCTGGGGTTCAGATGGGTCTCTGAGCAGGTCAGTCATCATCCGCCGGTCAGTGCCTTCCACGCCGAGGGCATAAAGAGCGACTTCAGGTTTCATGGCTCCATTTATCCGAAACTGAAATTCTGGGGAAAGAGTGTGGAGGCCGAACCGCGTGGAATCATCACCTTAGAGCTTCCTCTGTGAGTCCTTTACAACCAGTAAACATGCATGTGTTATTCCACATGTCCCACATCTTACATGTAAATTCAGCTATATGATCGACTTGTGCTTTTCAGCCACAATGAAGCCTACACCTGGACCAACCCGACCTGCTGTGTTCATAACATTATCATGGGACAACTGTGGATTGAGCAATATGGAAATGTTGAAATTATTAATCATAAGTAAGAGCAAGTGTATCGTCCTCTGATTTGACATGAACAAGGGTGTAGATTAGATCAGTGTTGCTTTATTAAGCTTGGAGAAGAACAACTACTGTGAAAGACGGAGAAAAATCCATAAATTACTTTACTGTGCTTTTTAACAGAACTGGGGAAAGATGTTGTTTGACTTTCAAACCGTGTGGAATATTTGGAAAAGAGTTGCATAAAGTGGAAGGATACATACTTGATAAAAGGTATGTAGACATTACTAAAATGACAAATGTTATTTCTGTCCCAGGGACCCAAATAAGCTGATTCAATTTTACTGTAGTGTGGTGTAGTGCAGTATGTGAAGCTCTCACACATGTTAACTCTGGTCTAATTTGATTGGATATGTAGTGTTTCAAGAGGGTTGATATTTCATATAACAACACAAGAGCAATTTACTTTTTTTGATTGTGCATTTTAGACATTCTACTAACTATAAGTAATTTTGCAACTATGTGTCAAATAGCAAGTCATTAGACTATCCTGTCTGCTTAATAGTTTAGCCGTTACTTTATGTATCACTTTGCTTATCTGTGTTCACTGCACCATTTTTGGTTTTATAAAACCAATATCATTTTCACAATTGCACAGTTGTGCTGTAAATGTTATACAGTATGTAGTAGCCATGCCAGTATTCATTAGAACAGCATGATTGCATAATCATACTGATTTGACTTGAGCTAGTAATGGTATGTGACCATGGCGCACAAAACCAGTCATAAGGGTCAATTTTCGAAATTGAGATTTATACAAAAGCTGAACGCTGAATAAATAAGCTTTCCATTGATGTGTGGTTTGTTAGGAATCTGACAATATTTGGCCGAGATACAACTATGGTAGGAGATTTACAAAATATCTTCATGGAACATGATCTTTACTTAATATCCTAATGATTTTTGGCATAAAAGAAAAATCTATAATTTTGACCCATACAATGTTTTTGGCTATTGCTACAAATATACCCCAGCGACTTAAGACTCCAGGGTCACAAATTAGCTTTGACTGAACTGTTATGAACGTTGTTCTTTTCTTTATGTCTGTCCAGTAAAAGAAAGATCTGTGCTCTGTATGGCAAGTGGACGGAGTGCTTGTATGCTGTGGATCCAGCGATATTTGATGCTCACAGAAAAGCTGACACAAAGCGCTCTGAGAAGGACAGGAAGGGAAGCACACAGGTGACGGCTGAGATAATGATCACCAACACACTTCATTTGATTTGGTGTATTTAATGGCAATATTGCTGACCTACAGAACTGGTGTCTCTTCTAGAGTAATAATGCGGATGAAATGCCTCCTCCAGAAGCCGAGACCGTGCAGGTGATTCCAGGAAGTGAGCTGATCTGGAGGATATCACCGCGACCAGACAACTCCGGGAAAGTATGCGGAATTTTTCAGCATTTATCGTCACACACTCTTGTTCTAATGATGTGATTCATTACCAAACATTTATCATTATCATTTTAGCATTAAATGTCACTTGGGCTGGAGATGAGCACCAGTAGCCAAGTATGTGGAAGTGACTGCAGTGATCGCTAATAATGTAACATTTTACTGAATTAGAATCTGAACTCCAAATCATTTTCGGAATTAGAATCAGTTAGTGCCTCTGATTCCTTGAGATTGATTTCTAGTTTGAGGGCCCTATTAGAGGGGTTTTGTATTGGCTATGGCACACACATATATATATATTTAAGTGTAAATTAACATTTGATCCACTCTGTATTTTTGTAGGCATCCCAGAATTTTGCATCACCCGGATTCCCTCGACAAAATCTCAATAGGATTTTTCATTGGTTTTTGGATTATTGCAGAAAATGACGGTGGACAAGAGAGCTCAACGCGCTTTAAATGAACATGCAAATAGAAAAAAAAAAAACACCTTCATCCGTTTGACAACATACACGTTGCAAATTATAACAACACAAATAAAGAAACGTGCTGCAAATACAAAAAAACTAAAATACAAACAAATACAGAAACGCTGCAAATATGCACAGATCACATCGGAAATGTTTAAAGGAAGCGTGTTTCTTTGTTTGTGTTGTGAGAATTTGCAACACGTGTGTTGTCAAATTGATTTTTTCTATCTGCATGTGTTTTTTCATTTGCCGCATGTTGCGCTCTCTTGGCCACCATAGAAAATAAGCAAAAGTTTGATTCTGACATGCTTTGTTCATCATGATAATCTTCACAAATAAATGCTGCTTTTATACAATGTGAAGCCTAAATACAGTCTGCTGCAGTAAAAAGCTAAACAGAGGCTATATAGAAACTACACCACGGTCACATGACTTCAACATCACCACAATTAACTCTTTCTGTCTTCATTTAAAAACACTTTCCCTGAAAGTTTGAGTTATAATCGTTTGCAAGAGTGCAAACACATCGAGGTGGTGAAAGCAACTGATGTTTAATGTCACCGACAACCTCTGTAGTTCAATTCAGACACCTATTAGACACCGGCTTTTTCAAGACAACTGAAAGCTAAAAATCACAAGGGGGTAGTACTGATGTATTTTATGTCTTACAATACATTTCCATGCTGGTTCCAATTTGCAAAACATACTCTACGCTGGAGACCAGCAATGCTGGATTTTTCAGCAGGGGTGGCATATTGTCACTCAATGTCTTTGTCTTTCTTTCTTTCTGCTAGTTCTATGCTTTCACGACATTCGCTCTGCAGTTGAATGTGCTGGATGCAGAGATGGAGCGAGTTCTTCCACAGACAGACTGTCGTCTGAGGCCTGATATCAGAGCCCTGGAGAATGGAGACATAGGTACATCGACCGCTTATTGTGTCTTATAATGAAACGCATTCATTAACCCAGAAAACTCACAACCACTGTAGTTACACGGTCACTGCAGTCTTCACACCAAATACAGTTCTATACATTACTTTCAGTTCATGCATTCCCAGGGAATTGAACCCACGGCTTTGGCTTTATTAGTAACATGGTCTACTATTTGAGCTACAGGAACACCACAATATGCTCTTAAAAATTAAACAAATAATAAAATGAATATATAATTTTAAAAGCTACTCAAAATATAATAACAACTGTAAATGAACTTAAAATAACCACTGCATGATTACTGTTTCTCCGGAGTGTTGAGCACTCTTTTGCTGTCCTGATTGGATAGGAGCGTGCGACATCGGTTTTTGTTCGAGTTTATAATGCTATAATAGAAGACTACTTAACTGTAATACTATAGCGTTTGAATGCGTGATTTGCATCGCTGCTGTTTCCCCAGATTTGGCCAGTGCAGAGAAGACCAGACAGGAGGAAAAACAACGAACGGCTCGGAAAAATCGCTCCAAATCAGATGAGGAATGGAAAATAAGGTTTGACAAGTTAATACATACACAACAACAAAGCATACGCCGATGGGTGAAAGTACATACCTCAGGGGCCTTCTTTGTTCTGAAATGACTGTACATGAAGAATTATGATTGAACAGTCTGTGTTTGCAGACATGAGCACTGATTACAATCTGCACGTGTCTGAATGTAGAGTTATTTTGATGATGGACAGACATGATTGCATTGATCTACACCTTAACATCAAACTCATGTTCGCATGCAGTGGTTTCATCAGGGACCGAAGCTTTACACCGGAGCCCCAGGACGGCTCTACACCGGCGGCTCCTGGAAAACAGGAACTACTCACACGTGATGACATATACTGACCTAAAACTACTGCAGGCAAAATGCATTTGAGTTATTATATAATCTACTGTATATTTGGACCTGGAGCACAAAAACAGTTCCATAAGAGTATGTTTTTGTGAAAGTGAGATTACATTGTCCTGAAAGCTGAATGAATAAGCTTTCAGTTGATGTATGGTTGGTTAGGATAGGACAATATTTTGCCAAGATACAACTATTTGAAAATCTAGAATCTGAGGGTGCAAAAAAAAAAATCTAAATATTGAGAAAATCAGTTTAAAAGTTGTCCAAATTAAGTTCTTAGCAATGCATATTACTAATCAAACATTAAGTTGTGATATATTTACAGTAGAAAATGTAGAAAATATCTTCATGGAACATGATCTTAACTTAATATCATAATGATTTTTGGCATAAAAGAAAATGGATAATTTTGACCCATACAAAGTATTTTTTGGCTATTGCTACAAATATACCACAGCGACTTAACACTGCTTTTGTGCTCCAGGGCACATTATATATATATAAATATATATATAGATATAATAGTATGTGTGTGGTCCGACTTTGTGCTTAAACTGTGATTATGATGACACAGTTAAAGTCATCATGACGTAAGAGTACAAGATCTAACCTGAGCTTTTCTTTCAGCCCATCCAAGTGTAGTATTTATTCATAAAAGAACATATCAGGACAGAGATATGTGAGATAACGTGGGTTACCATCCCAGAATTTGTGAACATTTATAACATTTAAACATTTTCATTTTTTATGGAAACTTTTAAACAATATGGATTATTTTCATACAACTAGAACAATAGTGTTTCTCTTACGACTCATTTAAATAGATTAGGATCTACATTAAAAGCGCGAATGATTCACATCCAGTCAAATGTGCCTGGATGAAACATAAAAAATATCCTAATAATATATGGTGTGCAAATACTCTAGTCAATGTGAAGCTGAAGGGTGACACAAAATCTGCTTGTATTTGACAAAGATGGCACTCTGTTGCATTTTAAGTTTCAAATATTTGTGTTTTGACATCAGTAGGTTTGCTAAATGTCTTAAAGAGGGAAATCCTAACATGAATATGCAGAACAATGGGCTGTTTGTTGTGTATATGACCATTAAACAGCTGCCCCCTGAAAAAAGTATGTTGCCACTATATTTTTCATTCTACATAACACTTTTTACTGTTGATAAATAAAAGGCTTTCTGAAACTGAACACATTTTTTTGTGTGTTTAAATGTATATTATATGGATACATCTTATGAACGCATGCTTGGTCCTATTTCACGCTTGTGAGAAATCACAAACAAAAAACGTATTTTAGGACCACTTGGGGTTTATAAATCATCACTGGTGAATCAATCTGTAACATCAAAAGCAAGGCACTCTCCAATGGTCCGACCATATTCAGAATTATTATTGCCCCAGTTGTCATTAGAATGGTGCAGTGACTGGGACAGACTGCCAGCATCGCCTCCGCTCGATAAACCATGATATAATCCTGATTATGCGAAATAAGTCGTTTGTGCTTAGAGAGCTGTTGCTATGAGGACAACTCTGAGATGAGCTCAGATCCAATCCAGTTCACTGGTAAATCCAGATGACTCCATGAGAACAACCATACATGTGGTGTTTTATTTTCATGTCGTTTAATTATCCCATTTAATTGTGCATGCATTTGTCATATATTATCATAGATTATTTTTCCTTGGTCTTGCAAAGCTTGCTATTTTCATCCAATCTTATGATCGTGTAGTTAGAGGAAATGTTTCCATCTCTGCTGAAAAGTAAATAAAAACTTCAAGGTCTGGTGGGAAGATGTTGGTAAGATCCTGTTAAACTTTTGCTGTCCAACAGAGCATCAAGCTTTTTTACCTGTCTGTTTTCTCCATTGCTTAGCCCTCATATTAACTTGACTCACTCAATGTCTTTCATGACCGTTTTTCATAGAGCCGTTTTAAAACGTAGAAATTGGTGTTGCGCACGTTTTTAAGAATATTTAAGAAATGTTCTTAATTTAAGAAAGTGTGATAGGCTTACATTTATAAATAAATAGAGCATTTATTCAGTCAGTGAGAAGATAAAAATTCATTATTTTATAATGCAACTTTTCGCGCTCTCATTACTATTACATACAAAACCATTAATAATAGTGACCAGACACAAAATTAAAAAAAGTTGAAAAAAGTTTTTATTTTTATTACTGCATGTTGAGTGATCTTTTAAAAGCGGTGTGGAGTATAACATCTGTGCATATGCCCGCTTCGCCTTTCTTACAGCTTTAATATGTCAGTCCGGCCTTGAACACAGAGGATGCATCTGAGCCACATGATTTAGGGAGTTTGAAGTTGAAGGGGTTTGAATAAGAGCATCCCACCAGCATGTGAGAGCAAGGACGCTCTGATCAGTTTTGCTGTTTGTAATGTAGAGCAGGTAAACAGACGTCTCCATCACAAGTATCCTTCCCGACGAAACTGTTCCTGCAAGATATCCTTGTACTCGTTAAAGCCTCCCTCCACGTGCTGAACTCGCCTGGCCTTGCAGACCCAGAGCTCCTTACAAACCAATTTGACCAGATTAGGCGCTTGTCGAGGGACACCAGAACCACACCGCCCTGACAGAGAAAACCAGACGTTATTCTCTCACCGTCGTCAGCTCTCGCTGCTTCCTGCTGTTTTGTTTTGTTCATAAATCATACGATGCGATTTCAAGTTTTCCTTTCTCTTTGGAGTGTTACAAGCTGTTTGTGAATAGATAAGATCCCTAAAGTTGCAAAGACTAAAGTCTCAAACCCAAAGAGATTTTTATAATTTCCGTTTATAAATTAAGACTCTGCCACGCCCCCCAAACGCTCGGTGTAACACACCCCCACATGTCTACCTCACTATGTGGGAAGATTTGCATAACACCGCCCAAATGTTCACGCAAAGAAAGAAGGAATGACTTTTATTCTCCTGTAGTATTGTTGCTGCCGCCGCCACGTCGTGAAGAGCTGTGTGTTTCGTTGTGAAAGCGAAATCAGTTGTTAAGTTGTATTTACAACACTGTTCCAGAACACTTCAACCCAAATATCCAGATGTGTTCAGCACATTTTATGGAGGACTGTTTCCTGATCCTGGGAGAGTAGACTACAATGCCGGCTGTTCTGACTCTCAGACTGTAAGTAATTTTTTATATTCAAAAAAATTTGACACTGACGATTCACACGGATTTTTTGGGCATGTAGAGTAAGCGGCTGCTTGGTGTTTGGCATTTTCTCCGAGCCGTTCACAAATGCAGAATAGAAATGGAATGGACGCCTGCGATGCAATGCAACATGTAAAAAGACAGTACATGTCATTATAATCCATAATTATGTCCCCACTGGATCAACAAATGCCTCGTTTATTATGATTTGTCATGTTTTTGTCTCGTCGTGCCGGGAGACGGCATCACAGTATGGCAAGGGGCGTAAAATTTCCGTCATACACTTGAGGTATTCGGCCAATCACAACGCACTGGATAGCTGGCCAAATCACAGCAACCCTCGCTTTTTCAGACCGATGAGCTTAGTAAAAATCGACACGTTTCAGAAAGGCTGAGCATAGAGGAGAAACAATAATGTAAAATATGTGGAAAATAATGTGTTTTTTTTTTAAACCTTAAACCGCATAAACACATTATATTACACCAAATAAACAAAATAATGTTCTTTTTAGCAACATCAGATGACCCCTTTAAATAATCCTGTGCTTAGAAATGTAGCATATCTAGACAATCAGTGTCTCAGCAATGGTGCTCTGCAGTGAATGGGTGCCGTCAGAGATCGGAAGTCGCAAACAGCTGCATAAAAAAAACATCACAGAATCCCCAAGTAATCCACAGCACTCCAGTCCAACAATTAATGTCTTGTGAAGTGAAAAGCTAAACAAATCCATCATTAAGAAGTTTAAAACTAAAATAAGAGTCCTCTATCCATAATATTTCTTTCTCCATTGAAAATGTTGTCTTGTCTGAATCAGGAGAGAATCTGCACAGATCAAGCAGCGTTTATACAGCTCCCAAAACAGCTCTAAACAAATATATGGGTGAATTTTGATGTGAGAGAGAACAGGAGATAGACTTTTTCCACTGGAGGCAGCGTTATTATGGATTTATTGACTCTAAATGTGTTTGTAGTGCACATGTGCAGGTGTAACCGTACGCTCATTGCGATGTTTGCGCTTGAGTGATGCGCTCACTCCGGTCACAGCTCCTCTCGAACCTGCGCTTCTCTAGAACCCTGCTCTGAAGAGCCACGGTGTCGTCGCACAACCCCTACCTGCTCCACTTTGCAGATGGAGATTGCAAAGGGACGTGCAAGCTTCGGCTCGCTAGCATCTCAATCAGAGTGTGTCATTACCGAGCCCGGTACGCCTAACTAGACCGCACACATGCCGCTACAGCCCGACCCATTTTTTGCAGCACCCTGCGCAGACCTCGGTGAATGCGGGAACACAAAAACTACCATTAGCTTATTTTTTAAAAACCCTACAATGCTGTCTCTAAAAAACACACTATTACATAAGTTTAGCACGCTTCTTGAGACACGTGTGTGTGTGTGTGTGAGTGAGTGGAGTGTGTGAGTGTGTGTGTGGTGTGGTGTGGTGTGTGTGAGTGTGTGTGCTCGTGTTTGTGTGCTTGTAGTGTGTGTGTGTGTGTGTGTGTGAGTGTGTTGTGTGAGTGTTGAGTGTGTGTGTGTGTGTGTGTGGTGTGTGGAGTGTGTGAGTGTGTTGTGTGGTGTGGTTGGTGAGAGGTAGGTGTGTGAGTGTGTGCGTGTGTGTGTGTGTGTGTGGTGTGAGAGAGTGTGTGTGTGTGTGTGTGTGTTTTTGTGTTTGTGTGTGTGTGTTTGTGTGAGAGTGTGAGTGTGTGTGTGGGTGTGTGAGTGTGAGAGTGTGTGTGTGAGTGTGAGTGTGTGTGTGAGTGTGAGCGTGAGTGTGAGAGTGTTCCTTGTGTGTGTGTGTGGAGTGTGGTGTGTGTGTGTGAGTGGTGTGTGTGTGTGTGTTTGTGTGTGTGTGTGAGAGAGTGTTTTCTGGTGTGTGTGTAGAGTGTGTGTGTGTGAGGTGGTGTGTTTGTGTGTTGAGTTGAGAGAAGTAGTGTGTGTGGTTTGAGTGTGTGTGTGTGAGTGTGAGGTGTGTGTGTGTGTGTGGAGTGTGTGTGTGTGTGTGGTGTGTGTGTGTGGTGAGTGTGTGTGGTGTGTTGTGTGTTTTGTGTTGTGTGTGTGGGTGAGTGTGGGTGTGTGTGTGTTTTGGATGTGTGGTGTGTGTTTGGTGTGAGTGTGGAGTGTTTTTTGTGAGAGTGTGTGTGTGGGTGTTGTGTGAGAGGGTGTGTGTGATGAGAGCTGTGTGTGTGTGTGTTGTGTGAGTGTGTGAGTGTGTGTGGTGTGTTGTGTGTGTGAGAGTGTGTATGTGTGAGAGTGTGTGTGTGAATGAGTGTGTGTGTGAGAGTGTGTGGTGTGTGGTGAGTGTGTGTGTGTTGTGTGAGCGATGAGTGTGTGTGTGGTGTTGTTGTGTGTTGTGTGTGGATGAGTGTGAGTGTGTGTGTGTGTGTGGTGAGTGTGTGAGTGTGTTTGTTTGTTGTGTACGTGAGAGATGTGTGTGTGTGCTGTGTGTGTGTGTGTGTGCGAGTGGTTGTGTGTTTGTGTGTGAGTGTGGGTGTGGTGTCTGTGTGAGTGTGTGTGTGCTGTGTGTGTGTGTGTGTGTGTGATAGAGAGTGTGTGGTGTGTTGTGTGTTGTGTGTGTGTGTGTGTCGTTGTGGTGTGTGTAGTGTGTGTGTTTGTGAGTGTTGAGCTATGTGATGTGTTTGTAAATGTGTGGATTGTCATGGTCTAGAAGTTTTTGTGTGTGAGTGTGTGTGTGTGTGTTGTGTGAGTATTGTGTGTGTGTGTGTGAATTGTGTGTGTGTGTGTGAGTATTGTGTGAGTGTGTGTGTGTGTGTGTTGTGTGTGTGAGTGTGTGTGTGTGTTGTCTGTGTGAGAAAAGAGGGTGTGGCTGTAGTGTTGTTTGTGTGTGTGTGTAGTGCAGAGTGTTGACATGGGTGGATGGTGTGTTTGTGTGTTTTGTGTTGGTCAGCGATATGTGATATTGTGGTGTGTTAAGTGCTGTGTGTGAGAGAGAGTGTTGAGGTTGTTGTGTGTTTGTGTGGTTGGTGAGTGTGCAGAGTGTGAGTGTGAGTGTGTAAGTGTATGTTGTGATATGTGTGCGTGTGTGTGGGTATGTGGTGTGTGTGTGGGTGTGTGGTGTGTGTGGCGGAAAGTAGTGTAGGGGTGTGTGTGTGTGTAGTGTGTTGTTGTGTGTGTGGTGGTGTCGATGGTGAGAGAGAGTGTGTGTGTAGTGTGTGTGTGTGTAGTGTGTGTGAAGTAGTGACTGAGAGTGTGTGTGTGAGAGTGTGTGCTGTGTGTGTGTGTGTGTGTGTTTGTGGTGTGATTTGTGTGTGGTTGTGGTGTGGTTGTGTGTTGCTGATGTATGTGATTGTGTTTGAGAGTGTGAGCTGTGAGCGTGTAAGTGTGTGACGAAGTCTGTACGTGTGTTGTGAGTGTGTGTGTGTTGTGAGTGTGAGTTGTGTGTGTGTGGTGTGTGTGAGTTAGTGTGTGAGTGTGATGTTCAGTGAGGTGTGTGTATGTGATAGGTGTGTGTGGTGTTGTGTGTGCTGAGATCAATGTAGTGTTGTGATTTGTAGTGAGTGTGTGTGTTTTGAAGTGTTAAGAGGTGTAATGTTGATGTGTGTTTGAAGTGGGTACATGTTGAGTATGTGAAGTTGTAGTTCGTCTGTGTAGTCGTGTGTGTTAAACCATGTGAAAGATTGTGGTGTTTGTGTTGATGTGGTGTGTGAGTAGATTGTGTAGTAAGTACATGTATGTCGTGTTGTGTGTTTTGTGTGTGTTGATACGTAAAAGCAGAATGTGAGTGTGATGTGTGGAGTTAAGTTTGTGTATGTGTGTGTTGTGTAGATGTACTTTATAAATGATCGGAGAGCTAATGGTAGGTGTCTGTAACAAACTTACCTCCGTGTTTCGTTGAATTATCGGCACCTCTGTAACAAGTAATATGTGTTCGTGGGTATGTGTTGATAATGATTGTTTATACATTTGATGTGTGCTGGGATAGTTAGCGGTGACAGTTTAGAGGCTGTATACGTACCATTGAGTAAAACTGATAAATGTTGTGTTAGATAGTGATAGTTTGTGTGAGTGAGATAAACTGGGTGAGTCCTGTGTGTGTGTGTGTGTGTGTGAATGAGAGACATGTGTTTGGTGTAAGAGAGAAGTGTGTGTGTGTGTGTGTGCGAGGGAGTGTGTGTGTGTGTGTGTGTGTGTGTGAGTTGTGTGTGTGTGTGTGTGTGACGTGGTTGTGTGTGTGTGTGTGTGTGGGGTGTGTGTTTTAGTGTGTGTGTTTGTGTGTGTGTGAGTGCAGTGTGTGTTTTTGTTTACATGGTGATTGTAAACAAGGCTTTTGAACTCTTTGGATATCTGCTATCTTTCCAAACTGCTGAAATATCAGCCATTGGTTGAAGCCATCCATCAGCTTGACTATCACTGTAAGTTAATTACCCTAGTGTTTGGAAGTTTAGGTCATGTGCACAAGAATGTGATTAAAGGACTGCAGTTGAGTGGATTGCAAAAAAAGAAAGCAAAAAAAACAAAAAAAACTTTTTGAAAGTTTTGTTTCCATTCAGCCACTAATCTGGGTGTGCAATAGGAAACGAAGATGTTTTGTCTATCCTAAGTAGGAAAAATATTTTCATGGAACATGATCTTTATTTAATATCCTAATGATTTTTGGCATAAAAGAGAAATGTATAATTGTGATCCATACAATGTATTTTTGGCTATTGCTACAAATATCCCCCAGCGACTCAACACTGCTTCTGTGCTGCAGGGACACATATGACTGTAAGTGTTGCTGCAAAGATTAGTTAAAAAAAAAATCCTAAACAAATATTCAAATGTACCACATCTAAGCATAAAATCTAGAACACTTCAGCCATCTACTGGCCATTACTGTTGATAACATGAAGACATGAAGTTATTTCTGTATTTTTCATAGAAATGTGTCCTTAAAAAAAAAAAAAGGAAACTGAACTATAACTGCTTAAACTAATACAAAGTGATCTAAAAAGTACACAAACTTTGAAAAAGAAAAAAAGTAAAAAAGTATTGAAATAATAACAAAATTCAAAAATGCTAAACGATAATCTTGGTATTGAAGCTGCAGGCCATATCAATTGTTAAACTAAAAATTAAATTAATGAACATGACATGAATGAAACAAAGTTTTGCTCAGTGGAAACATTTAACAGAAATAATTTAAAATAATAAATTATATTATGACAAAAGGCTTTGTTTCTGTGATAAAAAGAGAAAAAGTTATCTTTGCTCATTTTTTTAATCTGAGTGTCAAACAGGCTTCCACAGAATAAAATCTTTAACCAATTAACTAAAATATAAATTAATTAATTAATTTACACATTTTATGTCAGAGTTTACAATAAGCTTAATATTATTTGAAAGGTTGCTGCAATTACTGACATTAAAAAAAAATAGTTACAATTATAAAAAAAAAAAAAGCAAGTTATTTCACATCAGGTCTTACGTTCTGCTTTAACTTACGGCACATGCAGAATAATGTCCCCTCGCAAGATGGAAAAGTATAGTATGATATGCTCTTATTTATGCTGTGATCATCTCAGCCTATGTCACTTTCAGCGGTTAGTCTAGGTTTAGAGCTGGAAACCAGACAGCAGCTTAACACAGATTTAGATCAAACTGAAATTCTGACAACTAACAAGCGTGAGTGTGGAGAACCAGAGGTTCAGTCAAATGAGGGAACGTTGACCATATTTTTATAAGCAATACTAATCAGAAATCATTTAAGATACTGTCTGATAAATGTACTAACCCTTGATGATTTATCATCACTTCCCCCACACACTTGTGCATGTTATATTTTACAGCTGGAGTGTGTTGAACATCTGGAAGCAGATTTGTCGAGTGTCGTCTTCATTCTTGTCGCCGAGCTCTTGCAGAACGCCGCCGACGGCCTCAAACACTTCCTCTCCGTCCTCGAAATCTGAGAAATTCATATCTTTACCGACATGCAGAGGTGCACATTAACACATTATAGTATTATTATTTGTATTTTTTTAAACAATTTTTATTTGTAAAATATTAAAATATTCAAAAGAGGTATTCAAAAAATTCCAAAAGATCATTCAAAACACAGTGGTGGTATATCACACTCATTTGGTTTAATTTACCTACTCTGGCCATTAAATATATATATATATGAAATGCTTGAGAGCTGCGTCAACAAATATATAGTTTCTGCCAGAAAGAAATGATACTATTGTCAGTAGAATGTACGTTACATACTACTACTAAAATTATTAAGGAATAATCACAATATTTCTTCCATGTTTTAATTTTAATTGTAAATCCCCTTTGTTTGCCAAAAAATTAAATTTGTTTAATTTTCATTAATTAAAAGATCAATTAAATTAATGTTTTGTCTTTATTCGATAACCAGAACAATTTAAATACACAACATAATTTCTAAAGGAAAAAAAACATTTCATAAGGCTATAAACAAAGCTTTTATATTATTAAAACTATTAAAACACAGTAAACAAGGTGAAAAAATATCCACGATTTCATACGACCCTAAACATGTAATTTTTGTTAAACCTTTAATGATTTGATGTTGAAGTGTAGGTATTACGTGTCTATTTGAGTAGAGTGCTTTGCTAATACAATTTAATTTAACCATTTAAAAAAGGAGTCCATAAAAAATTAAAAAGAAAAAAAAAAAAAAAACACAGCATACAATTTTTTAAAATTTGGAATAAAAACAAAAAGTATTTCAGTTTGGCATTTCAATGGTAATTTGAAGGTTGCGTCAAAAAGTTGTTGTTCTGATCTAGTAGATAAATAGCTGTATTCTGTATGTTTGACTCGTGTACGATAATTTTCTTCGAAATACAATAATTTTGAGCTTCTGGTACGATACTTGGACATTTCCAATATGGCAACACTGGGTCGGACTCGGTGCGCATGCGCAGCAATAACACGAGCGAATGTGTTCCTCTAGAATCATCTTTCATCTTTACAGGCCACTTTAAATCTCAGCTTCATGTCTCCAGGCTATTTCAGACATACAGTATGTGCACTAGATAGTGTACTCGTCTAAGCCGTACTAAATCTAGCCTGGTGTCTGACATACAAATGGAAACCAGCTTTAGCAATCTGTTTAAGTAACGCAGATTCGAGTAAATGTAATTAGTTACTGTACTTGAGTATCTTTTTGTAGTTTTTACGCGTGTCAAGGATATTGCACGTTGCTCTCGTCTTCACTAATCTTTTTAAAGCATTCTGTACTCTGTCTAAACAGATTGCAGTTACACATTACATTGTGCATGGCCCCTAGCGTTTTCTGCCAGGGGGGCCACGTTATTATTCATATCACAATACAGGAACACGTGAAGCACCATATCTTGTGCATTTTGCCCGTACTCAGCCAGATCTGTCAACAAGGCTACTTTATGTGAATGCGAGTGCTTTAGCAGGTAGTGAATCACAGGTGTTTTATAAATGCACTATAAGCCTTTGACTTTTTAACTTTACTCAACATTATTTTATTCACCCGTTATACTGAAGAGACCTTTTTGAAGCAGCTTGTTTTTTTGCAATTCTGAGGCGTTGAGTTTTATTTTGGTGTGACTGCTCTCCTCGCAGATCAACTCTTTCTTGATTCTGTTGCGGCTCTCTGTGCCTTGTCTTGGACTTTTATGTCACTTCCTGTTTCCTGTGGTGTTTGTAGTCAGTTTGTAGTCCATTGCTTCCCCTTGATCAGTCTCCCCAGGTGTGTCTTGCTATCTTATTTTCACCGTAAGGTACTCTTTACAACTCTAATCAAACAATATTATTTAAACATATTTAGCTTAAGCTTAAATCCTTTTGCTTTGTGTGACTATATCATTTAATTATATATCTTTCAATGTAGCTTCTGTGATTGGTCTGTTTTACATCTTAATAAAAAAAAAAAAGAAGTTCAATAGCACAAAGTAAAGCTAAAAAGCATAATTACATAATCTTCGTACCTGACTAATAATAGGTTAATAACAGGTTCTCCATTCATTTAGTTTAACTTTATATTCACATTTATACACAATACTTTGTAATTTAGCCTATTCTTAAACAGACTACAGACATACTATAAACACTATGTAAAACTAATTATATAACAAAACTTATCGATGCTATCTGTTAACAGTTCGTTTTTAACATAACTCGCATGCTGGACAAATACATCTTTGAACATTAAAATAATAATTGCAAAAAACTAATGTGAAACCTTTGGTGTTTCAGTTGCAACAAGTTAAGAACATTTTTAATAGCTTTTTTTTTGTCATTTAAAAATTAAAAATAAACTTTCAGATAATGCTTTGGGTGTGGATCAGAACACCTTCTCATGAAACCGTCAATATCTGAATTGATATCATAATTGCTTTTTCATTACAGTTTGAACAAATTCAGCCGAATTATCCAAAATACGTGTACGAGTCTTACTTGCTCCGGGAACCTGTTCTGAGATATATCTGTGATAGTTAAATACATAAAGGTGTATGCTGTCTTCAAATATAATTTTTAAAATTCACTTGTTTTTTCATCATTCTTCTCTCTGATTTAGAGCTGCATTTCTGTTATGTAAATATGTTATTGGCTGCAGCTGCATGACACTGAGTCAGTTATATCAAAAACAGTTTATTTTTCAAAACAACATCACATTACACATCTACAGACGGGAGCAATTGTGGCAATGTATAAAGACGGAGGACGGAAAGAGAAAAGAAGGGCATAAAGATTAGAGAAAGCAAAGTGACTCTTCATTACTATTCATTACTCAGTACTGGAAAAACTGAGCTCTCGTCTATGAATGTCGTCCAGGATTTGCTGTAATCCTCATCCCCCTCAAACCGCGCCTTCCACAACTACCCATGAGACACAACACAAACACACACACCACACCACACACACACACACACACCACACCCGACACACACACACACACACACACAAACAACACACACACACACACACACCAAGCACACACACACAACACACAACACACACACACAACACACAAAACACACATACCATACCTAATACATACATACATCATATACACCAAACACAACACATATAACACACACACACACACACCACACACATACAAATATACACACACACACACACACACACACACACACACACACACACACACACACACACAAATACATACACACACAAACACACACACACAAAAACACACAACACACACACACACAAACACCAACACCACACACATTATACCACAACACACACACACACATACACACACAAAAACACACACACACACACAATAAAAGAACAATGTAAACACACATCAAACACAGCTGATTGTAATTTTCAGTTCAACAGTCTCATAAAACATCAATGTGTTGTGCTGTCAAAGGAAAACACTCTTATAGCTAAAAAGATCATTTATAAAACGAGAGTTCCGGTGCTTGACTCTGATTGGCTGAGCCGCGATCGAAGCTGTTGTAAATTACTCTACAAACATATACCTTTGCTTACGTTTGTGTGTTGCTCTGCAACCACTTTGTAGCAACCACAACTGTTTCTGAGGAGCTACATTGTTTGGTGGAAGAATACTGTGTTTATTAATATCATTACTCTTTATTTGCTCTGCTTTATTTTGTGAAACTTTACTACGTATATATGGAATAATAAACCGTTTTATTATAAAGGTATAAACCCCGTGAGCGGGTTTACAGTGAAATTATAACAGGTTTTAGGCACTCCGCTTCGCACCAAACGACGCCCCTTAGCTGTTATAAATTAACGGTAACCAGGCTTCACGCGGTTATTGCTTTTTAAAGGCGGGTAAGCCGATTTCTGGCTCAGCCAAGTTGTATTTGAAATCACCAAAACAAAACGCACTTATCCAAAAAAAGGGTTTCGCCATCATTTTGATAGATCCAGCCCCACACTACGTACGCAACCAGGAACGAGTTAGTTCTGTGAAAACAAGAGCCAACCCAATGTTCACCGAGTTAGACACAGACTGCGGAGCGGGCGTGACAAACTATACAGGAACGCATTATAATAGTGATGCTGTCTCACCAGATATATACACATATATATGGTCTACACTGGATGCGGCGCGGCACGACTCGACAATCTCCGACAGAAAAGTAAACTGATGCCTCGTTCTATTCATGACGTGCTGACACAAATGTCAAATGTTTTTCAGCGGTCGCTTTGTCGCGTCCAGTGTGCTAGTCTTTAGCTGTTGCGGCGCAGACACGGTGATACTCACCTATCGAGAAGAAACAAAGAAGCTCGGCTGTTTCCGTCCTTGGTTCTAGACAGCGCTGGGAAAGCGGATCCGATGTTTAAACGGGTCCTAGTATGTTGCATTTTGTTTTTTTTGTGGCCTTTTGTAGTTTTGCGTTACATCATGGTGGTTTGTTTGTTTTTCTTTTTTTTTTCTTTTTCTACTTGTCTTTTTAGTTTTTTTTTATTTATTTTTTATTTTTTTTTTTTTTTTTAGGTTTCTTTTCCCGTTTTTTTTTTTTTATTTGTGTTTTCTTTTCACTTCTTTTTTTATTTTTTAAGGGGGTGAGGGAATCGGCGATGCCCGGTTTTTTTTTCTAGATTGTATTTTTTCGTCTAGCTTTTTTTTTTTTTTTTCCTTTTTTTGAAGTTGGCCTTCTTGTTTCGCAGACGTTCCTTATTTGTTTTTTTATCCGCACATCTCTATTCTCTGTCGCTCGGCTCGGTTGATGTGTGTCACGTGCACTGAAACGCTCTCTTACAGTTTCGTATTGTCCCCGTGTAGACACGCCCCTTATTGCTGGTTGGCTACAAGTTTGTTTTGCTATTCGTCCCGAATCAGTTTTCTAAAGCGTTTTGAAAAAATACATACCCCACCTTTAAATGAGCTGTTAACATCACCGTACTTTGGTTCAAAGAATCTAGTTCCAGACGGATGATGAAATGTGAGATATTTCCCCGTGTGAGATTAGTTTCTCTGTGTTTGTGTGTAAAGCAGGCTTGTGATCGACGCTGAAGCTCCAGCTCACCTGGGAATGAGGGCTTTGGCCTCCTCTGCAGCCTCGGGACACAGATTGGCTAAACTTGCCAACTCAAACTTATGAAGCTTCTTCTGCAGAAGTAAGCTGGAAACACGGCCACGTTATCATTCATATACCTCTCCTCTGTCCGGACCTGCCCCTTCCATTACACGTACCCGCCGACCCCCCCACCCGCCCCTCCCTCTACCCCGTACCCTACGCTGTGAGCCGCGGCCGGCTGGCTGTTTTCCCTCGCGCCTGCAGGATTATCTTGCACTTCCCCTCCTCTCTCGGCTGTTCAACCATGACACCCCACTCCCCGCGTTCCCGACTAGTAGGGCCGTTGTTTCCCAGCCCCCTCCCCTTCTTTTTTCGTACCTACGATTTTGCTGTATTCATTTCCAGCATCGGCCCATACCTTTTTAATGGGGTTTCCTAGTATTTCATCTAATCACAAACCACAATCTTTCCGTCATATTGACTTGGTCCCACACTGGGGGCTTTGGCTACGCCCCACGCCCGTGGACCGAGACTTTTCAACGCTGAACTGGTTATTGACATTGGAGTAGTTTGGTTAAAAGTAAATCCATAGGTATGATACAGCACAAATGGGTGGCAAGACTTCCAAAAACCATCAGCCCGAAGGGATTGTCACACACACACACACCAACCGCTCGATTTGCACACGCTCCTCGCGGCGCGCGCACAGCACATCAAACACACGCGCCGAGCGAGCGCGCTCGCTCGGCGCACACACACGACACACGCCGGAGCGCACAGGCGAGCGCGCGCAAATCACACACACCACACACACGCAGCGAGAGCTCACGCGCTCGCGCGCTCTCACACACACACACACAAACACACCACACACACACACACACACACACGCGGAGCGCGCGCGCGCAACAGACACACACACGCACGCGCGAGCGCACACCCTCGCTCGCACACACACACACACAGCCGCGAGTGCCACAGGCACAACACACGCTCGAGCTCACACGAGCGCTACACAACACACACTGCTCGTGCACACACACCCCACACACCCACACACAAACAGCACACCCACACACACAAGACCTCGCACACACAAGCACACACACACGCGCCGATCGACACTCGCGCGCGCTCACACACACAGCACACACGCGATGCACCACTCTCGCCACACACACCGCTCTAGCGCACACGCGCTCCCACACACACACGAACACGCGCGCACACACACACACACACTCTCTCACACACACACACACACACACACACACACACACACACACACACACACACACACACACACAACACAAACACACACACACACCCACACACACACACACGCATACACACACACTTATACACACACACACACACTCACTCAATCCACGCACACATAAAACCTCAGAATAAAAATAACTCACACTACTAGTGGGATTAATTTTTTTTTCTTCAAATATAGCCTAGCTATTCAAGTCATCTAATGAAAATTCCTAAATTTTGTCATATTGCAATATATAATCACAGGAAAACAAAACATACAATATCAAGTTTAAACAGCTTTTTACATCACAGCACTCTGAGCATGTAGAACTACACAGTCTTACTACTGCTGCCATGAAGAGGCATGATAAGATTCTGTGTTGTAAGCAGCTTCTGCAGAGCGTGCTGACCTGCGCACGCTGGCGATGGTCTCTCGGTTCTTGAAGCGGCTGAATCTGGCCGTGTAGTTGAGGGTCTTCATGAAGACCTCCGACAGCTCCTGCTCGTCCTCCGCGCTCTCGTTCTGCTGCTTGCGATGCTCCAGCAACATGTGAACCTCCGAGTTCAGCAGCGTCTCGGCGTTCTCAAACTCTGAGACACATCAAGCATCATGAACACATCTCCGCATTACCACAACAAAACACTGAGCTAGATTAACCAATCAGGAACTCCAACGACACGCAACCTGACAGTCAAGTCAAGACACGAGGTAGTGAGGCTAATTCAAAAAGTCAGCTTTTTAGTCATTTTCGGGTGAGGGCAGATAGAGACAAAAAAAAAAAGACTGAAAAAAATGTAAGCGAAGCAATGCACTTTGCTGTATATTTGAAAGTAAAAAAAACAAAAAAAAAAATTTTTTTTTTAGAATAATTTAACTATCACAAAAGAAACAGCAATGACCAAAAAAAATAAATCACAATTATACAAACAAAAATAAATAACATTTATTTGTAAA
>JADLZN010001966.1:0-46717 GCA_018155175.1 Sinocyclocheilus anophthalmus
ACAACCCTGTCAGCAAAAAGTCAACCAATATTATGCATCCATTATCAGTAAAGCTGATAATAAAACCCCGCTACATAGTTTGATGACAGAAATACAGCTGTCTTATAATTCAAGTGGTTAAATGTGCTTTTCGCCAAGTTTTCTAGCGCTAACATCAAAAGATGTCTCATGGACATGTAGCTCACAACAAATAAAACATTAATATCATTACTAACAGTTTAATCAAGCAATCACTGTAGCCCCTGTATCTCTTGCTAGTGCATTGAATGCAATCGCTGCTGAGTTGCATCTTTCTTTCTAAGACGTTCTGCCCTAAACCCACATTTTGGTTATTTTCCCCATTCCCACTTGTATTATTGCTCAGGCAGCATCGTCATTATCACCTAAAGGTTGGGACAGTGAGTCAGTGTAATACTAAGGGATGATAAGCAATGCACTGCAGCCTGTTGTAGTCAGATCTTTCATTTGCCTACATTGCAGCTTTGGGAGATGCAGCTGACAACAATGCTTTAACACTATCACCTCCAGTGTGATCAACTGCCAATGCAGGAAGAGGCTCTGGACGACCTACTGAGAGGAACCGTGATAGACCAAACTGCCACTGCACCAGGAAGCAGGTCACTGCACTTGCTGTACCCTCAATTACTCACACACATAAACATAAACACACAGAACAAAAGCATGCTGTGTGGATGATAATTTATGTGCTGTGTTTACACACTACTGTATATTCATCCTTCCTTCTTTCAGCACCCCATTCACTGGATCCGCATACACGCTCTGTGCTTGAATGAATACAACTGGTATAAAATGTAAGCTGCTGCCCAAAGCAGCCCCAGGGCACTACCAACACCTTCTTTTCACTGCCATATGTTTAACATGCTCAAAGCTAAAGCACGGAGATGCTATTGTGAGATCAATACAACACTGAATAAAAGACATCAACATTTGTACTTGGGTCATAAAGGCTTTCCCTGGGACGAAACAGCCACAGATGGTGCCTATTAAGAGGTACTAAAAACTAGATTAGAAGAAAACGACATAAAAGTCTTTCACCCCCTCCCAAAGTTATGATTTATGCATTTTTATTTCTTAATTATTCTATTATGAAACAGGGCAGACTATAATCCCTCAGTACTCAAGCGAGCTTCAAAAGGTGTTAACGCAAATCAGATGAACACCTGCATGAAAATCCTATCAATATTGCAGGAAGTTTCGACTCTTAAATTAAACAACAAATACAACGAACAAAATTATAATATATATTAAAATATGGCATTTAAGAAAACAGATGTTCTTCAAGTAAAAAAATAAATAATGCGTCTTTTGTAGGTAATGCGGTTCTGTCAAAGTACGTAAAACACTGATACTAAAAAAAATGCCCTCCCAACTTTATTGATAACACAAATATATACATGAATTCTTACCGCTAAGCGTTTTCCCTTGTCTCTCACTTCTGGTATTCCCACTTAAACTCGCTTTCCTGCAGTTTTTTGAGAAACCATGCCTCAAAACAGCTCTTGTCTTTCCGCAAGCTCGCCTCAGAATGAGCTCTCCACAGCAGCGCGCACGGGACCGCGTTTCTATGGCACCGCGAGGAAGCCAGGCATTGCTCAGCGCGAGAGATGCTTTATTGTAATTGTCAAGGGGACACACACACACACACACACACTTTCGCCAAGCCAGAGAACGGTCACAACTGCTTCAAAAGCATTACCCCGCAGCTTACGCAACAAAAATGTTTTATTTATTCATTCAAGTAAAAATAGATAAATATAAATAAATAAAACGTTAATCTGTTACCTATTGATGTAGGCTATAATTGTATTAAATTTAGGCTACTGTAAGCAATCACAAAATAACTTTTTTAAATAAAAAAATGCATCACCATATCATTGATGGTGAAAATCTATTTGTGACCCTGGACCACAAAACCAGTCATAAGGTTCAGTTTTTCGAAATTGAGATTTATACATCACTGAAAGCTGAAGAAATAAGCTTTTCAGTGATGTATGGTTTGTTAGGATAGGACAAGATTTGGCCGAGATACAACTATTTGAAAATCTGGAATCTGAGGGTGCAAAAAAAAAAAAATATTGAGAAAATCGCCTTTAAAGTTGTCCAAATATATGTGACCCTGGACCACAAAACCAGTATAAAGTCGCTGGGGTATATTTGTAGCAATAGCCAAAAATACATTGTATGGGTCAAAATGATCGATTTTTCTTTTATGACAAAAATCAATAGGATATTAAGTAAAGATCATGATCAAGATATTTGGTAAATTTCCTACCGTAAATATATCAAAACTTATTTTTGATTAGTAATATGCATCGCAAAGAACTTCATTTGGACAACTTTAAAAAAGATTTTCTCAATATTTAGATTTTTCTAAATCTAGATTCCAGATTTTCAAATATTGAATTTCGGCCACCTATTCTCCTATGCGAACAAACCATACATCAATAAACAAGAAAAGAACTTATTTATAAATGACCCTTTTGACTGGTTTTGTGGTCCAGAGTCACATGTTATATGCAACAAGACATATTTACCTTTTTATATTTACCTACATTTACAATAAAATATAACCTAGTTTTAAAATACATATTAGATACATCTTAATTTTCTTCTTATTTCAATTATGTACATTACAGCACATTTTACGGTATGTTCTTCTATTAATGTTTTATTATTATTAGACCTATTACTAAAGTAGATCAGTTATATAATCTTATCAATTAATGATAGAAAATACACAGGCAACAAAATGCCATGCAATAATACTTGTAATGCTGTAACAGAATTTTATTTAATAGTGGCTTTCAGCTGTCAATTGTTTTTTTTTGTTTAAAAGGATTTTTTTTGTACTAATAGCTGATATTGTTATACATGTGCTAAATTACCATTATTTAAAAAGTTTTAAACACATGGAAGACTCTATAATGTTTAATTTATAATGAAGAACGGGTGACGAAAAAAGTATGCATGTTAATTAAAAGTTTCATGAATTTCAAAAAATACTGACAAGAAAGGCTTAGTTGTTATTTTCGATTAAAATGATAAAAGGGCAGGAAGGGTAATTATAAAAGACCTAAAAGGTTCATCTATGAAATGCAATGAATCATGCAGAAGACTGTATTGTTAAGCTCCAAAATGACAACAAAAAAAAGTATTATATCAGTGATTCACACAACTTGTGCACTTTATTTCAAGTCATACAATAGTTTTGCGTGAAGACCATGAACATGTATGGATTATTTTTGTGAAACTTTCATGTCATTTCAGAGCTTGCCAACCCCAGTCCCAATTCACTCATTATACTGAAAATAGCTGCCAAGATATTCTTTAAAAAAAAATCATGTTTTGTGTTCCATAGAAGAAAGCAGCCTATAGTTTGAAAGAACTTGTGGGTGTGTAAATGATGACAGAATGTTCATTTTGGGTGAAATTTTCCTTTAATTTTAATTATGGATCCATGCAGGATCCAGGTCTGACTGTGTTGCTCAGTGATGCATGCATGGCTGCATTAATAAGCTCCTCCGTCTTACAAACCCTATGTGTCTTGTTCTTACATTTATGTGGTTTGCTTCTACTTCTCCAGCTGCGATGTCACAGTTCCCCCTAGCCGACTTCTAGACAGATTAACATCAGTGATCTTGTAGCTGCATTGGGAGGGGGATGTGCTCTTGGATAGAGGGAAGGGTGGGTGAGCAGAACCCTGGACTTTCATCTCTGCTTTTCTCAAAGGCAGTTAAGCTACACAGAACACTCCATATGCACACTTTACTAAAACATACCGAAACCACTCATAAGAACTTCAAGAGATAATCTGATGTAGACGCTTTTGAGTGGCCTACATATATTTGCCATTTCATAAATATTATCTAAAGATTTCCACCAGTTTTCCAGTGGTGCATGCAGTGCTATTTTTCCACTTGGAGCATATTTCAGTATATTTTAAGCATGATACAGCACATCTTTTATTAAACACACAATTTGCTTAGTGGTAATTGTGGCTTTGTTATGTTTTGTATTAAAACACGAATCAGGATTTTAGATTTCAACATATGGGCTTTTAGAAAAGGATGCTAATGACGGCAGAGGGAAGGCTGAGGTTTGAATGAGGAGCCTCTGGAGGGTTTGGTCAAAAGCGCAGGTCTGTTTTAATTTCCATCTCCTGCCTACAATGAGATACTGTACAACAAGGCTTATTCTAATGTAAATCATGTGGTAATTATGTGCGCTCTCAATCACAAGGGCTAGGTTTTTCGCAGTGCAGACTGATTTTTACAAACTAACAGAATGAAGCATGTGGTTTTAATTGGTAATTTATTCTGGACATGAGGATGTACTGTAAGGCAGCTATCAGTTATTGAGCTAGAGTGGAATTGCGCAGGGATAGCAAAAAATTAAAGAGACAATTCAGTCAAAAACAATCATTTATGTACCATCGCTCCTATGTAATATAAGATAAAAAGTCACAATTAGCTTTTTTCTTCCGTGCTAGAGACAGGATTTCATCCATGTTTTTTTCCATACATTTATTTTAATTTTTTTGTAGTCATTGTTTTGGATCCAATTATCTTACTGTATGGACAAAACATTCAAATCATATCTTCTGTTGTGTTCAGTAGAAGAAATAAAGAAATACAGATGAATAGATTCAATTATTCACTATCATATATCGCATTAAATTAACAATACTCATGTAAATCATCAATAATGCATGTAAAGTAAAGGCTTCAAAGTGTGTTGAGGGGTGGGCAAATCTTGAAATCACTTAATAAAGGTGGAGAGAGGGAACAATTCTTGATCATTCTTGTGTATATATGATATATATATATATATATATTGCACAATACCTCAAATCACAGCGAAAACTATCTATCTATCTTCTTATCTATCTATCTATCATTCTATCTATCTATTATTCTATCTATCTATCTATCTATATATCGATCTCTGTCTGTCTGTCTGGCTGTCTGGTCTTGTTTATGGAGCGTGACGTTCCTCCAGTCTCTCG
Organism: Sinocyclocheilus anophthalmus; assembly: GCA_018155175.1. Classification (NCBI taxonomy): domain Eukaryota; kingdom Metazoa; phylum Chordata; class Actinopteri; order Cypriniformes; family Cyprinidae; genus Sinocyclocheilus; species Sinocyclocheilus anophthalmus. Next base: position 5,027 of record JADLZN010001966.1, read on the forward strand.
TAGGGAATCCCGCTTCACTTCCGTCATTCGGTTGTTGAACTTCCAAGAGCGTAAATCAATCACGGGCGCGCGCGCGGTGGACGCGTCCATCAGTCATCTCCCGTTCGCGCTCAGACCGAGGCCGTGACGTCATCGCAGCGAGGGTCTCCGTATCTCAGGTGTATCCCGGAGCTGTCTGTCTCTCCAGCAGTCTGTCTTCGGCTCATATCAGGAATAACGCGGTGGCCCGACCGCGCGTCTCCAGCGACATGGGAAAGACTCGAGCGCTGATCCTGCTGTGCGCCGCTGTCGGTGAGTGTCCTGCGGGAACATCTGAACTGCAATTGTAGCAAAGAAATGACAAACCCTCCGCGTACGGCGTGCGTCTGTTGTATTTGACAAGTAACAGTGTTCCTGTCAGAAACATGAGAGTGTTTTGCTAGGTTATCTAAAATGTGTATAGATTTGCATGATATTTACAGTAAATACCTCAAAGGAAGTAAATGCATATTGATGTATAGTATAAATTTGCATAATAAATTAGATCTAACTACGTCTCTGAATCATTATAGAATTGTTCTGCCATTTTTTTTTTATATTATTAGATTTGCACGGTCAAAATTGACTCTAAATTCCTCAAGGGATGTATAGTATGCATACTGAAGTAGCCTATAGTTTAGATATCCAAATTAAATTAACTCTAACTATAATCATTATAGAATTATTCTGCCTTGATGTCTGACTATTTTTTTATTTGCATTGTCAAAATGAACAGTAAACACCTCAAAGGGTATATTAAATGAGCTCTCTATAAAATGAGAAATGATGCCTGGCAAACTTTGGAAATACACGTTTTTATTTCAAGTAATGAAAATGTTTTTTTTTTTTTTATGGTTTTAGTTTTAGTTAACTATAATAACCCTGCACTTAGGATATGACATGGAATGGCATGCAAACTTATACTCTTAAATATAATAATTGTAATTTGAATCAAAAAGGGTTTCACAGCTTTTGTCAGTTCCTCAAATGACATTTTATTTACGAGTTCTGAAAACCATCAATGTACTGGTGCTTTAAAGAAGCCAGAAACCAAAACACTGATCAGAAGAACCTGTAAAGAAACACCAAGAACTTTTAACCTTCAAAGAGCCAATTGGTTTTTGATATCATTTTTTGAACCTAAATACTGCAACCCTTGAGGAACAATTTTTACAGAAACCTGGCATAAACTTTCTGCTTTGCATATTACATGAGACCTAAATAAACCTCTAAATTATTATAGAAATCTTCTCTTGATTATACATTTTGACCATGTAAATCTGAAACTTTTAGTGTATAAATTAAAAATGTATGTAAGGTTTTTTAATTCATGATTTCATACAGTGTGAGATGCTGACATATCTGAGTTTTATGCATGCATGTATTTGCATATGTATATTCTCATGTGCACCTGTGCACAGTAAACAAACTTCAAAACAGACCAGAATATATCACCTTTCCTCTCTTTTCTTGCTATTCTGTATTAATTTATCACATAGACCGGTCTGTTAAACACTCCTGTATTGACTTTAATTAAGAATTTGTGATTTTCTAATGCTGACAAGATTCCCAATAGACTTGATTTATTTTAAATATAGTGCAAAAGAGAATAAATAAGTATATGGTGAAAATAACAATGCTTTAAAGCACACATTTCTCCTGTATCTTCCCCAGTTTTAAAGTTGCTCAGTAGGTGCCTACAGCTGAAAGCGTGTCAGTCTGTGTTACATGAGCTCTCTTGTAAGAAAGGAATATTTTAAGATAGTCTTTTTTCATTTAGTGTCATTTGCAAGTCTAGTGGGGTGAGAGTGACATGGTTATCATTAACATGGTGCTTCATTTGCATTTGTGGTCTTTTTTTGTATGAAAATGCATGCGTGTTTTGAAGATAATCCTCATAATCCCATTGTAAAGTGGCATACACCAAACAGCACTTGTGTGCTTATGAAATTCAGGAATCAGGTCAAAATATTCATATTCACATGTCACATAATTAGTGATTCTTCCTCACTTTTCACCATCCAGACAATTTTTAAATGCACTGGTACAATTGATACAGAGAAGCCCAAACCAGGCCATTTTTTATAATTTATATATATATATAATTATATTTAATATATATATATATAAATTATATATATATATATTATTATTATTATATTATATTGTTATTTTTGAAATCTAAAAAAACAATTATTAGTGAATTTGTTATAAATAAGAAATAAATACTAATTAATGTTTACTTTCATTTTAATTATATAGATCAGTGCTTCCCAAACTGTGGGCCGCGGCCCCCCGGTGGGCCGTAGCGGTATTGCAGGGGGGCCGTGGCTAGGCTAAATCAAAATATTAAAATAATTAAAATATTCTAATTGTTCTAAAATGTGATTAGAACCTCTTTTTACAAAAAATTAAAAACACAAAAACATTTTTTTCCCATTATAGCGAGGTGAGATACATTGCTTATTTTCAAACTGACGTTGGTTGCTTAGTAGGAATTCAGTCACAATTAACCGTCAATTCAAAAATGCGACGGTGGCTGCTCGGTAAAAGAGGAGCAGAGGATGACAATCCATCCTCATCAACTGGACCTAACTGCACTTCAAGTAAACGAAAGACTCGTAAGTACAGCGAGGAGTACTTGTCCATCGGATTTACAAGTGTTGGTCCTGCTGACAACCCCACGCCTGTCTGTGTGCTATGCTCAGAGACCCTTTCTAATGAGGCACTGAAACCATGCAAGTTACGCCGTCACCTCGAAACAAAACACGGGTCGTTTGCCAGCAAGCCTCGAGAATTTTTTTAAAATAAATTGAAAGATTACCAGCAACGTAAAAAAGTGATCGAGTCAACCTGTGTGACGGGTGGCGAAAATGAAAAGGCAGTGACAGCATAGTATGAGGTATCAAGACTAGCTACATCTGGAAAGCCCCACACCATAAGTGAAGACTTAATTTTACCAGCCGCTAAGCAGATGGTCAGCATAATGCTGGGAAACAATGCAGTTAAGCAACTTAACTTGATTTCTTTATCAAACAACACGGTTAAGCGCCGAATTAATGATATGGCCGAGAATGTGTTCCAGCAGCTAATTTGCAGAGTTCAAGCGAGTCGTTTTTATGCAATTCAAATCGATGAGTCCACAGACATCGCGGGTATGGCGAATTTGCTCGCATTCGTTAGGTATGAATGTGATGGAGAAATTGAGGAAAACTTTCTTTTTTGCAGACCTCTACAACCAAACGCAACTGCTGAAGCTATTTTTGACATTCTGAACGATTTCATAATTTCCAATGACATCAACTGGACAAAGTGCGTTGGACTCAGCACCGACGGTGCTCGCGCTATGCTGGGCCGACACAGTGGAGTGGTGAAGCGAGTCAGAGACGTGGCCCCGCTGCTCACTCACGTACATTGCTGCATTCACAGAGAGGCATTAGCCGCTAAGAGAATGCCCATGGATTTAAAGACCGTTTTAGACGATCTTGTCAGAATGGTGAATTACATTAAAAGTCGTCCACTGCAAGCACGTTTGTTTTCCCTTTTGTGTGAAGAGATGGGTAGTGAACACCGCCAGCTTTTACTACATACCGAGGTCCGCTGGCTCTCACGCGGCAGAGTGCTCACCCGGCTCTTCCAGTTACGTGACGAGGTCAGAACATTTTTCATTGATTCCAAATTTGAACTTGCAGACCGCCTCTGTGATTACGACTGGCTTTGTAAATTGGCCTACTTGGCAGACAGTTTCTGCCACTTGAATGGACTCAATCTAGCCCTACAGGGGACAGCAGTAACAATGTTTCACGTGCATAACAAAATAGAGGCAACCATAAAGAAAATTGATCTGTGGGGGAAAAGAATTGCCCGAGCCAACTATGAGTCCTTCGAAAACGTGTCCGACATTTTGTCCAAGGAGGAAAGGCCACTACCCGTCACTGCAGCAGTTGCTATGACAGAGCACCTGCAGGCTTTAAAGTCTCAGATGCAGGACTACTTCCCTGACATTAGCAAACAGCAGAGCTGGATACAGTATCCCTTTGCCAACCACAGTGAGGATGTCATTGCGGGACTCACCTACAAGGAACAGGACAGCCTCGTCGATCTATCCTGTGACAGCACCTTGAAACGGATTTTTTCTGAAAAAACTTTGACTCAGTTCTGGTTACATGTGTCAAACGAATACCCTGAACTCACCAACAAGGCAATAATGTTTTTGATGCCGTTTGCCACAACGTATATGTGTGAAGTGGGATTTTCGGTGCTTGTGGCCTTAAAGACAAAGTACAGGAATGCGTTGAGTGTGGAATCTGATCTCCGTCTTAAATTGACGTCGATTCAACCAGACATCAAATCCTTAACAGCTGAAAAGCAACATCACCCATCTCATTAGGTACTGTCTGAAAGACTGCTGATCAGACTGTGGGACTGTTCTTTACTAAAACTGACTTAAGTTTACATCATTCCTCAGTTTAAATGTAGTTGTTTTTTTTTAAATACATAGTTATGTATTTCATTGCAATAGAATTGTGAACTATGTACAGTAGCTTCTGTTACACACTTTGATGCAATATAATTGTAAATAGTATGCAGAAAGTATGTAGTGTTATGGATTTAAATATATTTTTAAAGAATGTTTACATCATCTTACTTTCACCAGAGTATAAAAAATATTAAATTTTATGGTAGTTCTCACATTAAATTCTTACAAACTGGTTAAAAAATGGTGATAATTTAGTGCAAAGAGACAATCTGTTTATTAAATATATCTATATTTTTTTAACAAAGGGGGGGGGGGGGTGTGGAGCTTTTGCTCGTTTGTGGGGGGCCTCACCCCTCTGAAGTTGGGAAGTCTGTTGTATACATTTTAATCATAATTTATATTAATTTAGATTAATGTAAAATTAAGTAATTTTACATTATTTGAATTAATGTTAATGTATATATTCATTAATACAGAATAAAAATTTACTTGGTGCCCACCAAAGCCATCAATTAAGTCTGCTGGCCCTTAGTATTAAAAGGTTTGGCACCTCTGATGTAAAATGAATGGTTTTAGTCATGTCGAATTATTATAGAATAAATCACCTAATACCTTCTTTATCCCAACAAAGTTTATGGGTTAAATCGGGTAGGAAAAGCTCTTTAATGTAATAATTGCAGGTTACCACTTTTTATAGTGTGTATAAAATCATAATAAACCAAAATATAAGAGTTAATTGTCCTGTTTCATATGGAAATCCAGACATTAAGTTGTTTGCCAACACCATTTCATGCTGATGTCATTGAAAGCAACTATGAAATAAGAGCAATCAATAAAGCAGTGTTGTGTTCGTGTTTTGAAGGTTTATGCCAATGCAGGTCGGTGACGGTGTCCGGGGGCCCCCTGCTCCGGGTAGAGGGCCAGCCACTGTCTATTCGCTGTGATGTATCGGAGTATGAGGGCCCGAGGGAGCAGGACTTTGAATGGACCGTAACACGAGGGACAGAAACCATCAAAGTGATCTCGACGTTTGATGATCGTTTCACAGACCGCTCTCTTCAGGACCGCATCCGGAGCGATGACATTAGTGTGTCACGACTAGCAGACAACGCCGTTGAACTGAGAATTCAGGAGGCTCGAGTTAGTGACAGCGCCATCTACCGCTGCAGTACTCCGAGCACAGACTCATTCATTAGTGGAAACTATGAAGCAGACGTCCAGCTGCAAGGTCAGTATGTGGTGTTTTAAATGATAAAAAGTCACCTGGTGTAAAACATTTGCGAACAAATAAATGAAACAATTGCATAATGAATATGCAGAACATGCGGTTTAATACAAATTAATGCAACTAAGTATTGTCCCATTCAGCGGCACGATGAGTCACGTCGGTGACGACGAATTGGGATCTCGCTTAGAGAGACCAATCCACTTCGAGTGTAAACTAAACGAGCCAATGCACATTGGCATGCGATGATTGCATCCAGCTGCCGCTGATCACAGTGTGAGCATAAAAAGGCAACCGGTGCAACGCATACCAGCTTTTCGACAACATCGTTCTGCTCCTACCAAACTGCTTCGTATTAGGGCTGTGCGATTTGGGGGAAAATATCAAATTGCAATTTTTTTGACAGATATTGCGATTGCGATTTGATTTGCGATAAGTCAAGCTTTAGCTCAATATTGTCAATAATGTGCAGCACAGTATGGGTATCATTACCTTGCTGAAAAATACAATAGAAACCGTCACATCAAGTCTTATAATTTCCATTAAACCATTACAAAATTCCTTTTTGTTTTGGGCATTATCCAATCGGAAATTACTGTTGTTATTGGTTGCCATCTGCCAGATTACATCCCACCAATATAATCCATCAAATAGACACCATTATAGTTTACATTAAAACCAAAACAATTCCCATTATAACCCTGAAATCCATAAATTATTTTATTGTGTTTTGGTAGGGGTTCTATTGGGGTTTTTTTCAGCAGGCAAGATTATAATGGTATAACTACTTTTACAGAATTAACTTAATTTCACAGAAAATATTTGTTTATTTTTTATAAATAAAGAACTGTATTTCTTAAGTCAATTATTAAAGTATTGCATTTCATCCAAGTGAAATTAGCAAGCAGTTAGACTGAATTTACATTAGTTTTAAACGCGGAGCCAGGCGCGAGTCAACACAGGTTGCGTCAAGCCTCATCCATCACTGCCAGATGGTCGTGGAGACTGGGTTTTTTTTTTTTAATGGTGGGTGTTTACGCATTTGGCTAGAGCAGTGCTGATTGGGGAGAACGGAGGTGCGCTCACTTTATTGGTTAGTAAGACTGCAACTCAAGGCTTGCAGTCATGCATATGCTCTGGAACAGCTTAATATTGCGTCCACATCGCAGGCTTTGCGATTAAGAAATTGCAACGTCTCAAATCGCAATTTCGATTCGATTTCAATTAATCGCACAGCCCTACTTCGTATGTGTGATGAGTCTAGCTCGCTCTCGGGAGCTTTTTGTGTTGGCGGACGGCACTTCAGCGGTGGTCGTTCCTGTGTCGAGTGGGTTGCGCACTTCAGACTGCACTACCCCCTGTCGTGCTGCAAACGGCCGTTTCCCCTGTGCGTCTCAGCACGTAAAAGAGCATTTCCCTAAAATAGTCAATTTGTCTAAACGAGTACAATAAGCGGGTGCGTCTTTGTAAAGATGATGGATCGTCTTTTTAAAGATGCTGTTTCACCCATTCGTTTCTGGATGTGGCCGTTACCTGGTGCCGGGTGATGGTCACGATCGCTGCCTCACGTGTCTGGGCATTAAGCACGCTGAGGTGACGTTCGCGGATGAGTCATGTCCTCATTGCGGGAAGATGACCATCTCGGAACTGCGGACCAGGCACCGTTACCTCCAGGGGAGCGGAGCTCCGTTGCCTCTGCCACGATCTAGTGTTCGTCCTGGCGGCAGCCAGGCGTGGACTACTTCGGGCAGTAGCACGGGCGGTCTGAGGGTTACAGTGGTGGCAAACCCCTCAGGGAACCAACCCTCGGGGGACCATCGCTCCTCTAGCGCTTCGCAACCAGTTGAGCCGCCAAAGGAACACGCTGGGCCCTCTTCAAAAAGTGTACCAGCGGTATCCTTCGGTGCTCCTCCCGATGACTGGATGTCGATCACTACATTGGAGGCAGAGCTCTCTGGAGAGGACGATCCGGCTGTGCTGCCACCCACCGGGACTGTGGCAAGGCCTGAATTGGATCCAGAGATGTCGGCTATGCTTTCCCGGGCCGAGAGGGTAGGGCTCGAGTGGAAACCTCCATCGCGTCCCGGGTCCTTGAGGTTAGACGATTGGTTTCTCGGGGTGGCTCGCACTGGTTCTCAGCGCCCCACTCCGGTGCAATTCTTCCTGGAGGTGCATGAGGAGCTCACCAGGTCATGTACGGCACCTTTTACTGCCGGAAACCGACCTGCTGGTTCCTCCTTCCTCACCACCCTCGACGGTGGTGCAGCTAGGGTGTATACAGTGACAGTGACATGTGACATGTGGCCAAGTATGGTGACCCATACTCAGAATTAGTGCTCTGCATTTACCCATCCAAAGTGCACACACACACAGCAGTGAACACACACAAACCAGTGAACACAAACCCGGAGCAGTGGGCAGCCATTTTTGCTGTGGCGCTCTGGGAGCAGTTGGGGGTTCGGTGCCTTTCTCAAGGGAACCTCAGTCGTGGTATTGAAGGTGGAGAGAGCGCTGTACATTCACTCCCCCACCTACAATCCCTGCCGGTACGAGACTCAAACCCACAACCTTTGGGCTATGAGTCCGACTCTCTAACCATTAGGCCACGACTTCCCCAAAGTCGTGGCCTAATGGTTACAAGGGTCCCCCCGGTGGAGCTGTCGGTTGCAATGCAATTGTGTCCTAATACCGCCTCCACCCGGCAGGGCGAGCTGTGCCTCCCCCCCTGAGGGACCTGCACAAGGGTGGTCATGATCCGGAAGTTCTGAAAGAGCTCCGAACCGCTAGTGACCTCGCGCTCCAAGCGAAGAAAGGTCACCGCGAGTTCTCTGGGTCGTGCGATGTCCACACTTGTGGTCCAGGAGCACCATCTCTGGCTGTGTCTGGTTGATATGAGGGACACCGACAAAGTTCAGTTCCTTAATGCCCCTGTGACCCAGACCGGCCTCTTCGGCGAAGCGGGGCTCGCGGTGGTGGGTGGGTCGAGAGCTTGGCCCCGCAGCTCTCGCTACAAAGAAGCAGACTGAGGCGGGTAGTCACACCCTGACGGGCAGCTGCTGCCTCCAGGCGGAGGAGGGCCGGGTGGAGAATCTGGAAAAATTCGCACCAAGAGAGTGGTGTCTCTGTTCCTGGGTCCCAGGAGGGCACGGAGAGTCGTGGACTGACCAGCACCGGACCACACTCATCCTCCACCATCGCCAGCAGGCAGCAGCGTGCGGGCGGTTCAAGAGCGTCAACAAAGGCCCTGCTCATGCACCCTCTGCCAAACTGGAACCAGGTAAGCGTTGCACCGCACACTCAGATCCCTCTTCGGTCCGCTCACAAGTTGGGTCCCTGCGTTCCACCTTGCTGCCCCACTGCGGGTACGGCGGTGGTTCCGCTTGCACGGTATCTGGGTGCCTGGCAAGCGCTACCCAACCCATCTCATTGGCTTCTGCAGACAGTCAGCCTCGGCTATGCGATTCAGTTCGCCCGGCATCCCCCCAAGTTCAGTGGCATCCGCTTCACGACAGTGAAGGCGGCTGATGCTCCTGTCTTGCGTGTGGAGATCGCAGTCCTACTGGTGAAGGACGCGATAGAGCTGGTTCCTCCAGCCGATGAATACAGGGTTTTACAGCCCTTACTTCACTGTATCCGAGAAAGGCGGTGGGTTACGACCAATCTTGGATCTGCGTGTTCGCCAGTTACCGTTCAAGATGTTGACGCATGAACGCATCTTCGGGTGCATCCGTCCCCTAGATTGGTTTGCAGCAATCGACCTGAAGGACGCGTACTTCATGTGTCGACCCTTCCGCGCCACAGACCATTGCTGTGGTTCGCGTTTGAAGGACGAGCATATCAGTACGAGGCCCTGCCCTCCGGGCTGTCCCTGTTGCCCCGCGTCTTCATGTAAGTTGCGGAGGCAGCCCTTGTTCCCCTGAGAGAACAGTGCGTTCGCATTCCCAACTACCTCAACAACTGGCTCATACTAGCTCAGTCTCAACATCAGTTGTGTGCACACAGGGACTTGGTGCTTTCGCACCTCAGCCTGTTGGGCATTCAGGTCAACTGGGAAAAGAGCAAAACTCTCCCCGACGCAGAGGATCTCTTTCTCGGTATGGAGTTGGATTCGAGTCGAACAGACAGCAAGACTCACAGAGGAATGTGCACGTCTGGTGCTGAACTGCTTGATTCGTTTGAATATACAGTGGTGTGAAAAAGTGTTCCTGATTTCTTTTTTTTTGCATGTTTGTCACACTTAAAATATTCAGATCATCAAACAAATTTAAATATCAGTCAAAGATAACAAGTAAACACAACATGCAGTTTTTAAATGAAGGTTTTTGTTATTAAGGGGAAACAAAATCCAAAACTACATTGCCCTGTGTGAAGAAGTGTTTGCCCCCCTGATAAAACTGTGGTTTATCACACCTGAGATAAATTTATCTAGCCACACCCAGGCCTGATTACTACCACACCTGTTCGCAATCAAGAAATCACTTAAATAGGACCTGCCTGACAAAGTAAAGTAGACCAAAAGATCCTCAAAAGCTAGAAATCATGCCGAGATCCAAAGAAATTCAGAAAACAAATGAGAAAGAAAGTAATTGAGATCTATCAGTCTGGAAAAGGTTATAAAGCCATTCTAAAGCTTTGGGACTCCAGCAAAAACCACAGTGAGAGCCATTATTCACAAAAAGCAAAAACATGGAACAGTGGAGAACCATCCCAGGAGTGGCCAGCCGACCAAAACTACCCCAAGAGCACAGCGACGACTCAACCAAGAGTTCACAAAAGACCCCACAACAACATCCAAAGAACTGCAGGCCTCACTTGCCTCAGTTAAGGCCAGTGTTCATGACTCCACCATAAGAAAGAGACTGGGCAAAAGTGGTCTGCATGGCAGAGTTGCGCTGCTGAGCAAAAAGAACATAAATGCTAATCTCAGTTTTGCCAGAAAACATCTTAATGATCCCCAAGAATTTTGGGAAAATACCCTGTGGACTGACGAGACAAAAGTTGAAAGTTTTGGAAGGTGTGTGTCCCATTACGTCTGGCGTAAAAGTTACACTGCATTTCAGAAAAAGAACATCAAACCAACAGTAAAATATGGTGGTGGTAATGTGATGGTCTGGGGCTGTTTTGCTGCTGCAGGACCTGGAAGACTTGCTGTGATAAATGGAACCATGAATTCTGCTGTTTACCAAAAAGTCCTGAAGAAGAATGTCCGGCCATCTGTTCGTGACCTCAAGCTGAAGCGAACTTGGGTTCTACAGCAGGACAATGATCCAAAACACACAAGCAAGTCCACCTCTGAATGGCTGAAGAAAAAACAAAAGACTTTCCTTTGGAGTGGCCTGGGAAAAAAAAGTCCTTACCTGAATCCTATTGAGATGCGGTGGCATGACCTTAAAAAGGTGGTTCATGCTCGAAAAACCTCCAATGTGGCTGAATTACAACAAATCTGCACAGATGAGTGGACCAAAATTCCTCCACAGCGCTGTAACAGACTCATTGCAAGTTATCGCAAACGCTTTGCAGTTGTTGCTGCTAAGGGTGGCCCAACCAGTTATTAGGTTTAGGGGGCAAACACTTTTTCACACAGAGCCATGTAGTTTTGGATTTTGTTTTCACTTAATAATAAAAACCTTCATTTAAAAAACTGCATGTTGTGTTCACTTGTGTTATCTTTTACTAATATTTAAATTTGTTTGATGATCTGAAAGTGTGAAAACATGCAAACAAAATAAGAAATCAGGAAGGGGGCCAACACTTTTTCACACACTGTTATTAGAGGATTCATGGGGCATATGGCAGCTGCAGGCCTGGCAGTTACACGCTGGGGCTGCATGCTTAATATGAGACAGCTCCAGCATGGCTCCTGGTCCGAGTCACGAGGTGGGCGTGGCCCAGCGCGGCACTAACGGGTCCAAGTTACCAACGGTATGTCGTTCAAACCTTCAACGTGGTCAGACCTTTCGTTCTCCGGGCAGGAGTGCCAAAACAGGTATCCAGGCATGATGTGTTACAAGGATGCCTCCAAAACCGTTGGGGGGCACGTACCACGGGCGCAGGTCGGGGTATGGAGGGGCCACCACTGCACTGGCATATCAATTGTAGGTTGTTAGCGTGCGCCTTGCATCTTGAACCGTCTCAAAGGGGGCTTACGAGGGCAAGCACGTGCTGGTCCGAAGGGACAACCGGCGAAGATTGCGTACATCAACCAACAAGGTGGTTTGCGCTCCCGTCGCATGTCGCAACTCACCAGCCACCTCCTCCTTTGGAGTCGGAAGATTCTAAGGTCACTTCGTGCCATTCACATTCCGGTTCTGCTCAACTGTACAGCCGACGAGCTGTCACGAGCTACGCTCCCGGGGAGAATGGAGACTCCATCCCCGGATGGTCCAGCTGATTTGGAGACGTTTTGGGGATGCTCAGGTAGACCTGTTTGCCTCTCCCTGCTTACCTCTCACTGCCAGTTGTTTTACTCTCTGACCGAGGGAACACTCGACACGGACACACTGGCGCACAGCTGGCTGCGGGGCCTGCGCAATTATATGTTTCCCCCAGTGAGACTTCTCGCACAGACGCTGTGCAAGTTCAGGGAGGACGAGGAGCAGGTCCTGCTAGTTGCGCATTACTGGCCCAACCGGACCTGGTTCCCAGAACTTATGCTCCTCGCGACAGCCCCTCCCTGGCCGATTCCTCTGAGGAAGGATCTACCCATGATCAGAGATCGAGGGCACCCTGTTGGCACCCACGGCGAGACCTCTGGAACTTCAGTCTGGTCCCTGGACGGGACGCGAGGTTCTGGTGACCTACACAAGAGGTGTAGTACACCCATCACTTAGGCCGAGGAAGCTACCAATCGTACGAGCACGATTCCCTTGAAGTGGAGCCTGTTCATCGAGTGGTGTTCTTCTCGTCGAGAAGACCCCTGGAGATGCCCGATCGGGGTCGTGCTTTCCTTTTTGCAGCAAGCGTTGGAGCGAAGGCTGTCTCCCTTCCCCCTCAAAGGTTATGTCGCTGCAATCGCTGCTAACCAAGACCCCGTAGAAGGGAAGTCGCTGGGGAAGCATGACCTGGTCATCAGGTTTCCTAGGGGGGCGGGAGAAGGTTAACATCCTCCCGTCCCCCCTCTATAACCTTTTGGGACCTGTCTCTAGTGCTCAAAGCACTACAGCAGGGCCCGTTTGAGCCTTTGCAGACTGTTGAGCTGAAGTTCCTTTCGATGAAGTCTTTGCTCCTGCTGGCATTGGCCTCCGTCAAGAGGGTAGGGGACCTACATGCATTTTTGGTCGACGATTCGTGCCTAGGTTTGGGCCGGTGGACTTCCAGGTAATCTGAGGCCCCGACCTGGATATGTGACAAGGTTCACATACTCCAGTAAGGGATCAGGTGGTGAGCCTGCAGCGCTGCCCCCGGAGGATGGCAGGACCCAGACATAGCTTGCTCGTCCGTTTTTTTTACGAGACTTGAGATGCTATGTCGACCGAGACACAAAACGTTAGCGCCCTAAGACCAGTCTTTGTCGTTCGGAGGATGGGTAATAAGGGGATGCCGTGTCCGAAGGCAGAGGAGGCCACTGGATTGTGGATTCCACACCCTGGCTTTATCAGGCAAGGGTGGGACCCTGCCCGCTAGTTGCGAGCTCACTATACTGGAGTGTGCATCCTCTGGGAGCTGGCTACGTCCCCCTCTTTCTTTTCCCCCCCCCCCCCCCCCCATGGGGCAATGAAGAGATGAGAGAGAGAGAGAGAGTGAGAGAGAGAGCACGCGCAATTCTGTTGTGTGATCTTTGATGTTCACTCACTAAGCGAGATCCCAGTTCATCAGTCACGAGGGTTACATACGTAACCGAGACGTTTTTCAAGGTAATGAATCCAAATTTGAGACAGGAAGACTAGAAGACTAGACTGCAAACAGTGTTATTTCGGGGCATTTAAAACTAAAAACTGATACGTTTTATTGTCTCTGTGTGAACTGGAAAAATGCAAATTTGTAAAAATGGTGACATCATGCATATGGGTATTACATGTTGGCCTAGTGTTACTTTACATAGTGACATTGTCAACTACTGCGCCTGGCAAACCCATAATACAGTGGTTTTAGTCATTTTCATGGATCCATGTGAATGTGGGATCATTTTGACAATGTTGTCGTCTGTATGTGAGACTTTTCAAAAATGCAAAGAAAAAACTTTTCTGTTTTCAGTACATCATTGTCATGTAAACGTACCCTCAGTATCACTAATAAGCTATTATAGTTTTTATTAATATTTTAAAATAGTTTTTATATTCAATTAATTATTCTTTTATTTCCTTATTTTATATTAATTATTTATTAAAATTGTGGTCACTTTGTTGTTTTAGCTTTAGTTTTTTGTATTTAACTATGTCGATCTAGTTTTTTTTCTTTTTTTTACAAACTGGCCATTTATGTCTGTGAGAAAGTTATATTCACTCGACAAGCTCGCGCATCTTGCTGCCCCGCCGCACGCTCAATCCAATTCTGCCATTTCCATGAGGGTTACAATTAGAGATGCACCCCGATCACTTTTTCCCAGTACTCGCCCGATACGATACTTTTATTTTTGGTACTTGCTGATAACGAGTACCGATACCAATATTTTTATTCCATTTGTACATTTTTTTTTAAATATTGGGTACAGAAACAAAAAAGAGTATGTATAATGTTAGTTGTTAACTTCATTTATCAAATAGATACAGTCAACCCAAAATTTATTCAGACACCTTCAACAGTTCTCACATGATAACAGTTTATTCCCTATAGTTTAGAAAATGGTAATAAAAAATAACAAGAACTCCGAGTTAAAAAAAAAAACAATCAGAACAATGTTGTTGTCAGAACAATTCAGCTTGCTAATGTTAGTAACTTTGATAGAAAGGTTTATGAATGGTTACACATCAACCAAAAAAATGATTCAGACAGTTGTTAGTATGACAGTATTTACACAACTATGAATACTTTGTTGGGCAGCCCTTAGCCTCAATGACAGCATGTAGTCTCCTGGGCGTGCTGTCACCAGCTTCATGCAAACCTCAACTTCAATTTTTTTCCCAAACTCGGTCTGAATAATTTTTTTTTTTTTGCGGGGGGGTAGGGGGCAAAAAAATTTGTGTATCAGTTTTACTGGTAGTCCATGTTATGAGGAATTTTGGGTATAATTTGTCAACAGTTTACTTTATTTTGCTATCCTCATTTGCATAAATGAACTATAGTGTCCTGCGCCCTCTAGTAAAAAAATATCAAAAATTATATTTGGTGTCTGAATAATTTTTGGTTTCACTGTATTTCCTTCTGTTATTTTCACACTTAATTGTGCCCATTAAAATTTATTTTACAAGTTGTTGTTACTTTCACTGTTAATTTTTTGCTCTAAGGTACATCATCTTTAATTTAATAGCATTAGAGCTGCTCCATTGCAGCGGCTTAGTACTGTAATCACGCGCTTTGCTGTAATAATGCAGGGAACCACTCGTTAATAAATCTCCTAACTGTGATATTTTCAGAAATCGAAGTCGCGTTTTTTCATCTGAAACATGCTGCGGTTTATATTCCAAAGCCACTCATATAATGCAGAAACACTAACGCAAGCAAAACACGTGCAACGCGTGCACATATTTGTACAGGTGCAGAATGAGAGGGACAAGTAGTACAGCCTAGCACATTTCACACAAACTGCTAGATTCACTTAAGCCAGAAAGTCGTGTATGCCTAAGGTTTAAAATAAATGATGTTTATAGTGAATGCCCCTATAAATGGTCTTATTTTTACGATTTAGTTTTAATCCAAATGATGCGTGTGCTAAGTGAGTGAACATCAAAGATCACACAAAAGAATTGCTCTCTCTCTCTCTTTCTCTCTCCCTACCATTAAGTAACTTGAGCATTGTTTTACTTACTTGTTTTTGAAATATCCGACCGAACTACAAACTTTCCAATGACGTCTGTGAGAAAGGTATATTCACTCGACAAGCTCGCGCAATCTGCACCACCGCGCGCTCAATCCACTCAGCGTGATTTGCTTACCAGCTGGCGCAAATCTGCTGTAAAGGCATTAATACTGAATGTTTTATTTATTGCATACATATACTTCGTGGACATCCTTAATCTCTAATAACTCCATTCTACTGTCTGTTGTCCTGTTGTTGGTGTTTCTTTGTCTGAATATGGCACTTATCACATGCTGTGTGGTATCGGCGTTTAGTATCGGGGCATTTTAACGAGTACGAGTACAAGTACAGGAGCTCAGTATTGGGCCTAGTGCATCCCTAGTTACAATCACCTCTAATCGTCCATATGCACCTAAATGGATGTCATATGTGTGTATGTATGTATAAGTGCTCCGAAACCTCCTTCTGGAAGGATGGGTCTTCCGCAACATACCTGTTCCAAGTGGAACGGATACGTTTTCCCAGTGTTTTCCAATCTCACTGAGTGGATAGTGCTATGACAACAGTGACTGGTCTTCTTGTTGCGAACCCCGGCCTACACCACAAAGGGGTGCAGGCGGCTCGCACAGGACACTGGAAGGGGCAGCCTCCATGGCGCTTTGGTAGGGATCACAATTCGTCGGTCAACGACGTGACTCGGAGTGACCAACTGAAAGGGAACGTCTCAGTTACGTATGTAACCCTCGTTCTCTGAAGGAGGGAATGGAGACATCACGTCCCGTCGCCACGGCTGCTGTACCACCGCTGAGCGGCCAGGTCACCGGCTCTGCTCCTCAGCGAAATCCTGATATGTGTTGCACCGGCTGCCTGTTTATGCTCACGCTGTGATCAGCGGCAGCAGGATGCAATCATCGCATGCCAATGTGCATTGGCTCGTTTAGTTTACACTCTAAGTGGATAGGTCTCTCTAAGCGAGATCCCAATTCGTCCGGCAAAAGACGTGACGTCTCTGTTCACTCCTTCAGGGAACGAGGGTTACATACGTAAACCGAGACGTTTTTCAGGTATAATGAATCCAAATTTGAGACAGAAAGACTAGACTGCAAACAGTGTTATTTCGGGGCACTTAAAACTAAAAACTGATACATTTTATTGTCTCTGTGTGAACTAGAAAAATGCAAATTTGTAAAAATGGTGACATCATGCATATGGGTATTACAAAACTTTTCTGTTTTCAGTACATCATTGTCATGTAAACGTACCCTCAGTATCACTAATAAGCTATTATAGTTTTTATTAATATTTAGATTTAGTATATAATTATATTATAGTTAGTTCCGTAGTTTATATTTTATTATTATTTAAAATTGTAAGTAATTTTGATTGTTTATCCTTTTGCAGTAGTTTTTGTATTTAACATGTCTATCTAGTTTTTTTTCGTCTTTTTTCTTTTTCATTTAATGTTTTATTTTTTTAACTAAAAATTCCAAACATTTTGAATATCTAAATATTCTTAAATCAAGTTATATTTACTTGAGAAAATTATTTAAAATATTAAACCTTGTTTTTTGAAAAACAAAATCATCAAAATTAAGTGAGTGGATTTATAAAACAAGTTAAAAATATCTGTCAGTGGGGCAAGAAAAATAATCTTAAATATAGCTGCAAGCAGCAATTACCGGGGTTCAAGTGCTTTAAGGCCTTTAAGGTTCTATGCTTTTAGAGTCTAGGCCAACCCGAAATGTATGGCTGACACTAAAACACATCCATGATGGAGAATACTCTAACAGAGAAACACACAGACATGAAAGGTAAAACTATTATATTAAAACTCATTAAGAATTCAAATTTCATTGGCTGATGGCAGCCATGTTTTTTGAGATATGTGAATGTCCTCATAAATACTTATGCCACTTCGTACAAAGACACGGCAAACCAATTTTCAAGTTGACCGGACTAACGGGTGCATATACTTATAGCCGTTTTTATGTTTTTTTCCCCCCTGTTATAGTGCCACCAAGTGGCCAACCTTCATGTTTATTTTTACTGTAACCTCAGAATGAGCTTTTACATAGGTGTTCTGAGTTTGGCAAAAATATATCTTTCCGTTCAAAAGTTATAGTAGAGTCAAGAGTTAGTAAAAGCGGCTCCGCCCCTTACAAAGTTTTGGCATCCTGTCGAGATGGTGAGTCGAAGGTTCAACATTTTTGATAATTATTGGTATTAACTCTCCAGAGAATCTTTCTGCACTGGTTTGGTTCCTATCAGGTGAAAAACCTAGGACTAATTCGCAAAAGTAGGCTTATCGAAAAATCCAAAATACGTGAACATTTTGCAGTGACGATCAAATCATGTCTTTTGTCCGTCGTGAGCAAAGGATTCCAAGGATATAAGGCTAATAAGGATATATTTTTCTGACCTCATTGGTGGATATTTTTCTTGTTTTAAGCATAATCTCATTTAGTTTTAATACATTTTTCATTGAACAAGATGAGTCATTTTGCGTCTCAAGTAAATATATCTTGATTTAAAAGTGTTTAGATATTCATACCAGAAAGCGAGACAAAAACACTAAGAAAACAACTTTTTGCAGTGTAAAATTGCCCTTCAAAAATTAAGCTCTGGAAAATTGTATTAAATACAAACACACATTTTAAAAAATCATTATTAATAAGAGTTGGGCATGCAGTGCAATGCATTGAACTAGCAAGCCTAAACTCTGAACACCAGCAGCGTTCATTATGCAAAATTCACTGGGTTAATGATATTGCCATTATCATTAGTTCATGAGCACTGACTGATCATGTTGAAAATTAGAGTAATCACTGCAGATTTGCGTATGAATCCACAGGACATGTAAAATATCTCAATTGTTTCTCCTGACAGAAATGTGATTAAATGTCAATGTAGAATTGTTTTGCTGGCTCTCAGATGTTTTTCAGAAGTAATAGATCTTAATACGAACTTGAATGTTTCTTATGAAATACTCCCAAGATCAAATGATCTGCTATTCACATTAATTGTATAGCTCTAAACTTTTACTATAAGACTCACTTATTTATTTACGTTTATCTGATATTTCAGACATTTTAGACAAAATTGATATTACTGGTCAAAAGTTTGCAGTAGTTAGGATTATTTAATGTTTTTGAAAGAAGACCCTTATGCTCACCAAGGCTGCATTTATTGGATCAAACATTATGAAATATTATTACAATTCAGCATCATTACTCCAGTCTTCAGTGTCACACGATCCTTCAGAAATCATTCTAATATACTGATTTGCTGCTCAAGATACATTTATGATTATTAGCAATGTTGGAAACAGCTGAAACGCTGTTAAAAACAGATGAAAACTTATTTAAAATACATGAAAAATATCTTAATTATTACAAACTTTTGTAAACCGTGAGTGTAACTAAAGCTAAAATGAAGAATCCATTTAAGTAACAACTGAGAAATAATATTGGCGCCTTATTGAACATAAAATCTAGTTGGAACAGAAGTTGTCATGTTCAGTAGCTCTTCACTTTGAGGGTAATCAGTATTGAAAATATTTATAGATTGCATACTGATCTGCAAAAAGCCTGTCTAATGATGTTGACTGCATGTATCACAGCTTGTTACAAGATTTCTGAGGTCTGTTGGGTTTGTCTTCACATTTCCGTTTTCACAGTGATGTGCTGTAGATAAGCAGCGTTCCTGCGTGGCACACAAGCTGATGAACACTAGCATTCACACTAACTACCTGCTGTCAGGTGCTGCGTTCCCTCCTGTCTGCTTGTTCGTGGAGTAACATGCTAACTGTAGCAGGTGGAGAGTTCTGGCGACTCCATCAGATCCAGCAGAGCGCTCGTGTACAAGAACCGCAGATCAGTCAAGATCAGATCGGTGATAATCTCAGCGGTTACTGTTCTGAATGATGTTGATTGGCACAGAAAAGAATTGTAACTCAAATCATATTTATTTATTTAAATTAATGTATTTATTCAAAGTTTAAAACTAAATGTGTGATTATTGCAAATGTACAGTTTAAACGTAGCGAGACAGACAGTTGTATAGATAGATAGGTCCATCTATCTATCTATCTATCTATCTATCTATCTATCTATCTATCTGTCTGTCTGTCTGTCTGTCTGTCTGTCTGTCTGTATGTATGGGTGTCTGTCTGTCTGTCTGTCTGTCTGTCTGTCTATCTGTCTGTCTGTCTTTCCATCCAACCATCCATTTAACCGTCTATTTAATTGTCCATCTGTCATCTATATATCTGTCTATCCATCCATCCATCCATGCAACAGTGGAAGATGATGGGATAAGAGAAAAATACACACTGTTTTGAAATTGTTGCCTCAAGTCTTTAGACATGTTAACATGAGACTAGTGAGTTTAGTCCATTTACTAATCAAGTAAACTAGATATATACAATCAGAATGATTGATTCTATTATAATTATAGATTATAGTGTTTTTGTGTTGGTTCTTTTGCACACCAGTCTCTTCCTCCTTTGGTTCTGCAGTTAATAGTTGATTTTGACAGAGCAAGTAAGGACTTTTGATTGTATTTAGAGAGGTAACTTCTTTGACTGCATCTGTTTCCACATGAGTTCACCTCTGATAGTTAAACTCGTCGATCTGGTTCCGTGACTGGTGCATGACGTCCTTGTGATTAGACCTGGTAGACACAATGTCGGCTTTTATTCTTAGACTAACATTGTATCTTTTTAGTAATGTTCTGTGTTTTGTTTCATTTTTTTGTGCGTCTATAATCTAAGTTCAATGGTTGGATGACGGTGTACAATGGCATTTCTTGCCGTATTATTGCAGTAATTTATTGACAGTAAAGTGTGTTAAAGCAAACAGTTTCCCCACATGACATTTTTTATGGAATTGAACTGGACTGCATTTGTTTGCATGTAAAACTTTAATAGCTTATAATGTTTTGAAACTTAGTTTCATGTAAAATTAACGAGAGGAAAGTAATGAAGTAAAGTGCAGCAGTAAAATAAAGTGCAGTGTCTAATCCTCTGTTAAATATACAAGGAACAAACGTGTGTACTGAAAATGCAAATGTCATGTTTAGTAGAACTTTCCTAAATTTTACAGCTGAAGAAACAAAAATGATAAATGTGCTTCTATTGAAATACTAATATATAAGTAGTGGTCTGATACTAATATCTAGAGAGCAGACTGACAAATAATACTTAAAAGAAATTGTACTTGTATTCATCAAGGATACATAATCAAAAGTGACAATAAAGACATTTATAATGTTACAAAAGATTTCTATTTCTAAGAAATGCTGTCTTTTTAACTGTCTATTCATCAAAGAATCCTGAAAAATAAAATGTATGATGTTTCCACAAAAATATGAAGCAGCACAACTGTTTTCAACATTAATAATAATCAAAAATGTTTCTTGAGCAGCAAATCAGCATATTAAAATAATTTCTGAAGGAGCATGTGACACATAAGACTAAAGTAATGGCTACTGAAAATTCAACTTTGCATCACAGGGATACAATAAACATTTTAAATTTATATATGTACATTGAAAATAGCTATTTTAAATTGTAATAATATTTCACAATATTTCAGTTTTTTTCTTTATTTTTGGTCGAATAAAGCGAGCCTTGGTGAGCAGAAGAGACTTCTCTCAAAAACATTTAAAAGATTTACTGACCCCAAACTTTTGAACGGTAGTATATATATATAAAAAAATAAAAAAATACAATTTTAATATTTTCAAATTGTGCAAAATATATTTGATTTTTTTTACATAGAGGCGTAGGATTTACTTTTAACATTTCCACTCTGAAATTGCTAGTAAATTTAACAAATAGTTACACAGAAACGAACATATTGAATTATACATGAAATTTTAAAGTAAAAATACTGAAATAGTATTTTATTGCAAAACATACTCCAATAAACCTAAAAAAAAATTACAGTTTATGTATTGGCTTTTGGGAGATTTTGGATTCTATACAAATTTCCAGTGAACAATTAATCAGCCTGGCTGATATATTGGTTTATTGGTGTGTTTGTGCTTGTACCTCTTCTCTAAAAGTTTTCTTTTCTATTCCAGTTGTTCCCAGCAGTCTGATTGTGGCTCCCGATGCCCCAAACCCTGTGGTTTGTGAGGGCAGATCTATCAGACTCCAGTGCAACGTCTCCCGCAACTTCATTGAAGGAATTTACCTGTCTCTTACGTGGTCATTTAAGAAGGGCTCATCTCTACTAGAGGACCTGCTGACCTTTGGTCCAGATTTGGGTGTGACGGTTGGCGATGATTACATGCTGCGCTACACAGATGGCGGGATGCGTCTAGAAATGGGAAACGGCGTCTCGCACAGTCTCGTGCTCTCCGGAGCGACACCGGCCGATCAGGGCATGTATGTGTGTACGGCCAGATTGTGGACGAGAGAGCAGGGAATCTGGAACCGCATTCAGGAGAAGACAATGGAGATGGGAGAAGTGACTGTCAACTCTACAGGTAGGCCTGTCAAGATAACAACTTTTTGTTGTGCGATGTATTGCCCCAGAAATAATTGCGATAAGCGATATTGCCATTTTAAAGACCATTTTATGCCACTGAATATATAATCATAATGTAACAGCATAATAACGCAAGAAGGCCACACTTCCAAATAACAACAAACTTTTAATTTTTAAGAATATTTAGATCATGGAAATTAAGTATCAAAATGTTAGATACCTTAAAAAACCTGAATAAATAGTAAATAAACAATTTCTAACAAAAAGTGCAAAGTAACAAGTAGAAAACGAGAAAAATGCACAAATAACTTGTTTGGAGATTTTTCCATCTACAGATTTTTCCCGGACCTTCTTTTCTCTGTAAATTAAGGGTGCACACTATTGCTGAAAAACACAAATCACTACTCAGCAGTCAGATGTCCGTATGCACAAAAGCACAGATCCCTAAACAAGACCATATCTGCAGATTAAACTTTTTTTGCAGAAGCATTTTTTTTTTATTTGAACTAGCACCTCATGACTACACCATGTTATGTACAAGAAGCTGCAAACGACACAGGCGTAAGTGGAATGTACAAAACATGGTGACATTAGCCTAATTTTTAAGCATATATAATGGCCGATATATTGCGTCACCAAAATTGATTGAGGTCATGTACATATATTGCGCGATAAGTCGATATATTGATTATTGCGACAGGCCTACCTACAGGTTAGTTACTTTCTACAACAACTCGATAAAAATAGCCCATAGCACAACAGAATAAAAACACAACTCAATGAAATTAATACAATTAAAATATATTAGTAGAAATTATGTAAGATTCGCTTATGTTAATTAACATTTTTAGGAGAATTTTAGAGAAACCTTCACACTCAAATTCTGCCGTTTGCATAGAGCTGTGTATCGTTAATAATTTTCAATATCGATACCGATACCTTGACTTTGATACTGGTTCCTAAACGATACTTTTTCCGATACAAATTTTATTAAATCCATTTTAACAAGATTACATTACACATTACCTCAAAAAACCTGTTTTAACAACTTCTCTTCCTTTTTTTTTTTTCCAGCTTCTTGAGGTTTTTACAAGACTTCTAGAACTTCCTGATCCACTGCATCAAAGGAACAAAATGTAACCAACACAAAAAAATCAGTGCAAATAGTTTTTAGTTTCCACATCTTTTAGGCTACGTTTACACTAGTGCATTTTCATTTTAAAATGCATAGCTCAGACATAGTCATCATTTCTATTCATTTTCCACTGATTTACTGATGAACATTAGCTGCTGCTAGAGCTGTCTGTCTATGTTTTCTTTCCGGGCTCGCTGTTCCGACTCAGAGGAAGCTCATTCGCTGCTCATATGTCGTCATATACACATTCAAAACTCACCCTGTCCTCCGATGACGAACGTCCATTACACTTCCACGTTCAGTTTTGTACTTAAAGAACCTGGAAAACAGATGAAACATGAAGCTAATAAACATACCAATTTGACAGTAAATGATTTGTATGTGATTTTCATGAGATTCTGCCTATTTTTATAACAATACAGGGTGTTTACATGAGAAATGCTAAGCAGGTGTAACGATTTGCTTGATTTAAAAGGCTACAAATAGCATATTTCAGCAACATTATATGGCCAAAATACACATAAGATCACAATCGGAAGTTATTACAAACACCGATGGTAATTTAAAGTGAGTTTAAAGTGAATATAAGCGTAGTATAAATCGTATAAATTGTCTTATGTAGCATGATGCTACAGTGTGCATGAATGGTCACGTAACTTGCATTTTCGGTCGTGTAGTGTGGACAGAGATCTTTTCTGAAATGCAGTGGAAACGCCAGTATGAACGAGGATTGTTTTAATTTTAAAAAGCCAATTTAAAACGAATATTCACTAGAGTAAATGTAGCCTTACTTCTATGGTGGTTGGGACGCTTACACACTACAGCCTCACATGTGAGCCAAGTCTCTGGGTGTAACCAGCGTAAACTAGTGTTTTTCCTTGATGCCTCTCCAGAGCCAATCACCAGTACTTGATTTAGGTAAATCAAGCATGCTGCATGCTTATTGACTCACAGACGTTGATGAGATTAACCCCTTAGGTACTGACAAGACATTTTAAGATACTCGATTGTATCGAGGCAATTTGATCGGTACCAAAAAAATATCGAACTCGATACCTAAAAGCCCTACATTTTCATAGAAAATGGCATTATTGTTTGTAATTATTTTTATACTATTATAATATGAATTCAGATTTTGAATTGGTTATCAATTTTTTATATTTTCAGTTTTTATCTTGGTTTGTGTTTTTGTAATTTTATTAGTTTTTATTATAGTTATGAATTAGTTTAATCATGTATT
Organism: Sinocyclocheilus anophthalmus; assembly: GCA_018155175.1. Lineage (NCBI taxonomy): Eukaryota > Metazoa > Chordata > Actinopteri > Cypriniformes > Cyprinidae > Sinocyclocheilus > Sinocyclocheilus anophthalmus. The sequence goes on from JADLZN010001966.1 coordinate 29,514, forward strand.
AAATTAAAATAATATATTCGTTTTTTTAATTGTACATTCAATAAAATGAAATTATAAATTATATTAGTTTTGCTTTTAAATTGGGTAAATTGAATGCTACATTTTTAACTTAAATCATAAATATATTATTTTTTATTTTTTCTTAAATACAGAAATTGTAAATGATGCCTGAATTTAATTGACAATGATACCGTATTTTTTAATTAATGTAAATTAAATACGAAATTATGTTAGTTTTTTAAATTATGCATTCATGAAATTAAGTCATGATTTTTTAAAATTATTTTTTTTATTAAATGATCGTTTAAAATTATAATATGCATTAAATTAACTTTAAATTATGTTAAAAAAAAGTTAGCATTTTATGCATTAAGTTTCTTGCTAAAGTCTTGAAAAGCAAATGTCAACTTAAGGAAAATTGAATCTATTAAAAAAAAAAAAAAAAAAATTTTGACATGCACAATTTTGAGTGAACTATTCCTTTAATTCTCTTCCATTATGGCTTTATACTGTTGTGTATTTGCATAATGTTGTCAATTTTATCAGTTTAGTTATGTTGTGACCTCCTGGGAAACTGTCATGATCATGATGCCTTGAAATAATCTAATTTGATTGGATAAAAGTACCTATGATGAATCATTGTTATGCAGTTTGCTCGAATTATCTTTAAACAACAATTGTGAGAAAATGAATAAATAAGTTGCATTTGGAGGAAAAAAGAGAATGAAAGAGATTTGATTATGGTTGTTCGAGTCATGCAGCGCTTCCCTCAGGTATGCTCTTTTGACCGGTTTTATCTTGTTCAATGTCTTCAGGCCTTTCTCACAAACCAGGCTGTTTTAATTCTCGTTGCCGGTGAAATTACTGCCTGCTTACTATATATATACTGTCAATGTTACTGCAGAGTTTTTAATTAAAATCAGGAAGACTGCAAGTGTCTACTGTCTACAGAACCATCCAGCAGACATTACACAAACACAAGCTCTCAAAGTCTTTGTGTTGTTTGAGATTGTAACCAAAAGATGTTAAGAGAATACAAATTAACAAAGCAGTCTGTGCTGTCTAAAATTGATGTACCGAATATTATATTGAGAAACGATTGAGAGTTTGCTTTGAGGGGCCACTTTTACTGAAATGGCTATAACTCTTGAATGGAATGTAATATCTTCACCAAACTTGGTACACATATGTAAGACCTCAATCTTTGGTCAAATTTAAACAATTGCAGAGCTTGGTCACTTGCTGGTGCTATAAGAGTGAAGGAAAAAAAACATAAAAAGGGCTATAACTAAGCAACCCTTTGTCCGATCAACTTGAAAAATGGGATGCAGTGTCTTTGTCCAAAGTACCACAGGTGTCTACAAGGACATTTGCATATCTCAAAACACATGGCTGCCTTTGGCCAATTAATTTTGAGCATCTATTAGACAAGGTCAATGGAGGTCGATCAGAATGAAACTCAATGGGGCCTGTTTGTCTCATGGCCCTAAAAGTCTGTGAGAAGTTTGACAGAAATCAATCACTGCGATATTGTATTTTTCAAGGGCGTAAACAATTGTATATTGTTTTTCACACATACACACAATATTCATATCATCTGATAGATCTCGTCATTCCGAACCACTTTGCATGTAGAACTGAACCGCTGCTGTCAATCAAATCGTTCATTAAATATTCTCAATTAAGTTAAAATCCTACTTTTGAGAACTAGTCCTAGGTTTTTTGTTCAACCTACCGCCCTCAATAAACGTATCTCCTATAGATCAATAATTATCAAAAAAAATGTTGAATTTTACCCTTTGGGTTGCTATAATGGGGTCATTTAGATAAGGGGTTGTGGCCAAAGATACCCAAAAGCCTATAAATCCTGAACAAAAACTGAGAACATGTCAGATGATTCTTAACAAGCATGTTTCATAGAGATCGGCTCATAGGTGGTGCCGTGGCACTATAACTGCCATAAAAGTCAACATTAGATTTCTATGGTAAATAACCTGGAATTACCAAAAATGCTCTTTTTATTCACTGATTTAGCTGGTTACAGGCTTGCTAAATATTATGTAATGCATTTTTTTCTTATGTGGCTTAATGTTGCCTTAAAGCACTTGAACCCCATAATCTATATTTATACTAATTATATATAAATAATAGATATCTTTACTTTTATATATGTCTTTATAAGATATTTTTAACGTAGCTTTTATTTGTATTTTCTGTTTCCATTTTAGTTTTTATTAAAATTTTAGTATTTTTTATGTCTTTACATTTTTACTATTATAGGTATTTATATATTTTTAATTAGCTTTTTAATTTATATTTTACATTTTTTTTATAATTGTCATTATGGCTTTTATATTTTTTATACATATATACGTATTTATCATATTTTAAATGATCTTTTTTATATTTTCAGTTTCAGTTCAGTGTATATACATATATATATAATTATATTCTTTTTTTTCATCTACTATTTATATTTTAGTTTTAGTTAACAATAACAGCACCAGTTTGGAACAACATGAGGTTTAAGGTTGCATACTGGCATATTCAAGTATTTTATATTATTAAGATCTGAATTATTTCAGTTCCATTACTAATACTTCCATATTTTCCATTTTTCTTTCCCTTTAAATCATCAGCGAACTCCCTCATCGTTCAGGTTCAGGATGACACCACATTGTCCACAGGAGAGACGCTGCTCCTCACCTGTTCGGTTTCTGCTGAAGCCTCTGTTGAACTGGAGGTGATGTGGCTGATGAACGGCACCCGTGTTCTGGCCCATCTGAGTCGTGACGGCGTGTTGACCAACACATCTGATGTCGTGGACGTGAGACGATTGGGAAAGTGGGATTTCCAGATCAAGGTTCACGGAGTGGAGATGTCTGATGCGGGACTATACGCATGTAAAGTGAGCGCATGGGTTCAGCACGATGGTGGACGATGGTACTGGGTCACGGAGAAGATTTCAGACCCCGTACGTGTTCACGTTATAAAGCAAAGTAAGTGTGTTGCTTAATTTTTATTGACAGTCCTTTTCCTGTTTCTGAAGTATTATTTATAATATCATGACTCTTAACATAAGCACCCCATAGCGTCTCACGTTTTGTGGCAAAGTGTGACATTTAGAGAAAATGCCATCTGAAGCTCTTTACAGCTGCATATGAATGCGTTCTGCTTCCCTCATCCATAAAATATTAATTGGATGTAGATTATTTGGTATTTAAATGGCATTAAAAGCATAATATGCCGTTTATATTAGTGCAATGAAAATATCTTTTAAGAGATGGTCTTCCATGAAGATGGTTCACAGATCACGTTTTATCAGACTGATGTGGATGAGACGTCTTTTAGTGTCATTTAAGGCTGGATGATATAGGTAAAATAATTTTTCAACTGCATATATCTTAATATATATCTAAATAGCTTAAAATTGTGATTTCGTTTGTAAATAAATTTACGGAACCATTTAGTTACTGTTAGAAATATATTTTATTTAATACTACTAATTAGTAAATAGATTAAAAATAATCAAGGCATTTAAAAAAAAAAAATACTAAATGAACAAACAATAAATTATATTTAATCATTTTTACTTACACTGATTAAATAAAGTACAATTGTTTAAATATAAGTTAATACTGATCAAAAGTGACGGTCAAGATATTTATAATGTTACAAAAGATTTATATTGCAAATTTATATTGCAAATAAAGGCTGTTCTTTTAAACTTTCTATTCATCAAATAATCCTGAAAAATAAAACATATACATTTCCACAAAAATATGAAGCAGCACAACCTTTTTCAATGTTGATAATAATAATAAATGTTTCATGAGCAGCAAATCAGCATATTAAAATGATTTCTGAAGGATCATGCCCAGAACAGAACCATACCGCCAATCCAAACTGTATGCTAATTGTCAGTCATCTTTGACGATAGTGGTCCTGACAGAAATGCTTTAATAAGTAAAAAAATGCCTTCTGTGAACATTTTAGTGAAACCGCAAACTTTAAAGAATCAGTTTTAATGATTCACTCAAATGGGCAGTTTGAAATAATTCATGGAAATGAATTGCCAGTTTTTGTTTTTGAAGTTTAAGCCAGAGACGGTAATTAAAAATCTCTGTCTTCCATTATGAAATCTTTAAACCAAGTGAAATAATTACAATCATAAACATATTCACTATATTTTATGTTGCCAGTTAAATGATCACAAATATGTGTGTATATTCAGAATATCGTAAATGTAAAACCACAGATAAAATCAAGCATGCATGCTAAACTAAACATGTTATTTTACTGTCACTACCAGACTGGTTAGTTCTTAACCCGTCCATCAATGTCTGCTGTCTAGAAGTGAAAGTAGAAATGTTGCATTCATTAGTTTTTCAGTCTGTTAGACTGGATACAACTGATACAGTATATACCACTGTATATATTATATATATATATATATACACAGTGTGTACGGAAAGTATTCAGACCCCCTTATTTTTTTCACTCTTTGTTATATTGCAGCCATTTTCTAAAATCATTTAAGTTTTTTTTTTTTCCTCATTAATGTACACACAGCTCACCATATTGACAGAAAAACACAGAAGTGTTGACATTTTTGCAGATTTATTAAAAAAGAAAAAACTGAAATATCACATGGTCCTAAGTATTCAGACCCTTTGCTGTGGCACTCATATTTAACTCAGGTGCTGTCCATTTCTTCTGATCATCCTTGAGATGGGTCTACACCTTCATTTGAGTCCAGCTGTGTTTGATTATACGGATTGGACTTGATTAGGAAAGCCACACACCTGCCTATATACCTTAGAGCTCACAGTGCATGTCAGAGCAAATGATATTCATGAGGTCAAAGGAACTGCCTGAAAGAGCTCAGAGACAGAATTGTGGCAAGGCACAGATCGGCCAGGTTACAAAAAAATTTCTGCGCAACTTAAGGTTCCAAGAGCACATTGGCCTGCTCATAATCCTTAATGGAAGACTTTTGGACACCAAACCCTCCTATAGCTGGCCGTCCGCCAAAACTGAGCTATCGGGGGAGAAGAGCTTTGGTGAGAGAGGTAAAGAAGAATCCAAAGATCACTGTGGCTGTGCTCCAGAGATGCAGTCGGGAGATGGAGAAAGTTGTAGAAAGTCAACCATAACTGCAGCCCTCCACCAGTCGGGGCTTTATGCAGAGTGGCCCGACGGAAGCCTCTCCTCATTGCAAGACACATGAAAGCCCGCATGGAGGACTCCAATATGGTGAGAAATAAGATTATCTGGTCCGATGAGACCAAGATTTAAGAAAAAACCCCCCTTTTGGCCTTATTCTACGCGTTAGGTTTGGAGAAAACCAGGCACTGCTCATAACCTGTCCAATACAGTCCCAACAGTGAAGCATGGTGGTGGTGGCAGCATCATGCTGTGGGTTGTTTTTCAGCTGCAGGGACAGGACGTCTGGTTGCAATCGATGGAAAGATGAATGCGGCCATGTACAGGGATATCCTGGATGAAAACCCTCTCCAGAGTGCTCAGGACCTCAGACAAGGCCGAAGGTTTACCTTCCAACAAGACAATGACACCTAAGCACACAGCTAAAATAACGAAGGATTGGCTTCACAACAACTCTGTGACTGTTCTTTTATGGCCCAGCCAGAGCCCTGACTTAACCCAATTGAGCATCTCTGGAGAGACCTAAAAATGGCTGTCCACCAATTTTTACCATCCAACCTGACAGAACTGGATTTGATCTGCAAGGAGGAATGGCAGAGGACCCCAAATCCAGGTGTGAAAAACTTGTTTCATCTTTCCCAAAAAGACGCATGGCTGTATTAGATCAAAGGGTGCTTCTACTAAATACTGAGCAAAGGGTCTGAATACTTGACCATGTGATATTTCAGTTTTTCTTTTTTAATAAATCTGCAAAAATGTCAACAATTTCTGTGTTTTTCTGTCAATATGGTGTGTTGTGTGTACATTAATGAGGAAATTTTTTTTACTTAAATTATTTTAGCAAATGGCTGCAATATTGTTAAGAGTGAAATTTTTAAGGGGGTCTGAATACTTTCCGACCCCCTTGTATATATATATATTTATAGATATATATATATATATATATATATATATATAATTTATAGATATATATGTATTATATATGTATATATATCTTATATATTTGTATATATATATATATTATATACTTGGCAATCCAGCATTCTCATTTTTTCATTTAACCCTCAGGTGCTAAATAATAAAATAAACTAAATAAGCAACGAATCAATAAAAATTGTAAAAAAAAAACGTTTATAGACTTTTTTTTACTAAAAGATAAAACTAAAATGACAAAACACAACAAATTACAAAAAAAAACAAAAGAAAGCTAAATGAAACTGAAAATATAAATAAAATCGAATCAAAAATGTAAATAAATTCTTAAACACTATAAAGTATTTGATGATACTAAACTAACACTTGCTCTCACTAAGGGTGCATTTATTGTTAAAAAATTCAGTAAAAAATAGTATATTGTCAAATATTATTAAAATTTAAATAACTGTTTTCTATTTTAATACATATTAAAATGTAATTTATTTCTGTGATGTAATGCTGAATTTTCAGCATCATTACTCCCAGTCTTCAGTGTCACATGGTCCGTCATAAATCATTCTAAAATGCTTATTTACTGCTCAAGAAACATTTATGATTATTATTAATGTCGAAAACAGTTGTGCTGACTAATATTTCTGTGGAAACATGATACATTTTATTTTTTAGGATGCCTTGATGAATAGAAAGTTCAAAAGAACAACAATTAGGCCTATATAATTTATATCTTTTGTAACATTATAAATGTCTTGACTGTCACTTTTGATCAATTTAATGCATCCTTGCTGAATAAAAGTATGAATTTCTTTAAAAATGGCTAAACTGATTAAGACAATTTACACCTCACCAGAAAAGACAATGAATGCATTTCCTAGTGTGAAATATCTGTTCCTCACGATTGTATCGCTATAAACAAACTCCTGCCAGCATTCCCAGAATGTCACTCTTGTTTATTTGTCTTGTTGTGTTTGCTCTTATAATCACATCATTGAGCTCTTTAATACACGCAATCCAATTGACTTTAGTTCGGCTCCTTGGAAAAACGCCGCTGTGTGTGCGGCACAATTATTTGTGCCTTATTTTTGCATTGTAAGATCAAAGTCTGCACCTGTGGTGTCTTGAGTTCTTGATGATGAAGTCATGTTGGAGGTGGTGCGTCTCTTATCGTGGTTTTCTGATAAGTGCTGTAAATAGTCTTGCACACTTGGCATGTTGTAGTTTGCGCTGTTATCAACCAGTTTTGAAAAACGGCGTGTTTGTTGTCGCCTGCGCAGTGCTCAATCAAAGCAGTGAAGTGCACTAATACCACGCTGACATACTGTACCGCCTGAACCCATGCCATATGCTCAGAGATCTTACGAAGGAACGCCGGCTGAATAGTTGAGGAAACAGCTGAAGTCTCTGTCGAGAATTCAGTAGCTGTTTTTCATCTTGTCATGCACTGATGGATGATTTGTACTGCTCAAACTCATTAGCGTTAATGATTTTAAGACCCGGTGAGCCCAGCAACCAAAAACCATGTTCATTCTATATCATCTCTAGTGTTTGGCCTGTTTGCTGTATCGTTGTGTGGGTACCTACAGTATATCATGAGTCTCTTGGATTAAAATTATATATATTTTTTTTTTACATTTTTAAAAATGTTTTTATTTTGTTTTTCCTTTTATTGTGTTATTTATATAATAAATATATTTCTTATTATTTTTTTTTTTTTATTGAATTAATCTTGATGATTTTTATTTTTTATAATTTTTGTAATATGTTTCTATTTCCTTAAGAGTTCTCTATTCTATTCTAATTTTCCTGAATAAAGTGTTTTCTTTAGTCAGTTCTACTCTATTCTGATTAGGGTTGGGTATCGAACTCGGTACTTTTACGAGTGGGGAGGGGGGGGGGGGGTTGCTTTTGCTGAACGATGTACCCTATGTTAAAGCACCGTCCAGTTTTGTGTGAGTGAAGGAAATCCGCTTGGGAGTGGAGAGATTCGTCCTGGCGCACATGGATCGTGTGACATTATGCGCTCTCGACATTGTCATTAAGATCACACTATAGAAACCGCCTAAAATTTGAAATTTACTAAAAACAAGCCTATGGCAAGACATCTGGTAGCGGGGGCACCTAGACACGTACCTGCATATGGTTTCTGCCTTCCTGTTCTTTCTGCGAAAACGCGGACGGGATCGCGGAGTCAATTCATAAAAACGTAATTTACTCTATAGCGCGGAATCACACAGAATTCGTCAATTTTGGACGAATAAATCAAAAGTAGCCACTGCCAGTTAATTCGAATCGCGATATGAACTAGTGTCTGTGAATATTAAAATGCAAAAAAACTGTTTAAATATGAATCCTGCATGTTCCGCTTGCCTCTGTATGTATGAATGGCAGAAACACGGTTTTGTTTACTATACAAATACTGAAGCACGCCTGATGCTCGCAGTGATTTTCGGCCTCTGCTTCTGATATGATGGCATGAACAAAAAAACGTAATCTCCAGAGCTGCTGTGAGAGGCACTTCGCGAGTATTTTACAGTTTCATTTGAGAAAACTAGCATCATCATACTGTATACACAGAAACTTCATGGCAACCTGTCAAAATAAAAGTACGGTTTAACATGTAACATAAATATATTACTCTTGTATTACTTTTGTTATGTAAATCTTTAAATATTCAATTTTCTATCAAATTTAATAAAACAATTAAATGATAAAAGTAAATATTACAATCAGATTAATCACTTAATTGTAGAAAATAATTATACAATTATTAGCCTATTAAAAAATTTTTAAAGGAATATTCACACAATTTTTCTTCCATGTATTAATTTCAACGGTAAACCTCAGTTTGTTTGCCAAAAAATAAAAGGGTTTTCATTTGATTAGGATAAATTAAATAAATGGTTAATGCCTTCATTTGATTTTCTGAAAAATTAAAACAAGAATTTCTGGGGAAAAAAAGAAAGAAAGAAAAAGTTTGTAGAACATTGTTCAAAATGTTGAAATTGAGACTTTTAGACTTATTTTTTTCACTGAAATAAATGTTTTTTTAATTACACAGAGAGTAAAGTACCGAAAAAAAGGTACCGTTGGGTACCGGCACTGAAATTCAGGTACCGATACCGGTACTGTACTGGTTAAAATGTGAACGGTACCCAACCCTAATTCTGATGAATAAAATTATTATTATTAGTGAATCTTTTGACTTATTAATGATTCTCTATTATCTCTTTTATTCTGATTTTTAAATATATATTTTAATTAGGCAAGGCAAGGCAAGTTTATTCACATAGCACATTTCATACACAATGGTAAATCAAAGTGCTTTACATAAAATAAAATAAAAAAAATAACAATAAACCCCATGTAAAGCAAGGAGGCCTTTTTTTAATGATTTACCAAAAAATTGATTAACATGAATGAAAACATAAAATAGTAAATGATGATACCGACCCGGTGAGGAGACCATTACAATAGTCCACCCTTCTGTTGATAAAGGCATGAACAAGTTTCTCCATGTTTTGACTGGAAACAAAACATCTAATTCTTTAGATGTTTTTGAGATGATAGTTTGCTGATTTAATTATTGCTTTGACATGACTACTGTAACTAAGGTCTGACTCCAGCATCACACCTAGATTCCTAACTTGATTTTTAGTTGTTAGACCCCTAAAATCAAGGTATGCATTCACCTTGAGAACATCATCTTTGTTTCCAAATGCAATGACATCCGTTTTCTCCTTGTTTAACTGAAGAAATTCTGGCACATCCAACTGTTAATTTCATCAATGCATTGGCAGAGAGTCAATGGGCTGTAAGGCATTGGCGATAAGATTAGGTAACCTAGCATAGCTGTGATAAGCAATTTGGTTCTTTCTCATTATTTGAATCAGTGGAAAGATATACTGGCTGAACAAGAATGGTGCAAGAATTGAGCCTTGTGGGACTCCGCATTTCATGGACGTCCACTTAGACTTATGCTGTCCTATACTCACATAATAATCTCTCCCTTCTAGGTATGACCTGAACCATTAAGAAATAGAACAATTGTAGTTGTTATATTCTGGTTAAAATTATTAGTTTTAATTTGTAGTGTGTTTCATTTTGTGTTAGATTTTAATTATGTGCTGAGTCATAAAATTAAATACTTAAAACAGTAATTACTAATGTTTAAATTAATAAAAGGAATTCTTGTTATTGAATGTTTTAATTTCTTGAATATTTTCCTATTTTATGTCTATTTCTAATATATTTTTCTTTTCTGATATGGTTCTTTTGGCCTTTAAAAATATTAGTCTCAATATTCTTTTGGTGCTTATTTGTTTCTGTTTGCCATTTAAGTCTATTTTGATAAGATAATAAAATAGTTTTTTATTATTAAGACTTTTACTTTTATTAAATTATTATATTTATTCTGATTTCTAATTTGTATTTTGATGATTAATTCTGGTGGTTTTCCATTATTCGTCTGTTTTCAGTTGGGTTTCATAATTCCTATCTAATTATTTAATTTAGTATTCTAATATGATTATCAGATGTAATATTAATTGGTGTTTTAATTTTACTTATTCCTGATAATGTTCTTTTGTCTGATTTTTATCAAATTAATTTTTAATTGTGTGTTTAATGTGATTTGTGGGTTGTTTCAGGGGGGTGTCTTTGTTTGTTCTTGAGTTTTCTGTCTGTTCAGAGTTTACATTATAGTTCTTGCAGTGGGTCCGGGTGGAATTAGTAATATTTATTCTATACTTTCTTATTCTTAATAATTAGATATATCTGGTTCTGTCAGCGAGTGCGTTTGGTTTATCCATGTGGTACCTAACTCCTTAAGGTGTGTGTATGTAAACCAAAAGGATCAGGGAACTGTAATCGAATGTACCGTGCACTGCATTAGTCCGCTCTGGATTTAATTGGAACCATTAAACAACAGACGAGGGACTACTCTGTCTTGCGTGTGGGTTGGTGGTTGTTGGTGGGTCTCATCTGTGCGGTTGAGGTAAGTGGCTTGGGTTGGCCGGCACGGCAGGGCGGGTCATGGTTTTTCTGTTTGGGGACAGTTTGGTGTTTGTGTCTGGAGCAAACCAAAAAGAAGTAGAGAGATGATAATAAAGAATGACGGAGGACAAAGTAATAAGTTCTCGGATAATGTGGCTGACAGCTGTGCAAGTACCTTTCAGGGCTGGCGAAGTGTAGGGGTCTTCGGGGGAGTGGGGAATGGGACGTAGTGGATTGGGGGGCTCTGTGAGACTCGGGTGCCCGGCTTGCGGTTGTGTCGTGTTTGTGGGTGGGGGGGGTGGGGGGTCGTGGCTGGCGGGGGCAGGGGGGAGTGAGTGGTCCGTGGTCCCGGGTAGCACGTTCGGGTCTCTATTTGGGCCTGGGGTGCACCGAGGTTTGTGAGGACGCGAACTCTTGTGGCAACGCGGAGTCATCGAGGCTCGCGTGGTGGTGGGTGTGTTGGCCGAGGGAGAAAAACGACGCACACTAGTCACGTAACATAACAGGCCGGGCCGAGATAAGTGGCTTCAAGGGCGTATCATCTCGAGCCTCGTGGAGGCGGCGGCGGGCAATCTAGGGGGAGTTAAGGAAATAAGGGCAGGGCCGGCGTTGGTGGGGGTGGGGGGCGTCGTGGTGGCTGGATCGGGGAGCAGGGGTCGTGGTCGGTCGTCGTTCGGGCGCCGGGCGCAGGGGGGGTTCGGGCTGATCAAGAGTGGGGCAGGAACGCGGAGGGTATCTCCGAAGAGCGGAAGAATTCGTGGGGTTCGCAGAAGACAATAGAACAACGGAGGATGAGATCTCCGTAAGAAGAGACGGGCAAGCGGAAAAAAACCAGAGGAACATAGCGCCCAGTGAGGAGCCAGAATGAAAGAGGTGGTTAGTGCGAATATAGGGAGGACCGCTTAAGGTTAGGTTGCTAGAAGTATGTGATAAGAGGGTGGTGTGGCCATATCGGGGATACGAGGAAAGATAGTGGGAGATGTGGAAGAGTGAGAAGTAGTAGTGGGTTGTGTAAGGGTATTGGTGAGGATGGTAGGGGTAACGCAAAAGAGAGGCGAGCGGGGAGGAGAGGGCAACAAACAGGAGAATGACGATTAGAAAACAGAAAAGAAGGAGGGGATAGTACCAGTAAGGGAGGCAGTACAGAATTGTTTTTGCAGTGTCAGGTTAGGATGGAATAATGATTTTAATAAATTGATAAGCGTGTGAGAGAATGATATATGATATTCTAGTTCGCTGTCATTTTTATTATTTTTGTGTCGTTTTCATTTGATCCTTTCACTTAACTATTTCCTACTATCTATTCTATTTACTTCACTTTTCCATCTTGTCTTGTTTTTTATATTTTATCATCATTATCTCATTACTGAAATATTTTTAATATGACCACACCTCTTTTCAAATAAAAAATTCCATGACTACTAGCTCCTAGATTTCCCAGACAACACAAATTATCATAAAGCCAGATCGTAGATCACTCCACAGTTCTGCATGAAATTAGCTCTAACAATGTTTCCTATTTAAGGCAATATTGTGGTTTTCCAGGCGCAGTAACCGTACCGAAGATAGCTACATTGTGTACCACACACGATGTTTAATGGGTCATTTACGTTTGTTGGCCCTGACTAGTTATCTGCTCTTTTAAAAGACCTAGTTCACCCAAAAATGAAAATTAACTCACCCTCCACTGTATGTTTCACTTTCTTCTGCTGAACACAGAAACTTTTAAAGAATGTTTTGGTAACACTTTACAATAAGGTCACATTAGTTAACATTAGTTATCTGCATCAGACATCTCTCAGAAGATTTTAGCATGGTTATGGATATGACAGTGTTAATGTATTTGGTCTTGGCGTAATAGATCTGCTACGTTGCTGCTGCTCTTGGTTATTGCTGTATTTGTAGATTATTGCTGCTGCTGCTGCAAGCAAGTACAGGAACTTGCTACTGCCAAAATACATATGCCAATACGGTGCTGTAATTATTTAAGACATACCGCTGCTGCACAAATAGCATATAAATAACCCCATTGCAGATCTATACAGGTGGAGCTGGGGGAGGTGGTGGGTTTCAGAGGAACTCTGAAAGCGCATTGCAATGCTCAAGCGAATGCTATCCAGTCATTTAAATGTAAAGCAGCAAGCTCATTGGCTGCGTATGCAACATGAACAAATCAATCAGCTTGTGACTAGTCATTTAATGCTAAGAATATCATCAGTTTACATTAAGGACTCATCAGCCTGCACCATCTAGAGTTTCATGACAGAACTTGGTATTTAATATATTAACTAACATGAACAAACAATGAACAATACATTTATTACATTTATTACAGTATTGTATTAATCTTTGTTAATGTTAGTTCATAAAAATACAGTTGTTCATTGTTAGTTCATGTTAATTGACAGTGCATTAACTAATGTTAACATGCACAACTTTTGATTTTAATAATGCATTAGTAAATGTTGAAATTAACGTTAACTAAGATTAATAAATGCTTTAAAAGTATTTTTTCATTGTTAGTTCATGTTAATTAATGCATTAACGAATGTGCAAATGACCTTATTGTAAAGTGTTACCAATGTTTTTAACCAAACAGATGACGGTAGCCACTCACTTCCATAGCATTTTTTTTCCTACTATGGAACTCAATGGCTACCGGCAACTGTTTGGTTCCCAACATTCGTCAAAATATCATCGTTTGTGTTCAGCAGAAGAAAGAAACTCATACAGGTTTGGATTTTGGAATAACTTGAGGGTGAGTAAATGATGACAACATTTTCATTTTTGGGTGAATTATCCCTTTAAGCAGGGATAAAATCCATTTTAGGTCATTTTAGGACTCCAAATTTCAACACATAATGAGGCTTTATCAGAGTCAACAAGATGCCAAGTAAATGAACCCTTGATACATATGCAGAATTTCTGTGTATTATTATGCTATACGTGGGAGGGGCTTATTGAACAGGAAGTGATGCAGATGAAAGCCACACAGTGCAGGTGGTCCCAGTGACTGGCATGACATCCAAAAGCTGAATGCAAAACCCACCACCACATGTAAAGCTCAAGTCAGTTGTGTATGTGATTGAGAGTCTGGATGATTTTCATTTGTCCTGCTCCTCTCTCGTGTGTTTTTCAGAGTTATTTGTGTTTTGTGAGTATTTAGAGTCTGTATATGTGGGAGAATGGCGTTTTCTTTGGCACACTGTCTTTGTGTGTCTCTAGTACTGCTCAACCGTGCATGAAGGTCCCAGCTGTATAGGAAGCGATGCAGGAAGTCTTTCACTGCCCACCGGGCTCAAAGCCCAGAAACACTTGACACTGGTGAGCTGAGAAACAGGGTCAGCTCGCACCTTTAATGAGTGTGTAATTTTGCACGTGAGTCGATGTTTGTTGTTGTGGGAGGAACATTTATACTGTCTCACATTTCTAAGTCATTTAAAATGTGTTTTTGGTATAGCGAAGAATCAGCTTTCTTTTGTTCAACAGATATGGACTGAGTTAGGGTTGTGCCGATAGACGATAGTATCGTGTATCGACGATAGTCAGAGATATCGACGATAGCAGATGTCTTTGTCGATAGTCAAGACGATATTAGGCTCATTCTCCTATTAATGTATTAAATTATTATTATTATTAGGTGGCCTATTATAATTCAGCTATTATTATCAAATTGCCCCGCTATTTCACTTCAGCACCGCACTTCACACACACACACAAATGAGGATTAGAGCCTGGTGAAGGAGTCTCCAACCACAAACACAGACGTACAGTATATCGTCTGCTGAGATAAGGTATTTCATGGCACTTTAACAAGTAATCTAAACCGCCTATATATGTGCAATATTTTAACTGCGCCCTCACTAACTGAGTTTAATGCCACAGTTATGTTAGAAAGAATCTCATTATTGTCTCTGTGGCGGTGCGTCGGACTCGTCATGGGGCATGTGGTCCAGAGTGCTGTATATGACTGATGTTTCCGTTAAATTTTACTTTACTCCAAATATACGAACTTACCTGTTTTAAATACTTTTATATTTTACGTGTTTGTTTATGTCCAATATTTAGTGTTAAACTGTTGGTCTTTAAAATAAATCTATTTTTGATTTTCACCGTTGACTGATTTTGCAGACCTTTTATTCTAATAACTTCCTTGCGCCGATGCGGCAAACTTGTCCCAGGACGCGCGGTTCTAATAGGAATGTATGACGGTTGTATCCGAATATATATGAACTAGCTGTTTTAAATATATTTATATTTAACATGTTAGTTGATCAGTATGTTTGAAAGTATATTAAATGGATTATTGGTGCTTCTAAGCTCTTTCTCATGCACCCACACAGTTTAAAACACCAAATAGTTATGAAATAGCCTATGACAAGTACAGAGAGTCTCACTCTTGCACCCACCCACCCAACATAATATCGTGTATCGGCGATCTCACGGCCTGGCGATATTACGATTTGAAAAATGACCATATCGCCCAACCCTCTTGGCTTCATTACATTTTCCTTATGTTTTGTGCAAGTTGTTTTGTTATGGTTGGAGGTTTTTTGGGGGGGGTGATTTGATTTGTTAGGGCTTTTTAGTTGCGTGTTTGTTTGTTTTATGCTTTAGCTTTCTGTTTTGTGTAATTTTCTAGGGATTTTGATGGGTTAAGGTTTTTTTTTTTGTTTTTTTTTTTTTTTTGTGT
Source organism: Sinocyclocheilus anophthalmus (assembly GCA_018155175.1). Taxonomy (NCBI): domain Eukaryota; kingdom Metazoa; phylum Chordata; class Actinopteri; order Cypriniformes; family Cyprinidae; genus Sinocyclocheilus; species Sinocyclocheilus anophthalmus. The sequence continues at coordinate 45,298 of JADLZN010001966.1, forward strand.
TTTTGTTTGTTTTGCTTTTGAGATTTCTGTTTTATTCAAGTTTGTCTTGCTATATAGCTCTTTTTTTTTTTTGTGTAATTTATTAGTGTTTTTTGTGTTTTTGTTTTGTAAAGGTGATTTTAGTTTAGTTTCTTTGTTTTGTCTGGTTCCTTTTTTTGCTTTGCTTTTTTTTTTTTGTGTTTTGATGCAGTTGTTGGTTCTTTGTTTGTTTTTCTTAATTTTGCTTTGTTTTTTTGTCATCTTGTTTGTTTTGTTTTTTGTTTTGCTTATTTAGATTTGTTATATGTTTTGTTTTGGAAAGGCCCGTCTTAATTTGTTGGTGTATTTTGTCTTTTGTAACTTTTTGTGTGGTTTGCTTAGGGCTTGCCAACCCCCAGAACCACCCTAGCAGCCATATAGAACAATCACAACCTCTGTGGAACCTGTGCTAAAATAACTCCTAGAATTACAACATGCCTTAAAAAGCAAAATCAGGGTTTTTTTTTTTCCTTTTTTATACGTTTTGTATTTTATATTGAATAAGATTATGTGCAAGACACAATTTAGTTTAATCTGACTATTTTTTCTCTTTTCTCCTCCGATCCAGACTATACACTGTTTATTTCTGAGCTCATCTGTGGAACGCAAAGTATCTGGTACCCGACTGAGTGGAATGCAAAGTCACTAACATGTCAACCTTCGATTGTACGGCTTTGAGTGTTTGGGGCTGGGTACATAGACATCAGCCTTGTGACGTACCATTAATCACTCCCACCAGTGTGTCACTGGATGAGAATGGGAACCGTGTGCCAGTCAGACGTACAAGATCCGTGTTGAAGCGGGCTTATTACAGTGACTCGACTGAACCTTACCCGTTCAGCCTCCCCTCTTTTCGTACCACAGATTAATGACGCTGGTACTCTGTGTTGCCATATGGCATGGGTAACCATCTCAACATGGGAATTGAAAAAAGGTTTCTGAGTTGGGACCCCCGCACTTAAATCGCTTTGCTTATACAACTAAGTGTTCATCCATTAAATGATTTTTGTATCTCGAAAGATATTTATTATCTTAACTATTCCGTGGTCTGTCTGAATACTGGATTCTGATTGGCTGGTGGGTATGCAGTAAAACCGTTTAATGCACCGGTAGTTCCAAGTCAGTTTAATCACCGTTCTATATTAATATGCTGCTATTAATTGATGCACACACACCAACACACCACACACACATAGGTGACCATACGTCCCCATCTTTGTCCCGCGGACATGTCCTCTTTTAGGACCTAAAAAAAATGCGTCCCTTCAGCCGGGATTTCTAAATTGCCCAAAATGTCCGGGATTCAGCTTTTGCTTTCTACAATCACCATTCATTATGTGCGTTTTTGTATTAGAGCCCTGACTGTTTTCTTAATCCCACTCCCGCTGAAACTCTGACCATT
>JADLZN010001967.1:0-45000 GCA_018155175.1 Sinocyclocheilus anophthalmus
CTTTGATTGGACCTCATTCATGAAACTCAATGAGTAAATTATTCGTAAAACCATTCTTGCATAATCGTCACATTTAGTGTAGCTAAAAATCTTTTATGTGACAGTTTACGAAAGAATGTTTTTACACAGAAGTTTACATTAGAATGTTTTTGTGCGACTAGAATTGTCACTATCATTTACTTAAGAATAGTTACACAAATTAATTTGTGTAAATTGTTCGTAAAAAACATTCTTGGGTAATTTGTCGCATTCAGTGTAGGTAAGTGTTTCTTATGTGAAAATTTACAAAAGCAATGTGGCAATATGTAGCAATTTACGTTGCAATGTTTTTGTGCGAGTGTAGAATTGTCACTATAATTAAGAAGTTTTATGAATTAATTTCTATGTGAATTGTTGACGAAAAACATTCTTTTGTAAACTTTGTCACAATCATTTTACATATGAATGGTTTTATGCAAAAATTTACTAAATCATTTTACGCAACAATTTACGTTAAAAACGTTTTGTGCAACTGTAGAGTTGTCACTATAATTAAGAATAATTTTACGAATGATTTTCTGTGTAAGTTGTTCATAAAAACCATTCTTGCATAAACGGTTGCATTCAGTTTACATGAAGGTTTTATGTGACAATTAACGAAAGAATAGTTTTACGCAACAATTTATGTCAGAATTTTTCGTTGGAATGTTTTTGTGCAACTGTAGAATTTTCACTATAATTTACTTAAGAATAACCCTGCAAATGAATCAATTGTTTGTGAAAATCATTCTTGCGTAAACTGTCAACTTCAGTTTATATATGGCGTTTTGTGAGCGTGTACGAAAGAATAGTTTACGCAACAATTTACATTAGAATGATTTTGTGCGACTGTAGAATTGTCACTATAATTTACATAAGAATACATTTACGAATGAATATCTGTGTAAATTGTAAAACCATTCGTGAGTATTGAATTCTTGGTAACATCTTCAGCACTCTGCTGCCCTCTGCAGGTGGAAGAGCACATGGGTCACATCTTTAAATCCACTCAGTACAGCATCCCGACATACTGCGAGTTCTGCTCGTCACTCATCTGGATGATGGACAGAGCGTGTGTCTGCAAACGTGAGTCCTGTTTAATCATTTTCAGTCTGGGAAATTTTTCACTCGACGTTATAGAGGGACTCAAGCGAGAGTATTCTCATGCCTGAATAATAATTACAGCAGTCTCACAAAATACATTAAAATATTTTTGTGCCATTAACTTAATTATAATTTAAGATGTACATTTCTAATACAAGTTTACCAAGATGTGTTGGTTTTGACCAGGATTGTTATCTTTTATTAAAACTAAAACTATAAAGAAACATTTTCATCACTTAAATTAAAATAAACATTAACTTAAACATATATTATGTTGTATCAAGGCAGCACTGTTTAATACTAAATAACATTTAATAAGACGAAAACTTAATGAAACTAACACCCATTGACAAAAAAACAACAAAATTATTAAAACTTTACCTAAATTAAAATGAAAACACAAAAAATGTAAAATGTAATTCTAAATATTAACCAATCTGTATCAATGATAGTAAGTAGCAAAGTTTTGACACAGTTCAGTCTTCATAGTCTGCAGTTTCTCTTTCCCGTGTTCTGATCCGAGTCACTAAGTGTCTGTCCGCTAGTCTTGAGAGCAGCATAATCAGATTTTTTCCCTGTAAATTCATCCGATTTCATCTGGGCATGATGGATGATATCCTCTCAGTCTCATTTTCCTGTTGATGTGAGCAGGAAACGTGATGCTGGTGCTCAGATCCGCCGTTAACCGTGTGCTTGTTGTTTCTGGGTTTCTGTTTTTTGTTGTTTCTGGTTTTCTTCAGTCTGCCGCTATGCGTGTCACAGGAAGTGCTGTCTGAGGATGACCACCACATGCAGTAAGAAGGTAAGAACGCCTTAAAGTAGTGCTTGACCGACAGATAGGTCATCCTTCTGAGCCTGCGGTCTAGATATTGGATGTGACTCATCTTTCAACCACAGAATCTTTGTGCCTCAAACCTTCATTAAAGTGAAACGTTCATCAAGACCATCTCTGATGTTGGCCTGAGTAAGCCTGTAGTACTTTTAAAAGTTTGAAGTAGTTTTAAACCTTGAATTTGATTGGTTTTGAAGGTGATACATTCCGTCTATCAGACAGAAATATACTGGTTGCTAGGGCGTTGCTATGCCGTTTCTGAGGTTGCTATGGTATTTGAGGTGATTGCTACAAGGGTGTTGCTATGCAGTTGTGATGGTGTTCTGGATGGTTGGTGTGTAGTTGTTCTGGGTCGTTGCTATGGAGTTACTAGGGTATTTGGAGTGATTGCTACTAGGGTGTTGCTGTGTGGGGGGGTGGTTGCGAAATCTTCTGGTGTTGATAAGGATGTTTCTATGCTTTCTAGGTGTTGCTGGATGTGTATATGTATTTTCAATGTTGTGGGTCATTGATAGGCTGTTCTGATTGCTGCTTAGGCTATTTGGAGTGGTTCCTAGGTGTTGCTATTGCGTTACTATCTATTTTTTTTGTTTTTGGAGAGATTGCTAAGAGGGTGTTTCTGTGAAGTGCTAGGGTGCTCTGTAATGATTGGTTGCAGTTGTTCAGGGTGTTCTGGGTCATTGCGTAGGTGCTGTTTATGCAGGTTCTTAAGGTGCTCGTGTGGTTGTTAGGCAGTTGCTAGGAGATTTTGGTGGTTTTCTAGGATGTCCTAGCATGATAAGAGTAGTTGAAGTGGTTGCTACTAGGCTGTTCGTGTTTTTTCTGGATGGGTTGCTATGGTATTTGGAGTGTGTGTCTACCGGGTGTCTGCTATGTAGTTGCTAGGGGGTGTTCTGGATGTAAAATTGGTATGCGGTCGTCAGGTGTTCTGGGTGTTGCTATGATGGTGTTCTATGCCATTTGCTAGGGTATCTGGGTGGTGTAGGGCTTTGCTATGTAGTTCTATGTGTTCTGAATAGGTGCTAAAAAGGGGTTTTAACAAATTTCGGAGTGTTACTACCAGGTTGTTGCTATGTAGTTGCTAGGGTTCTGGATGGTGGTATGCAGTTGTTCATAGTGTCTGGGTGCTTGCGGTGCATTTTGCTATGGTGCTTCCTGGTGGTTCTATGGCTTGTGCTATGTTTTGGTAGGGTGTTCTGAATGGTTGCTAGGGTATTCAGAGTGGTTGCTACCAGGGTGTTGCTATGTAGTTGCTAGGGAGTTCGGCAGATAGTTGTTTTTCAGTCGTTCAGGTTTTTTTGTACTGGTGGGTTGCTGTGTTGTTGCTATGCATTGCTAGCGGGTCTTCTGGGTGAGTACTATGGGTTTGTGCTATGTATTTGCTAGTGGGGTTCTGGAGTTTTAGGTATGCATCGTGTTCCTCGTGGGGGGGGGGGGGGGGGGGTGTTCTGGGGGGTTGTTTGGGTGTTACTATGCAGTTGCTAGGGTATTCTGTGTGGTTGCTAGGGTGTTGCTATGCAGTTGCTAGTGTGTTCTGGGTGGTTGCTAGGCAGTTTACTAAGGGCGTTCTGGTTGTTGCTATGGTTGTTCTAGCTAGTTGCTAGGGTTTTCTGGGGTTTGCTAGTGTGTCTAATAGGGTGTTAAACTTAACATGTCTCACAAAGATAATTTAATTCATATGATAGAGGAATATTCAGTGCCGTCCCAGTTGCATGTGCTCATCTTTGTGCTTCAAACTTCATTTACAGTGCATACTTTTCATTGATTCATTTGTGTGTGTGTGTGTGTGTGCGCTCAGTTTGACCCCGAGCTGTCTTCACGGCAGTTTGGCGTAGAGTTGTCTCGTTTAACGAGCGATGAGAGAGCCGTCCCGCTGGTGGTGGAGAAGCTGATCAACTACATCGAGATGCATGGCCTTTACACCGAGGGCATCTACAGGAAGTCTGGATCCACCAATAAAATCAAAGAACTCAAGCAGGGGCTGGACACCGGTGAGCTACACACCAATGACATCTTACAGTAACATTTAGTCAAGTAGAAACCTTCATGAACAGCACCGCATGTTTGCCTTCATTGCAGATGTGCACAGTGTGAATTTAGACGACTACAACATCCATGTGATCGCCAGTGTGCTGAAACAGTGGCTGCGTGACCTTCCCAACCCCCTCATGACCTTTGAATTTTATGAGGAGTTCCTCAGGGCTATGGGTAAACGTTCTTAAAAATAGAATTCTTCTTAACTGCTGTTTTCTTATTTTCATACATTGTGTGCTCCCAAAAATACTTGTTCGGAATGGTCTTGTTTTTTCTTAAAAATCATCCTAAATTACTTGAAGTTGGGATAATCCCCAACTTGTCTTAAATCCCCTTTGGTAAGATGTTTATTGAATTTATTGGGTTATTTCAAATATTAAGCTTTACAACATAACACTAGCTACATATAATAAACCTAAAGTGACACCAGTTATCGATAAGGTTACAATGATTGGTCATGCATTTGCATTTGGTCATGATTATGCATGACTAGACTTTTTTTCTGAATTCAAAATTTAGTAACAAACTACAAAAATGAGCCAAATATTGACCTTGTTTTTTTTGGCAAAATCTGTAATTCTAATTTTAAAATACATTCAAAATAAAAAAAAAAAAAAAAAATGCTGAACCTCCCCGTAAGAAGGTCTCTTCTGCATAATGTGTGCACATACATTACAGTGAATAGCATCGCGTTATCAGCAAGAGATCTCTGCAAAAACCAACATACAATCAAATAGGAGTTTTTTAAGAAAACATTTAGTAAACTTAAGTTCTTAGAATATATCTAAATGCCAATGTCTTAATTTCGTTCTTAAGGACATTCACCCCACTATTCCACAAATGTGTAATCTGTCATTATTTACACATCCTCATGTTGTTCCAAAACCTGTATGACATGTTCCCCACCCCCCTGTCTTCTTCTGTTGAACACAAAATAAGATATTTTGAAGAATTGGGTAACCAATCAGTTGACGGTAGCCATTGACTCCCATGGTACAGAAAAAAATATTATGATAGTCAATGGTACCGTCAGCTATCCCTTTAAGTAGATTGTCTTGAATCCTGTTCTCTCACTGTTTTCAGCAAAACACTCATATTTGAGCTGATTTACGTGGATATAATGTGTGTGTGTTGTCACTTTGGCTGGTGTAGGTCTGCAGGATAAGCATGAGGTGGTTCAGGGGGTTTATTCGGTCATCGATCAGCTCAGCCGAACTCACCTGAGCACACTGGAGAGACTCATATTCCACCTGGTCCGGTGAGACGATAGCCTGGATGCTTTTACCCAGTGCCTGTAGATACAGCTGGATGGTCAAGTTATGTTTCATGTCTTATGTTGGTTTGTTTCAGGATCTCATTCCAGGAGGAGACGAATCGCATGTCTGCCAACGCGGTGGCCATCGTGTTTGCACCGTGCATACTGCGCTGTCCCGACACCACCGACCCGTTACAGAGCGTCCGGGACATCAGCAAGACCACTGCGTAAGACTCGCTATATGCTACGTTCAGAACACAATACCAGTGTACTGCATACTATGGAAGCTCATTTCTGCCAAGCAATAAAAATATATAAAAAAAAAGATAATTGAAACTTTATATCTCACAATTCAGATTTTTTCTAAGAATTGTGAGATATAAACTCAAAATTCTGAGAAAAAAAGTCAGAATTGTGAGAGGAAAAAGTAGCAATTACTACTTTATTTTTTATTCCATGCCAGAAAAAAAAGCCAAAAAAAAAATAATTAATTGTGAGAAAAATAAGAAAAAGTTGCGAGATGCAAACTCAAAATTCAGAGAAAAACTACAATTTTGAGACGTAAACTGCAAAATTGCGAAATGTGAACTCGGAATTCCGGAAAAAAAATTTCAGAATTGCCGAGATTAAAATTCAGTTATGAGTTCATATAGTTCAGCTGCAAGATACAAACGTGAGAAATTGTGAGAAAAAAAATAAAAATTTGCAATTACCTTTTTATATTCTATTCCTTGGCCAGAAATAAGCTTCCATAACATACTGTATACTGCCTTACATTTGATGTTTTTGTAAAACAGTATGCCGTCCAGGTATACATTTGGTTATTTAGCACGTTCAACACGATTTATAATATGTGTGTTTAAACATTCCCTTCTCAGGTGTGTGGAGCTGATCATCTGCGAGCAGATGAGGAAATATAAAGCCCGTCTGAAGGACATCAACACGCTGGAGTTTGCCGAAAGCAAAGCCAAGAGTCGGCTGACGCACATCCGGAGATCTCTGGTGAGTGAAACGACCCCCCAGCCCCAGAGCCGACCCCAGACCCACAGGCCCCAGAGCCCCAACCCCCAGACCCCCCAGAGCCCCAGACCCCCAGAGCCCCAGATCCCAAGCCCCAGACCCCCAAGTCCCCAGAGCCCCCCAGACCCCCAGACCCCCCGACCCCATAGCCCCAAGCCCAGACCCCAGCCCCCCATAGCCCCAGACCCCCAACTGCCCCCACACTAAATACCCCAGAGCCCCAGACCCCAAGCCCCAACCCCCATAGCCCCAGCCCCCCAGACACCCCAGATCCCCAGAGCCCCAGATCCCCACGACCCCCAGACCCCCAGAGCCCAGACCCCAAAACATAAAGCCAGAGCCCAAACCCCCATAGCCCCATACCCCCAGACCCAGACCCCCAGACCCCAAGCCCCATACCCCCCTAGACCCCCGACCCCCATAACCCCAGAGACCCAGAGCGACCCACCCTTCACCCTGAATGCCCTTCCATTTAAAAACGCGCCCCATTGTGGTGAAACCTCACTTTCCGTGAACGGGCTAATAAATTTGATGCTCAAATCCCTTGTTCCCATTTAATGACAACTATTTAATATTTAGCTAAAAGATAATCCATTTAATGATTTTTGTCACATTTGATAGCTTTTGTATGTGTTTTTGTGTGGGTGGTATGTGTGTGTGTGCTGTGTAGTGTGTGTGTGTGTGCGGTGTGTGCGTGTGTGAGAGAGGAGTGTGTGTGTGTGTGTGTGTGTGTTTTTGTGTTTGTGTGTGTGTTTGTGTGAGAGAGAGTGTGTGTGTGTTTGTGTGTGTGTGTGTTTGTGTGTTTGTGTGTGTGTGTTTGTGTGCGCGTGCGTGTGTGTGTGTGGTTTGTGTGAGAGAGAGTGTGTTGTGTGTGTGTGAAGAGAGTCTGTGTGTGTGTGTGCGAGGTGGATTTTGTGTGTGTGTGTGAGAGAGAGTGTGTGTGGTGTGTGTGTGTGAAGAGGTGTGTGTGTGTGTGGTGTGTGTGAGAGAGAGAGTGTGTGTTGTGTGTGGGTGGGTGTGAGAGAGAGAGTGTGTGTGTGTGTGTTTGTGAGAGAGAGTGTGTGTGTGTGTGTGTGTGAGAGAGAGTGTGTGTGTGTGTGTGTGTGAAGAGAGTGTGTGTGTGTGTGTTGTGAGAGAGAGTGTGTGGTGGTTTGTGTGTGTGTGTGGTGTGTGTGTGGGAGAGAGTGTGTGTGTGTGTGTTTTGTGTGAGAGAGTGTGTGTGGCGTGGGTGTGTGAGAGAGGTGTGTTGTGTGTGTGTTGTGTTGAGAGAGAGAGTGTGTGTGTGTGTGTTGTGTGTGAGAGAGAGAGTGTGTGTGGGTGTTGTGAGAGAGAGTGTGTGTGTGTGTGTGTGTGAGAGAGTGTGTGTGTGTGGTGTGAGAGAGTGGTGTGTGTGTGTGGAGAGAGTGTGTGTGTGTGTGTGTTGGGGAGAGAGTGTGTTTTTGTGTGTGTGTGAGAGAGAGTGTGTGGTTGTGTGAATAGTGTGTGTGTGTGTGTCGTGTGTGATAGGAGTGTTTGTGTGGTGGTGTGAGAGAGAGTGTGTTCGTGTTGTGTGTGTGAGAGAGTGTGTTGTGCGTTTGTGTGGTGGAGAGAGTGTGTTTGTGTGTGGTGTGTGAGAGAGATGTGTGTGTTTTGTGTGTGGTGAAGAGAGTGTGTGTGTGGTGTGTGTTGTAAGAGAAGTGTGTGTGTGTGTGTGTTGTGTGTGTGTGATATAAAATTATATTGTCTATTTTTTATTTATGTTCCACTGATTAGCTTACACTCTAGCTGTAAATCAAAATTATATAAATGCATCCATAATAATTCATAATGTTTGACGTAATCATTACATCCTATTTGTTGTTGAATGGTTACACTGATTAGCTTAGTTTAATGCTTAATATTAATTTTATATAAATATATTTATACTAATATACTTAAAATTATTAAAATATACAAATATAAATGTAAAACTTATATACTAATTTGTTACATTGAATAAATTAGATTTGATTTTTTTAAAACTATTCACATTTGATAGGCTTAATATAGAGTTAATTACGTAAAACGGTATTTTGTTTATTTATTTTTATGTTAATGTTGGATTATATAAATATATAATATATATATATATATATATTATATATATAATTGATCATTTTTACAATTGTATATTAACAATTATAATAATTATTATGTATTATTACGATTTTTGTGTGTAATGTTTATTATAATGTTTACATTACATTGAATTAAATTGAAATAGTAATTCCAAATTACGTACAATGCTTTTCACTTCGACACTCAAGCTTTAGTTTCTACGAATTGTGAACTCAACCTTTTGACATCTGAAAACTGATATTTCATCCATTTAATTTATTATTATTTGCTAATATACTTAAAACTCTATATAGCAAATTGTAAAAATTTTTAGAAATTTTTTAATAATTCACATTTAAGAGCTTAATTTTGGTAGAAATCTAAATTTAGTTATATAAACATAAAATTTATAAAATAGACAAATATACAATTTTTAAAATATATGCATACAATTTATGTTACATTGATAGATTAATTTAGTTTTTTTTTCAACTATTCACATTTGATAGCTTAATGTAGGCTTAATTAATTACTTATTTTATATTTATTTTTGTTTATTGCTAGAATCAAATCGGACAAATCAGTGTTTTCAATTGTATTCAGTCATGTCCCAAATTCTGAGATACAGGGATGCAAAAATGTGCAAACTACTCATAAAATACATTTTAAAAATGGCTAATACAAGTTTGACCTTCTCAGCTTTTTTAAAGCCTCGTTCATGGAAAGTGTCGCACATGTTTTCAGACAGACATTCCTCTAATCCTGTTTTCTTCACTCCTCTCCTCTCCTCATCCTCCTCTTCCAGAAACCAGTACTAATTGCGGTTAGGTTTATTGGCATTACCAGAACTGCCACCGCGGTACGTATCCACGCCGAAACATCATCGTGCCAGTCCCAGTGTCAGTGTAGCGTCGTTAGCTGCCATCCGTGGTTTGATGACGTGTTCATTTGCGCCTGTTGAAGACCTGTCCAAGCTAATTACCAAATGCTGTCGTGTGATTGGTTGTGAGCGACCAGATGTCAAGTCCTGTTTGTTTTCCCGGCGCATGCGGCGTGCTGCTGTATTACTAACACCCCCTCTTCTTTTATTTCTCCTGCATTTGCGTTATTTCACAGCCAAGCGCAGCTAAGGTAAAGCTCAGTGACTGTGTGTGTTAGTGTGTCTCGCAGTGCTGTCTGTCAGTCGTGCTAGACTTTGTGTTTTATTCATTCACATGCGAACACATACGCGTTTTATATAAATCTGACATTTTATATTAACCAGTACATTTATGCACAAATCAGCGTGTGTTGAGCACTACTGAGTGATAGCTTAATTTTGGCTAAATCTGTAATCTTATAGCAACTTATAACAATTTGATTAAATGTAATTTAACTGTTTCTAATAATTCCAAAATACCTACACTGCTTTTCACTTAGATATGAAAGCTTCAGTTTCTATTCTACGAATTATAAAGCATAAACGTTTAATACAAATTTTCATAAATTTTTTCATTTATTTTCGTTTATTTAATGTTACATTGACAGCATCATTTATGCTATATCTGTAATGCTTGTTTTTTTACTATTTTCACATTTGATAGTTGATTTAGACTATAATATACATTTCTAATATATATATAGATCTTTACATTTATATAATTAAATTGTATACATTTTTTTAATTGTATAATTACTAACAATTATAATAATAATATTATTTATTTTGTGTGTAATGTTTATTATAATGTTTACATTACATTGAATTAAATTGAAATAGTAAATAGTAATTCCAAATTACGTACAATGCTTTTCACTTCGACACTCAAGCTTTAGTTTCTACGAATTGTGAACTCAACCTTTTGACATCTGAAAACTGATATTTCATCCATTTAATTTATTATTGTTTTTAAAAACAGCCACCCTAGAACTTCATATCCTATTTTGAATTCAAAACACTTTGGAATAATTAGTTCTTATGCTCCGGTCTGCTGTTTTCATCAGGGTAAGGGGCGTTTACGCCACACGCCCTCGCCGCCCTTAAGCCCTCGAGCAGCAGAGGGGGCGGAGCCGGGCGAGGAGGGGGCGGAGCCTGCGCTGAGTGAGCAGCAGCAAGCAGCCATGCAGCAGGAGGAGAAAGTGTTGTCTCAGCAGATAGAAAACCTGCAGAAAGAGAAGTTAGTAAAGACCTTTTGAGCCATGATTATTGTTTATTTGCTTGATTTCTTACTGTCGTTATCGCTTCACTTTAGGGAAGAACTGACCTATGAGATGCTGGCTCTGGAGCCCAGAGCGTCCGATGACGAGATGCTGGAGTCGGAAGCATCTATTGGAACAGCAGACAGCTCAGAAAACCTCATGGAGTCGGAAGGCGCCGCGTCCGATCAGTGGGGTGATGGCGCTAGTTTGCTAGAAGAAGTTTTAAAGAGAGAGTTCACCCGGAAATGAAAATCCTCGTCCCTCATGTCATTCCACACCCATAAGACTTTTGGTAATCTTCCAATTAAGCTTTTATGAAACCCTGACGTCTTCTGTTCCCCATGCCAAATTCCCAGGTCCACAAGAATCATATGACTCAAGTGTTTAAAAACACAAGTCTTTGAAGAGATTCGAATCACTTTACAGACCTTAGTCAGTAAGCCGTATGACTTAAAGGATGAAAATGAAGTTGAGGGATAATTAGCAATTTACTCACTGTGGAGCCCCATACATTGTCAGTTTCACAACTTTCAAACTGTTTTGATTTTAGAGTTTTTAGTCGAAGACTTGCGTTAAACCTCTCTATTTCCATCTGATCCGTTTAATGACGGCTTTTATGGGAACTTTCTGAATTTTGGTTACCCCCCGGACTTTCAATGGCGGGACAGAAACTTCTCAGGTTTCATTACAAATATCTTCATTTGTGTTTTGAAGAACCAAAGTCTTATGGGTTTGGAACAACATGAGTGTGAGTAAATGATGACACGATTTTCATTCGTGCGTGAACTAACCCTTTAAGCATCGCACATGTTTTGAAGTGTCAAATGTCTCCTCTGTAGACAAAAGCCCCGGCGCCGTGTCGGCAGCACGCTGGAGGAAGTGCGAGTCCAAAAGCAGACGCGGTTTACAGCGTCAGCCTGAATCTCTGGACTCGGGGGACTCGGCCGTAGCCTCGCTGTCCTCGCTGTCGTCCACGCCTCACTATCGGGTTCGTTCGTCCTCTTCCGGGCCGCTGTTTTCCTCCAGCTCTCCCGGCGGGGACTTGCACATTCTCCCTGACCAGGAGGGCTCCGAACAGGCTTCCCTGAACACCCGATGTGCCTCCAGCTCCGAGAAAACCCGAGGGAACCGAAGCTGCTCACCAAAGCCCCGCGAGCCGGGCGAAGGCGTCGCCGGCGGCCGAAGACGAGAGCATGACTTGGGTTCTTCTCAGCCTTTGGTGCTGTATGGGAGTAATGAATTTATGGTGTGACGACAATGGTGTCCAACGTTAGCCGGAGCTGGTGAAGGAGGAACACCCAACGGATGTCCGAATAACATTTAAAGTGAAAGAGAGAAGGCTTGGGAATCAACCTTCAATTGCTCGGTGATCAGAATTGTAAGGAAGGTACTGAATGGGGTTTTTTACGAAATGTACGACCTACTGACTGTAACGGACCTGCTGGACTGGTCCTTTCTCACAGCAAGAATAGTTGAACGGGGAAAGAGCGATTTTTAATCAACTGAGCCAATGAGAAGTCAAGCGACTTCAGCCGAATGCATGCCGTATTGCTACTATTTTGTTTTCACTCTATGATTAAAACCTTTGATAAAGTGCTAAATATGTCAAATAATATTATATATATATCTCGAACGAATCATGTAAATAGCTGAAGTCCCTGTGCTGCCGAGTAACGTCGTCTTGTGTTGCAGATTGAAAACTAGAGCGTGTGAATCTGGTGTGTGTCTCTGTGTTGTTTCTTATGGGTGAGTGTGACAGAAACGCACACGATTTAGGTCTTATTTCGTCCCATTGTTTCAATCAAACAATCTTGGTTTTCTTTATGCAAAATGGATTTGAAATCTAACCCGGACATGTGCTTTAACCCATGTTCTATTTGCTTTTTTGGTTTCAGCAACACGTTTCCCTTCAGATGAAAAAGCAAAAGGATGAATAGGGGTGAGAAGTCAGATGTGTGTAGTTTTACTCATCAGTGTTATGTGCAACCAAATCAGGACTTGGAAAAAATATTTTGTCCTTTTTTTTTTTTTTTGGTTAATTGCTTATTTTGAAAGTTTATACATGCTGATATTTTATTGTGGATTTCAAGTATATGAATATTTTTGGTGTTCCACTGTGCCATCTGGAGTCACATGTTGTCCTTTGTTTAAAAATTAGTTTTAATTTAGGGCTAATTTATCACAAACATCCTCTAGCTGCGGATTGTTACCCTTTAAACTGTAGATTAACATGCACATTTATAGTTCATAGAAAACAAAATACGTAACAGCAAAAGCTCAAAGCTTTTGTATGAGCTATATAGAATGTTTACGCAGTCAGCATTGCTGTTTATGTGTCTCCAGAAGCTGTTTACGCTTTTCTGCTGTTACAGATATCTATGTCTATATCTATGTCATATCAGCCATAGCCTATTGCAAGAAACCATCTTCATGGTGCAATATCACAATAGACATTAAGCTATGTTCTGATGAGTATACTTGGGTACTATCCTAACCTTAAGTCCACTAATGCTCAGAAACAGGCGGTAAGAAGGAGACGGTTGTTTGGTGCGTCCTGCGTAAGTGAATGTAATCACTGTAGCATGCCACACTATTGTCAAAGTTTCTCTTTTACAGCCGCTGTATTTAAGACCGTGTCTGAGGCCGGAAACATAACTCTGTGCAAAAACACAAACCCCAATGCAGTCACGTACATATTTAACATTTATTAAGGTGTGGGCACATTAGCTCAATTTTGTGTGGAAGAAAGAAAAGTCGAAATTATGAAATTATGAGATTGTCGTAGTTATGACATACCGTTAAAATTATGACTTCAAAAGTTGAAATGATGACGTACTGTATTAAGTCGTAATTATGAGATGTCAAAATTATGAGATTGTCGTAGTTATGACAGTCAAAATTATGACTTAGAAATTCACACAATAAAAGTCGACATTTTGACTAAATGTTGAAGTTATGACACTGTATAGTCAATTATGAGATGTCAAAATTATGATTTCAAAAGTAGAAATTCACACAAAAGTTGAAATTGACTAAATGTTGAAATTATGACACTGTATTGTCATAATTATGAGATGTCAAAATTATTAGATGTCCGTAGTTATAACGCAACTAGGTTTTGCATATGACTCTTTAAAAGTTTAAATTGTCAGTACTGTACTAATTTATAATTATGAGATAAAAAGTCGCACTGTGGCTGTAAAGTTGGAATTATTACATCACAAAGTTGAATGACATAAATAAGGGCAAAAAAAAAAAAAAAAAAAAAAATGAATAAAAAGGCAAAAATATTTAGCATTTTAAAGTCTAATTTCTCCAATTATGCCTTTTTATGTCATCATTTCGACTTGAATTTTAAAGTAATGATTACGGCTTAGTATGTCTTAGTTAAGATTTTTCAAGTTTTCTAATTGTAACTTTTCGTTGAAAGCATGATTATTATTATTTATTTTCGGAAATGGGTTTCCATAATGGGGTGAGTTAATGTCAAATGTCTATTGTTAATCTGGATTTAGGTAACTAGCAATAAACGTAGCAGAAAGTAGAAGACAAACTGACCGTGATGATGTTAATCAGCTGTAAGCGCGCTCCTCAGGGTTAAACACAAGGGACGTAGGCTAATATCTGGCATACGACGATTGTTTTGTGTCGAATGATCCTGCTCTGTGTGTTTTGATTTACTGACAGTCTCTAGATTTGTGCTTCGTGTTTGTGCTCTCGTGAGCGCAGTTGTAAACGGTGCAATTTGTGTAATATTTCTTTAATGTGCAAATGTAAGGATGTAAAAAGAAAAATGAACATAATCATTGTCTTATTAAAAAAGATGAAGAACATGAACCTGCTCAGGTTTTCAGTCGAGAGAAAGAAGGCAGAAATATGCTTTCTATTCGTCTTTCCCTCAGTATTAACCATTTTATTCTAATAGTGTCTAAAGAGAAATATGGATGCATCTTGTTTTAATCAGGCTATTTTAAGCGCTTAAACGAATAGAATTAGGCTACAGTATTTTACAGATTATTTGGGGTTTATTATAATAATAAAGATTGTTTTACTGCAGTAAAATAATAATGGAACTCCAAGGCATTCCAAATCGTTTATTTTATAAAACAGTCATAACTTAATCATTTTAAACTAAAAGCATATTGTATCTGATCAGCAGCAATTCTTCTGAATGTGAAAAATGTCAAAGTTTTGAACATTACCATGTCATTACTGTAGTTACCCTTTTTTGATTAATTAAAAAAATTATATTCGTTGAAATTTCTAATTACACGCAAAAACTGTGTAACTAACGATTACTCAAAAACAGTCCAAATTTATGAAACCTACATATTTATTTCTAACAAAACAACAAATATAACTGACAAGTTTTCAAACTAAATTGTACTTGTAATTGTTAATGTAATTAACTATAAAATGTTACGTAGAAATGCATGTAATTCTACAGTAAAATACGTAAAAATATAGTTACCAAAATGTTTGATTTAAAAAAAATGTAAGTGAAAAATACTATATTTAAAAACAATTGATGTAATTTTGCATTAAAATATTGCAAGTTTTGTTTTTTTATGTAGCATTTTGGAGACTACAAGTGAAAAATATATTTTTTTAAAACACAATTGATGTAATTTTACACTATAATATTGTACCAAGTATAACAAATATAGTCAAAATGCTATACATTCAAAAATCTAATGTTACCAAAAGTGAAAAATATTATTTTTAAAAACACAAAGCATGTAATTGTACAGTGAAATATTGTAAAAACACCTTTTTAATAAGTATAAAAATTACAGTCACCAAAATGCTACATTTAAAAAAAAATAATTTAACGAGAAGTGAAATATAACAAAAACGCTACATTAAAGAATTTAAATCGTTAAAAAGAAAAAGTTATGAAAGTGAAAACATGTTATGATAGATTGTATTATAATGTGAAAATATATTTAAAAACAATATCTTATAAGTAGCAAAATAGTAGTCACCAAAATTCTACAATTTAACTATAAGTGAAATTATAAGAATAATAAAAAAACAATGCATTCTAAACACAAATATTGGTAAAATTAGGATAAAAAAGTACAAAATTCACATTAAAGATTTAAAAGGTTCACTGTATAAGTAAAAATATTATATTAGAAATGCATGTACACTACAGTAAAGAAAATATATATATAGAGATATATATAATTACCAAACAACTATTAAAATCTATTGTTAAGGAGTGAAAGTATATTAAAAAACAATGCTTGCGATCCCACTAAAATATAACAAAAAACACTTTTTTTTTTTATTTGATATTTAATATTTTAGGACTTATTAAATTTAAGACAAAATTATGGACATTTTTCACATTTTGAAGAGTATCTGCATATCAGTGGCAACTAGGCTTTTAGAAACATGAAAATTAAAATATCACATTTTCAAAATGATCACAAACGTATCTGAAGTTTTTTCATTGGAGTTATATTTTGCACAAAGTTCATGTACATGATGCGCTGTATGGAGAGTTATAACAATATTCAGCCACGGGACGGAAACGCCCGGAGAAACTCGGACATAATCCCGCTGACTCGGGAGTGACGGGATCTTGAATACGCCAACCTTCTGAAAGTCCAAACGAGAAGCGTTTTCTTCACGTCACTCGTTCATTTCCACGTCTTCTGCCAGTTTCTGGACCAGCTTGTGCTCCAGCTGTTTGGCGTGACCTGCAAGAGGCCCCCCCCTTTTTTTTTTTTTCCCCCCCTGGCGTGAGAGCAGGCATCTGGGACAGGTTTCGAGAGCCGCTGTTGTTAGTGTTGAGCTTACCTGAAGGGTGGACTCTGATGAGATTAATGTCTCTTCCGTCGACTTCAGTGATATCTGCTGCCTTCTCCAGCTCTTTGCCTTTCTTCAGCCTGAGCAAACACACAAACGCTCGTATAAATGACAAAACTCACACACACACACTCCCAGCTCAACTCTCACTTCACACACGCCTTCACACACCTCTCACACACTCACACACACACACTCTCACTCTCACACACACACACTCACACACACTCACACACACACACACACAATACACACACACACACACACACACACACTCTCTCACACTCACTCACACACACACGCACGCATGCACGCACGCATGCACACACACACTCTCACACACACTCACACTCTCACACACCCACACACACATCTCACACTCCACACACACTCCCAACCGCACACTCTCACACCCACACACACCTCACTTCTCTCACACACCACACACACACTCTCACACACACACACTCACACTCACTCTCACACACACACACACACTCACGCTCACACACACACCTCACCCACACCCACACAACATTCCCACACACACTCACACAACACACGACACTCTCCACACGACACACACTCACCCCACCACACTCACACCCACTCTCACCACACGCCACTCTCCTCTCACACACTACACTCACACACTGCTCCCCACTCCTCACTCTCACACACACCAGCGACTACTCTCACACACACTCACACCACACCACATCACTCACACACATACCTCTCACAACAAACACTCACCACACTCACACACGCACTCTCACACACACACTCCCTCTCACACCCACACACACACACACTCACCACTCACACACACACACACACACATACCCTCACTCGCACACATACACACATTCTCTCTCTCTCACACACTCACACTCCCACACACTCACACACACACACTCTCACCTCAACTCGCACACACACACACAAAAAACACATCCACTCAGCACTCCACTCTCCACACACACTCACACACACTCACACTCACACACACACACTATCTCTCTCTCTCTCACACTCACACTCACACTCCCACACTCACACTCACACACACACGCACACCCACTCACACACACACAAGAAAAAGACCACTCACTCACACTCACACTCACTCAAACTCACACACACACTCACACACACACACATACCCACACACACTCTCACACACACACAAAAACACACACACACACTCACACACACCACACACACACACACAAAACACACACACACACACACACACACACACACCACTCTCACACACACACACTCACACACACCACACACCACACTCACACACACTCACACTACACCCACCCACACACACACACTCTACACCCACACACACACATACCTCACACACTCACTCTCACACACATACACACACACAAACACACTCTCACACCCACACACACACTCCACACACACACATACACTCACACACACCTCACACAAAGCACTCCCACGACTCACACCCACACACGCGCACTCTCACCCCAGGACACTCACACACACACACACACACCATACACTCACACACACACCATACACTCACACACACACCATACACTCACACACACACACATACACTCACACACACACTCTCACACACACACTCACACTCACACACACTCACACACTCTCACACACACACACTCTCACTCTCACCCACACACACACACACAAACTTCACTCACACCCCTCCACAAACACACACTCTCACGTCTCACACCACACACACACACCTACACATCACACGACCACTCTCACACACACACTCCACACACTCACACTCACAACACCACTACACGCAACACACACACTCACGCTCACACACACTCACACACACACACACACACACACACACTCACACACACACACACACACACACACAATAAAGTGTGTTACCATGGTACTTTAAAATCTTTTGGCAGTGTCAAGTGTTATATTACAAAATGCATTACGGTCTTTTACCATCAAACCTTTTTATAATCTTGACTAAAAACATATCATTGGAAAGGTCTGAGTCTCAGGATTCCATATTTGGTGGTTATTTTGATAGAAGTAAGATTTACAGAGAAATCTAGACATTTGTGACAGAAAAATGCATTAAAAAAAATTCAATGGAGTTTGGATGGCATAACGCCTTAAAATCTCACCGGAACCGCAATTTTTTCATATCAACTTAAAGTCTTAAAGCCTTGTCTAAATAAGTTATATTCCAAATTTTATGTAAAATATTTACTATATATAAAATTAGTATAGCACATTTTCTTTACAGTAAATGTAAACGTCTATAACTTTTTGATACTTGAATTTTTGGAAAAAAATCCTTCTTTAAAAAGAGCCCAACCGTAGGTCTGTATTCTAAAGTGTTCATAAATTACAACAATTTAAGTTTGGATAGACATAATTTCCCATTTTAACAGAACAAGTCCTATCCTATTCCCCTTGTGTCATTTTGTATTACTTAAATCACAACAATTACAAAGCCTGTAGCTCGAAATTCAAGGACGTAAATATAAAAATAAAAACTAATTCAAACTATAACAGTATCTCACTGATGCTAAAATAACACTGTATGAATCAGCTGACCTTTGACCCGTTCAGTCATGGATGATCAGGAGCAATAGCAGCAAGATGAGCTGCTAAACTCCATCAAACTCACCTGTTCAGGATAAAGCGCGCCTGCCGTTTGTTTTTGATGCATTCAACCTTCTTCATCGCCTCCACTGTTCAACACAAGCACAGCAGCCAGAGTCGTTTTTAATGAATTCATCACACATTAATGAGAGAGAGAGAGAGAGAGACTCACACGGTCTTACTCCAGGCTCGGTTGTATTTGACAGGAATGTTTCTGCACTTCTCAAACTCCAGTGAGTTATCCTGACAAACACCATCAGATACACATTTTATGTCATGGACACACAGCTGACTCAGTGTGAGTACATGTGTGTGTGTGTGGCGAGAGAGGAGTGAGATGTGTGTGTGAGAGAGAGGTGTGGGGTGTGTGTGTGTTAGAGAGAGAGTGAGTGTGTGTGTGTGAGGGAGAGAGAGAAGGTGTGTGTGTGTGTGAGAGAGAGAGATTGAGTGTGTGTGTGTGAGAGAGAGAGTGATGGTTGTGTGAGAGAGAGAGAGAGTGTGTGTGTGTGTGTGTGTGTGAGAGAGAGAGATGGTGTGTGTGTGTGAGAGAGAGAGAGTGTGTGTGTGTGTGTGTGTTTGTGTGTGTGTGTGTGTAAGAGAGAGAGTGAGTGTGTGTGTGTGAGAGAAGTGGGTGTGGGTGGGGTTGTGTGATGGTGTGTGTGAGAGAGAGGGTGGGGTGTGTGAGAGAGCAGAGAGAAAGAGTGTGTGTGAGTGAAAGTGTCTGTGTGTGTGTGTGGGAGTGTGTGTGAGAGAGAGAGTGTGTGTGTGTGTGTGTTTGTTTGTGTGTGTGTGAGAGAGTGAGAGAGAAGAGAGTTGTTGTTGGTGTGTGTGGTTCGTGTGTGGATAAGAAGTGAGTGTGATTGTGTGAGTGTGTGTGTGTGTGTGTTTTTTTTGTGTTTGTGTGTGTGTGTGTTTGTGAGTGTGTTTGTGTTTGTGTGTGTGTGAGAGAGAAAGTGAGTGTGTGTGAGAGAGTGAGTGAATGAGAGTGTATGTGTGTGAGAGAGCGAAGTGAGTGGGAGTGTGAATTGTGTGTTGTGTGTGTGTGTTTGTGTGTGTGTGTGTGAGAGAGAGAGAAAGTGAGTGTGATGTGAGAGATGGTGTGTGTGTGTGTGTGTGTTTGTGTGAGTGTGTGTGTGTGTGTGTGGAGTGTGTGTGGGTGTGTGTGTGTTGTGAGAGAGAGAAAAAAAAAAAAAAAAACAAGGGTGAGTGTTATGTGTGAAGAGCAAGGTGTGTTGTGGGTGTGTTTGTGTGAGTGGAGAGAAGCAGTGAGTGTGAGTGTGTGAGAGTGGTTGTGTGTGTTTGTGGTGGTGGGGGGAAGAGAGAAAGGGAGTGGGGGAGGGTGGAGAGTGTGTGTGGGTGTGGTGTGGTGGGGTTGAGAGAGAAAAGTGAGTGTGAGGTGTGAGAGTGTGGTTGTGTGTGTGTGTGTGTGTGAGAGAGAGAGAAAGTGAGTGAGTTAGTGCGTGCGTGCGTGTGTGTGTGTGTTTGATGTGTGTGTGTGTGTGTGTGTGTGAGGGTGAGAGAGGGTGTGTGTGTGTGTGTTGGTTGTGAGAGAGAATGAGTGTGAGTGTTTAGAGGAGTGTGTTGTGTTGTGTGTGTGAGGAGAGAGAAAGTATGTGAAGTGGGTGAGAGTGTGTGTGGCTTGCGTGGGTGTGTGGTTTGAGATAGAAAAGTGCGTGGAGTGTGTTGTGAGAGTGTGTGTCGAGTGAATGTGTGTTTGTGGGTGAGAGAGAGAACGTGAGTGTGAGTGTGAGATAGTGGTGTTGTGTGGTGTGTTGTGTGTAGAGATATAATGACGTGTGAGTGTGTGAGAGAGAGTTGTGGGGTGGGTTGTGTGTGTGATAGAGAGAAAGTGGTGTGAGTGTGAAGAGTGTGTGTGTGTGTTTGGTGGGTGTGTGAGAGTAGAGACATTCGTGTGAGGGTGTAGAGAGTGTGGTGAAGTTAGTGTGTGTGGTGATGTGTGTGAGAGTATGTGTGTGTGTGAGAGTATGTGTGGAAAGTGTGTGATAGTATGTGGGTGTGTGAGTTGTGTGGGTGTGTTGTTGGGGTGTGAAGAGAAAGTGAGTGGAGTGTTGTGTTGTGTGTGTGTGTGTGTCTGTGTGAGTCTCTGTGTGTGTGTTGTGTGTCTCTCTCTCACCAGCGTCAGCTCTTTACCCGCTGATATCCTGAGAGCTTTGGTACATCTGGTCTTTCTCGGGTTTCAGAACCCGAAAAACTTCAAAACACCAAAACCTGTCAAGATCCACACGTGAACTGATCATCTCCTCCGCATTAACACCAGCTTCAGCACAAAATAAACATGACCAAACATCCGAAGGTAAGTTAAAAGAAAGAGTATAACTTTACAATCCGTATCTCGTCTCGTGTAATCTCTCAATCAGTGTTTCAGCGCGCCTACAGACCCTTCATATAACGTCTTTGTAAACAATAAACCAAAACCCAAAATAACGCCCATTTACCCAGAAACACATATTCAGTTACCATAAACTCATTAACATATGAATATAAACTGTAATATATGCAGCATATAACATATTCATAATACAGTTTACTGTTCTTCAATGTTTTTATGACGGCCACCATTATGTTTCTATTACAAAAAAACGAACTGAGTAAAAATTATGATGTCAATTTGTAACTTGTAATTATTTAAAAACATAATGTAATTTTAAACAAATCATGTCACTTTTAACCTCCATATTAATCTAATGTAGAACTGACCCGTGTATATTTTGACAGCATTAGTTTAGACCTGATATCTACTCAAAATATCCAGATTGAATCAAAGCGATTGATAATCGAATCGTGAATTTGTGTCAAAACCCATCCTATTATATATAGAACCACCACACGTACTATATTACCTTAACATTTTTCCGATTGTTAGGTAATGTTTAATATATATTAGTTGATAGTTGAGGAATAATTATTTTGTGTATTAAATAATTTGGCATATACACATATTTGTACATGACATATGTTTGAATTTTTTTAATTCATTTTTATTACTACAAACTATATAAAATTAATTAAATTTATTAAATAAAAACAGTTTAGTTAAATCATTTTGTCAAAATTTTAAATAAATAATAATTTGTATTATTTAATTATTGCAACAAATAATAAATAATTTAGTTATTAATAATCTTGTCATTATTATGTATATTAAATAATAATGACGTAAGATTTTAGTTATAAATGAATAATTTAGTTTTTACATCAATTTTTTTGGCTATATAACTTTGAAAAAGAAATCAAATGTTGGATATATGAATATAATATAATTAGAACTTAAATGAGAGTCCCTAGTTAGCTACTAAATGAACAATAATAAATAATTTAGTTTACTATATCTTCTTATATTTCTCTGGAAAGTGTCGTGCGCAGTATCATCCAATAAAACAATCACCAATAAGCTGCGCCCGATTCGGGTTCCTTGCAGGTCTTGCGTCTTCCGTGTCCCGTATGAACCATAGCGAGCTCAAGTACCGAGGCGGAAGAGAGCACGCACACTTCCGCTCCGGCGGCGTGACGTCATCACGCAGGCCGCCGGCTGCAGCGCCACCGAGAGGCGCGGAGAGTCACTGCACAAATATTAGGTCATAATATCTACAAGTTATACAAGATTTTAAAACATGACACTGAGTTATAAAGAAACAGAAATACATGCTTTCTTGTCCGTATTTCTTTTTGTTTGAAATAAATAATAGATTGGAAATTAATAATATTAATACATATTTCATGTTTATTAAAATACAATGATTTTAACTGATGTATTAATTAAATAAATATTTTGTAAACATAAAAAAATATTTGTAAATTTATGATATATACGGTAATAATCTGTTTTTAAATTAATAATAAACAATTAGGTTCTTAAATAAATTTTTAATTTTTTTTTTTTTGTAATATTTCAATAATACATTCGTAAAATACAGGAGATACAGTCACATTTAGTCATTGCAATAAAACTAGACTTTAGTTATTAAGAGATTTGTGGACTATTAATAACTATATATTTTGACATTAATATTCATAAGTTAATATTTTTAATTCTTTAATTATTTAAGAAATCGTTTAGTTATTAAAATATTTTTGTACTTTATATAGAAATAAATAGGATGCTGTAAATTAACTAGAGAGTTAATATGTAGTCTAAAATAATTATACTAATTTAGTTAGTGAAATAAATAATTTGTAATATACAACTATAATAAATAGTTTTGAAATAAAATCATATATTACGTTATATTTTTATTAAAATAAATTAAAATAATTAATATAAAAATAAATAACAAGTTAGGTTAGTTTAATAAATAAAAATTTGTACTATTTAAATAATATACATTTGAATAATTTAATATTTTTAGTTAGTGGAAATAAATAATTTAGGTTTTAAGAAATACTTTGTAATATCTAAATAATTAATACTTTAATATTGCAATTATGAAAATATTAAGCATATTCCTAGTTTACTGAAATAAACATTTTGTATATATAAAGACATTTTGTCCAGTAAATAATAAGGAGTTAATATTTTAATTTATAAAGTAATTAATAATAATTTAGTTATTGAATAAATATATACACACACACAGATCCCAGCATGCATTGCAAGCGGGGGGGGGGGGAGGGGGGCACATGACCTTTGTTTTTTTTTGTGTCTGCATGTCAATGTGAACGCAACAGAGGGCGCAGTTTACGCTCAAACTGGACACCTCAGGCAACATTGTTGTTTAAAAACCTGTGTGTGTGTGTGTTGTTTTAGAAGTATGTGTGTTTGGGTAGATGTGTGAGTATGTGTGGTGTGTGAGGTGAGTGTGTGGTGTGTGAGAGGTTGTGTGTGTGTGAGAGTGTGTGAGATATGTGTGTGGTGAGTGAGTGTGTGTTGTGTGAGAGATATGTGTGTGATGGTGATGAGTGTGTGAGAGTATGTTTGGAAGAGTTTTGTGCGTGTTGTGAGAGTATGTGAGTGAGGTGTGTTAGTGTGTGAGTATTTTGTGTGTGGCGTGAGTGTGTGTGTGGTTGTGGGTGGGAGTGAGTGAGTGAGAGATGGTGTGATGAAGTGTGTGTGTGGAGTGATGTGTGAGAGTAGGTGTGTGTGGGAGAGTTGTGGTGATAAAGTGTGTGAGAGTATTGTGTGTGATTAGTGTGGTGAGTGATAGTGTTGTGTGAGATATGTGTGTGAGTGTGGGGTTGAGGGAAGAGGTGTGTGTGTGTTGTGTGAGAGTATGGTGTGTGTGGGATAGTGTTGAGTATGTGTGTGTGAGAGAGTATGTGTGTGTGAGAGAGAGAGTGTTTGTTTGTGTGTGTAGTATGTGTGAGAAAGTGTGTGAGAGTATGTGTGTGTGTGTGTGTTTGTTTGTGTTTGTGTTTGTGTGTGTGTGAGAGTGTGGGTGTGTGTGAGAGTGTGTGTGTGTATGTGTGTGAGAGTATGTGAGTGAGGGGGTGTGCAGAGTATGTGTGGAGAGTGTGTATGTGTGGAAAGAGTGTGTGTGTGTGTGTGGAGAGATTGTGTGTGGTGTGTTGTGTGAGCGAGTAGGGAGTGTGTGTGTGTGTGAGAGAGTATGAGTGAGTGTGTGTGAGTATGTGTGTGTGAGTATGTGAGTGTGAGTGAGAGAGTGTGAGAGAGAGAGAGATGTGTGTGAGAGTGTGTAGTGGGGGAAAGAGAGTGTGTGTGTTGTGAAGAGAGTGTTTTGTGTGGTGGGAATGTGTGTGTGTTAGTTGGTTGAGTGATGTGTGTGTGTGGGAGAGAGATTATGGTTGTGTGTTGTGAGAGAGTATGTGTGAGAAGTGTGGAGTGTGTGTGTAGAGAGAGTATGTGTGGGGGGGGAAGAGAGTGTGGTGTGTGTGTGTGTGTATGTGTGCTTGTGTGTGTGTGTGTGTGAGTGTGAGCGTGGGTTTGTGTGTGAGGGAGAGAGTATGTGTGTGTGTGTGAGAGATCGTTGTGGTAGAAAGTGTTGAGTGTCTGTGTGAGAGTAGTGTTTGAGTGAGTGATGTGTGTGTGTGTGGAAGAGAGTATGTTTTTGTGTGGCGAGAGACGTATGTGTGAGAAGTGTGAGTGTGTGTGTGAGAGTATGTGTGTGTGAGAGAGTATATGTGTGAAATGTTATTGATTTGTATATGATTGTTAAGGTTGTAATCCCAGCATGCATTGCAATCGCACATGACCTTTTGTTTTTTTTGTGCTGCAGTGTCAATGTGAACCAACAGAGGTCTCAGTACGCTCAAACTGGACACACTTCAGGACAACACAGTTGTTTTTAAAAAAATGTTTATTGGCTTTTAAAACCAGTTAAAAATCGCACCTTTGCGGACTTTCCTGGAAAAAAAAAAAAAAAAAAGAGTGAGAAAAGAACAACATCGCTGAAACGCTTCTGCAATATTAACAAGCTACGGTCCACATAGAGCAGATAAACCAGCACACCAGAGGCTCAAATCTACAGACAGAATGAACATGTTTTTCTACAAGACCGACCTGACGAACGACATCTGCGGCGTCAAACCCTGTGTATCAAAAGAGGACTGGAGTCTTACGGGTAAAATAAAAAAAACGGTAATTAATCAGTGCCTTAATAAACGCCAGAACATAAAAAAATATTTACAGCTTCCTTCACATAGGCATTTTTATATATATAAAAAAAGAAAACGAAAAACAAGTACAACGTTCATGAACAGAAACAGACTTATTTTAACTTCGCAAACATCGTAAAATGCATATAGCTTCTGAAGAACTACGTTTGTCCCCTCTCGTCCCATTTTGATTGGCTAAAGGAGTGGTCACAACAAATACTACCATAGCTAGTTTAACATACATGCGCACACAGTCATTTTATAACATGGTAAAGCATGTTGGCTTTTTTTTTTTAATGCACTAATTTTTAAATCTCGTAATTTCTTCTCAGGTACGAGAAGTTGTACAACGCGGATCTCATTGAGATTAGAGCTCATTGCTACACAAGGCAATTATTCATTGTCGTTTTCGAGCACGGGTGCGTAATTCCCCGATTTATCGTCATTAGAAGAAAAACAACGCGGGCACCAATTGTTGTTTGTCGACAGAAAAAGAAACCCAACTTCTAGTGCAATAAGATTAACGTTTTCAAACCATTTCCAGTGTCTGCTCCTTTGATTCGTCTCTGCACACATTTAGCTATATCACGATAAAATTAAGTCTATATATCTAATTTCTTTTTTTTTCTCGATAAATCCATGCTACAATATCCTCTCTTCATTTGCACATCACATCTGCGTACGCAGGAACCAATAAACTCCTAAGAAAAATGGTATATTAGCAAGCTACAGACCCAACGTTTACTAGCACATCACAGGAAGCCAGAAACGCAACAAGCGAAATATTGTGCTGGCTATGGACTCGTTATGATCAGCGTTTTCTTCTTAAGGGCACTCGAATCTACCTACCATTAGCGTCTTGATAAAATGGAAATCTCATGATGACAACTATGTCCTTTTTACAAATGTCGCACTACTAGCCTAGAACCTTAGCCTTCGTGAACTTGTACAACATGCTCCCCATCCATACATCCGCCATATACACAATTTACACAAATGCTAATTCACTTACTGTAAGACCAAACAAAAACGGCCAAGATCCCTTTTAGATGACGGGCGATTGAAGATGGAAACCGCAACGGATCGCAATCTCTTGTTCTTCCACAGCTTCTCTTTGGTATGGAGTTAAGGCTGGAGAAACTACACAGGTTTGCCTGTTGATCTCGAGTTGGTAAGAATATCTAGCCATCACCATACCATCGTCACTACCAGTTTGAAATGATGTGCTAACAAAGCCTTCAAAATGGCTAGCAACCATCTGAAGATGGAGAACTGCTAATGTGCACCAAATATGTTCAAGTAATTCTTGAACTCAGAAGCCTTTAATCAGATGGGATAAGGCCGTAGACTCTGGAAATAAGGCAGACGAGTCTTATCTTCCCATTTTTTCGGGAAAAACACAAACAAACCAAAAATCTCATCCCTCCCCAACAGTTTGGATTTAACAGTACAGGTATTATGGCCTTAAAACCTTTTCCCCCAAAAATGTGTAAAATCACTTTGACAAAACAAATGATGGCTGATGAAAGGTACGGTAAATGCGATTCTTTAAGTCAGCACCAAGTAGCACCTAAGATCTTTGCAGTTCACTGAACTGACCGATTTACGATATGTAGATGTGATATTTCACCTCTGCTGTGCTTACGGTATTTGGGGGCACTCTTTTGGTCTCCTACCAAACTCGCAAAAGCCACATTACTGGATCCTTAGACAACTGTCTAGAAAGGGAGCTTCCCCAACGTCAACGTTACTTGGAATATTGCATGGTTTTAGTGGGAGGAAATGTATGAAAGAGGGATATGCTTGTGCACCAGGTGATGTCTCATCATATTGAACGTACTTTACTACCAGCTGGAACCAGAGGAAATATCTGACCGCCCACTATAAATGACTTCTGAGTAGGGCTGGGTATCGAGTTCGATACTTTTTAGGCACCGAGGGGACAGAAATTGCCTCGAATGTAAACAGGAGTAGAGTATCGGGAAAACGCAGCGAAAGTATTCAGTAGAACAACGCTACCGTTACACCGGTTACACTCGGAGATGTGGCGCACATGTGAGGCTGTAGTGTGAATCCCAGCCCCCTAGAGTAAGGTACAATTTCACTGGTAGTTTATGTTTGAAAATGAAAACAATCAGTAGTCATACTTGCGTTTCCACTGCGGTTTCAATCCGGCTTCTCCACTTTCTCTGACAAAGCGAAAGACCGTGATTCAGTCATTAAATCCAATGGATGAGCGTAGAGGGGGGTGTGGTAAGGCGGCTGTGGGAGGTTGTTCACCTCATATGCAGATGTCGTGCCATAATCAACGTTACATGGACGAAAGTGCGCGTTATGGGCAATTAAGCAAACTGTAGCATTCATGCCTACATAAGAAAATACATTAAGATTATATTCCGCTTTTACTCAACAAAATTCACTTTAAACCACCATCGAGTGTTTTAATAAGTTCTGATTGCCGTCTAATGTGTGTTTCGGCCATGTAATGTTGCTGAAATTAAATCTGTCAGATTTAAGATTTAAGTCAGAGCAGCGATCATGGAAGAGAAAACACAGGCAGACAGCACTGGAAGCAGCTAATGCTCATCAATAAATCAGTGGAAAATCAATAGAAATCATGATTCTGTCTGAGCTATGCGTTTTAAATAACAGCACTAGTAAAAGGAAGCCTAACAAAAAATTTTTAAGTGGGAGTAATCTTGTTAAAATTGATTTAATAAAATTGGTATCGAAAAAAGTATCGTTCAGGAACCTGTATCGAAGTCAAGGTATCGATATCGAAAAATTTTGAACGATACTCAGCCCTACTTCTGAGTGAGGAGAAATGACTGGTATGATCTATGAAATCATACAACAGGAATACAAACAAAACGATTGTAAAAAAAAAAATTCAGATAAAGCACATGCCTGTAAGAGATTTACCTCAGGCTGGCACTTTACACTGGACAGTCCAAAGCGTCCAGATTTTTGCTGCACAGACACATCATTCAATATTTTTGTACGTAAAGGATACACAAAACGTTGCAATACAAAAAACTAACACTGAACAGAAACCATAAATATAAACGACAACAGATGACAGCAACATCAACAGTAAAAGAACAGGAAATAATATTATCCCAACATTTCCACGGTTGGCTGGTCTTTATTCTCCAGCCAATCAAAACCAGCAGAATTCACAGTATCGCTGCAAATCTGCTGAAACAGAGGATCGTTCTTCAGTTCTTCCAGTGTGGCATCTTCAAATTGGTCCTGCTGCTGACTGGGGTCAAACAGCAAGTTGGGGTCCAAAGTGTTCAGGTCGGTAATGCTACTCGAAAGGTCAGAAGTCAACCGGATATCGCTGGAAAAGTCAGAGGCGACAGCACTGAGCTCTGACGCCACCTGTCCGATGAGTTGCGAACTGGGGTTGAGGCTGTCCTCCCCCAAGAGATCCTTGACAGTAGTGTTGAAGTCTAGTTGCTCTTGCTGCACCTGATCCACAACCTGCTGCGAGGTTTGGGGCAACAAGTGGTGCTGGGTGAGATCTGGGTCATCTTGTAACTGTTGTTGGTCCGGCAACTGCAACTGTTGGTCCTGGAGTTGCAACTGTGTGTCTTGAAGTTGCAGCTGTTGGTCTCGGAGTTGTAATTGCTGATCTGGAAGTTGCAGCTGTTGATTCTGGAGTGGTAGCTGTTGGTCTTGCAACTCCAACTGCAGTTCCTGGAGCTGAAGCTGCTCTTCTGGTTGTTGCAGTCCAGAGCCCGATTGTGCTTGGCTGTCACCACTGCAGAAGGTGACTTGCTCCTCTCCCGCACTTATAAGGTAACCCGTCTTCTGGAAGTCAAAAGGTGAAGGGCTTGAGTCCAGAGGCAGCTGCTGGTTCTGAGAGTTGGGGCCTCCGGGGAAGCCCTGTGTCGTCTCCAGGATTTGGGTTAAGTTCATCCGTGCCGTGTAATTGGCGGGCAGGTTATTTACACCCAGTCCTCGCACTGCATCGTCTCCATCCGTGTCCATCTTGCTAAGGAGCACGGTGGTGATCTTAGCGCTATTGCTTTGCTGCCCCTGGTGACTGATGGGAAGCAGCTCAGACTGCATCATGATGTTTAGTGGAACTGATTGGCTCCTCTGGGCCAAGCTGCTGGCATTGACCCCAGACTGGTTGTTGGACAAAATGTTCAGAACCTCAAATGTCAGGGGGCAATTAAAGGGAGAAACAACAGACTGTGGGGTGGTGACTGTTTGTGCAGTGGTGCCACTAAGGTTACGCTGGCGAACTGCTGGGCTAACGCTGCGACACCGGAAGGTTCCACCTCCAGATGTAGATGTGCTTCCTGCCCCTTTATTGTCCAACGGAGCTGGGACGGCAAAACTTTCTTGCTTGCTACTAAGGGTGGTTTGCTGTCCTTGTTGCACTGGGGAAACGGTTGTCAAACTTCCCAAGTTTACATCCTGATGCCTTGACTGAGACTGGAAAGATTGACCTGGGATGGCAAAAGCGTGTGGTTTACGGAAGTGGTCCTCGACCAGATCCTGATAACTGGGCAGGATACCAATGGTAGCATTGGTGGATATAACAGGAGACCCTGTGGTGCTGTTGTACCTGTTGTTGATCCACTCCAGCTTGGCTTTATCTGGGTGGGTGGCCATTGGCCTTTGCATGGGTTTTACTGGACTGCTGGACACAACGCTACCATCATGATATCCAGTTATACTGGAGTTTATTGGAGTGAACGCAAAGGGATTGCGGCATTCGATGGGGCTCGGAGGAACACTGCTGCTGCAGTTTGACAGTGGAGTGCTGATGGGTGTATGGCGCCCGCCTAAGATGCTATCCACTGGGGTAACAGGTGCCATTCGAGAACAAGGGCTTTCTCTGGTCAAGCTATGTCCCCCTGGTAGCATCTCGGAGGTAGGAGTTGGTGTAGGTGTTGGTGTTGGAGTGGGCGTTGGAGTTGGCGTGTGGATTGGCGTGGCGCTACTGTGGGACGAATGATAGAACTGTGTACTTGTCTGATGGGGCGAGAGGATTGTTCCTTGGCCAACCGTGGCTTGACCTTGTAGGGATATATCAACACAGCTCAAGTAGGATTGCAAGCTGCTATTCAGCTTCATCTGTTCCTCCATCTGTACAAGCTCTTCTACAATACTGTCCTGGGTCATATCATCATCATTGAAGGGAAAATAGTCTATACTAGCTTGGGCTCCTGCAAAATCAACAATTTCCTGCTGAAGAGTGAGCTGACTAGTGGTCTCAGTTGCCTGGGCCATCAACGATAATGGATTAGCGGCAATCTGCTTGTGTTCTGCTTGCATCTGTTGCGAGTGGTCTTGCAGCGAACTCTTGAGTTCACTTACAGTAGATACCTGCTGACAAACGTCACTGCTGATTTGTTGGTGACTTGGGATTTGCTGCAGTAAAGCTGTGCTATTAGCAGAAGCAGTTTCACTGGGGCTAATATCAGCAACTTCATATTGAGGATTAACCATCTGGGAGGTGCCCAGGGCTCCAATGGGAATGTCAGAAAGAGCTAAGATTTGAGTTGGAAGAGAGCTACTCTGTTTTAGTGTAACTTTGCATGGAGCGCTCTCTGGTCTTGCTGGAGTGCCAGATATCTGAATCTTCTTAGCTGCTATTACAATACCAGGCTTGGCATTGTAGCCAACATCCAAAGGTTGCTGGGAAATGAATACTCTTTTAACTGGGATTGTATGGGTTTCCAAAACAGATGCAGAGCGTTTTCGAGGGCTTTTTGGACCGAGACCAGCATCTTTTGAAGAAGTGCTTGCAGTTGCCATCGCACAAATGGATGACAATTCGGCATCTACATTCTGGCTAGTTACAGTTAAATACAAAGTACTTTCTGGTTGATCATTGTTGTTATTGCTGCTTGGGGCAAGAGCCCCCATGATTGTACTTGAAGGGGTTGTAGAGTCACTCTTGGCCCTTGTCACTCTCTCAGGCACAGGGGACGCCTTAATAAGAAAAGAGGGTTCACTGGAAGCCCTGAATTTAGTGGCTCTTTCATTCTTTAGTCCTGTACTTGCCCCTGATGCAGTGATTTGTTTATAAACAGCAGTAGCTGAGTTACTGTCATTCACAGCTTCGAATGTCACTTTTACCTCACTGGTAACAGTGGATGCTGATGGAGTTGGGGTCGTGGAGGGACGTCCAGCTTTCCCAGATGACTGGAGAGACATGACCGACGCCCCATTCTGCACTTGCTGGATTTGGCAAGATTCTTCCAGGGAAGCTGTGCTACTGAAACCTGCCGAAGCAGGTCGCAACGGGGTAGGAGTACTACTACTACTACTGCTACTGCTAGGCGCTAACGAAATTGCAGTCATCTTGACCACATTTAAAGAGCTAACATGGGGCGTGGGCATCACCGTCTTGATGGGGCTGTTGGTGATTAGGAGCGTTGGGGGTGAGCGAAGTGCAATGGCGCTTGTAGCAGAGGGTTTAGGTAAAATCTGAGCATATCGGTGTCTGGCCAACCTGTCACCGACTGGGCTGGCAGGGAAATTTTGGGGTGTTTTTGGAGACTGCTTAACAGGTTGTGTCACGACCTGGAAGTTAACAGGAACAATTTTTCCCTCTGCTGCCCCAACAGGACTTGGAGAGGTCATTAGTTGCCTGTTTCTCTGAACCTGAAAATGATGCAAACAAAGGCACAATCTAAATCATTTGTTATTCAGTAATGTCGAATCATCCATACCCTGCTATGAATCAAAATCTCCTTACTGTGATAGGACTTGGAACAGCAGTGACCACAATGCCTATGGTTGGTTGAGGGGACAGTATTGCAGGACTTCCAGATGTCAGGCTGGATCCAGGGCCGGGTGTGCCCGCCTCTGCCCTTCTGGCCTGGGCATCAGTGGGCAAAGGAGAGGTGAGCTTCTGCTCCTGCTGTTTCTTCTGAATCTTCCGCTGCAGCTGCTGTTTGGCATCTACAGAAGGCGAAGGGAGGGTCTTCACTTGGGGCTGGAATGAGTTGGCTTCACCAGTTGGCACAAAGGCAGAGGCAGGCGTAGGGGTTTTCATACCTGGTTTTTATCAAAGAGATTCAAGTTAAATACAAGTAACGAACATAGTTTGAATGCCACACAAGTAAAACTCCTGAAGGGTGCAACCAGTAGCTGCTACAACCGACATTTTCAAAGAGTTTAATCATGCATCGTCTAGATTTGTATGCGAGGTAATTTTTGTGTCTTGCCTGTTGGGGTTCCAGTCATAACAGTAAGAGCTGCCATGGACTTAGTGCCTATATAGTGACTGTTGAGAAGAAAGCGTGCCAGTTCGTCCACATTGTCAAACTGGCGACTCAAAACCTTCTGAGCCCATTCGCAGACCAGACCGCAAGCTGCCGAACGCATCTCATCCTCAGCACTGGGAGACTGTCCGGTCGAGTCCAACAACTCACACTAAAGAAGCCCAGCAATAAGAGGCTTATCAAACTTGTACAAACTTCATTTGAAAACCAACACAATGCTGTTGCAATTAGGGCATGATATGAATGTCTTGTTTTGGATTTGACAGAAACAGGATACTGACCCCGTCTCCTGATTTGTGTAAGTCCAGGTTAGGAAGTGACGGCACGTGCACAAATGCTTTTTTTCTCAGCCCACTGTAGCAGTACGTAATGCATTGTAAAGGTTCACAACAATTCTCAATGCACACAAAATGCTTCAAAAGCAAATGTTGTCATGCTTTAGGTGTATCGCAGGTAGCTCAAATTCAAAATATATCAGATGTTTCCACACAAAAGGATATTTTGATTTCCCCCTCATGCCCAAACGGCGTGCCTTCATGTTCGGAAAAACGTTTTTCATGATCTTTCCAAAATCAGCTGCGCTTAAAGGATGGTAACCCAGATTGTCGCAATAACTCCTGAAACATAGCATCAGATGAGTACAAGCAAACACAACTTCTGTCTATTACTGCAGTGTCAAATCACTCACTTGTATTCGTCGTACACCTCTTGTTTTGGCAGTGAGGTTTCTGGGTGCTCTTCCAAGTGATTTCGGATCCAGTTGAAGGCGTACATCTGTTGAGTCCGGCTGGACGACATGGAGTTCTGGTCGCTATGGGGAAAACAGAGGAAAAGAAAGGCTTAAAACCAGAGATGGTGCAGCGCCAGACGGCTGTGTGTACATTTGTTGGTCCTGTATAATATATCATGTTACAAACTACTTCAAAATTATTTTCCCTTTAATATAGTTAAAGTTGTAGTACCATATCGCAGGACTTGCAGAGCCCCTCTGATTTTCAGTTCTATTGGACATCATGTTGGTAAAGAGGGGTTGACATGATGGACAGATAAGGGGAAACAAATGATAAAACACAGGAAGCTTGGTATTGCAATGTCATAATTTACACAAAATCTGTATAAATGGCGAAATGATTAGCTCATGACTCATAAATCAATGTAAACCTGACAACAAATGCAAAATGAAACTATTACAAAAAATGATACTTGCAAATGTTTAGATTTTGTTTCATAAATACATGTTTCACTGAATGTAAATATGAGTGAATCATAAACAGACATACAGTATATGCTATGAGTGTATTTGATATTGCAAAGCACAAAAAAACATAAAAAGAGAGGAGGGGGATATGGAAAGGAATAGTGTAGATAAAAAATAATATGCACCTTTTGTCATTGCCACCACTGGGACCAGAAGGCAACTTAAGGTAGAGGTAGAGCTTTTCGATATCTGTAAACTTCTCAACATCTTGCTGTGTGAATGAACAACACAAGGATTATGGCAATTCAGACAAGTTTGACATTCTTTTTTACTATTAAAAAAACCAGCATGTTAACAGTCATGCCGAGGTATTAAATGTAATTAAAGTGTGAAATTCTGTGACTACACTAAAATGTATTCATTTTTTTAAAAATGACAATATTTTTGAGAACAAGAGTTTTTCCAATAAAAGTTTACATTTGGTTGTGGTGGAGATTCCACTGCAGCAGAATTTAGATTTTGCTACTTTTTCTCCAAAAAAAATAAAAGAAATGACATTATTGTCATGCACAATATCAAACACCCACACCATTATCACACACTAAAATTCACTTAAAGGCCTTGATTTTCGGCCCCTGCATAAGACTCCGCAGTCCATGACATCACTGTTTTCTCCTGCATTCATTTCCGCAAGGTTGCCGTATTGTACGGGGAGAACCAGAGCCCCTCGAGTCGGCCAGGCGCACAGTACCAGAGCGTGTCTGCGCATACGACCAACAGCAAACCTGCAATCCTGCCCTGCTCTTAGCCGGTTGCCATGTAAACCCTGACAGTAAACATGCATGTCAATGCTGACACACTGGCAACACGTCGTTCCAGCACAGGCTCCGCCCACCTCGCTTTCCATTGGCTGGTGAGAGTGAATTCCTCTCACCTTGTCCTATTCTAGTTGCCTCTGTGTTGCTAGGGGAAACCGGCGCTCATGAATGGATGTGAGGCTGGGCAGCCAATGAGAGTCAATAAAAAAATAAAAGACGATTCACTGTTATTTCCTAAATGTACCAGGTAGTGGTTATAATCCTTCCATCCAAAGCAAACAGCCTTATTCTTATTCTGTTCTTCCGGTCTCCATAGAAACCCATGTTAAACCGGTGTAATGAGATCGACTGAATTAATTAAACTGAAACTTTTTAGTGTAACTAAATATAAAAATGTGTGCATGGTTGAGTGGTGCTGTTGTTGGCTGCCACAGCAATAAACGTCCTGTAAAGTACTTGCATAATGCATAAGGCTTGCAGCGCCTAAGTTAAAATACTGTGTGTAAGATAATAAAATAATGTGTGTTCTTATCATTTCATGTCAAATCCTCTGAACTTCACCCTCGAGCCGCCTCATGTCATCTACACACTCATCGAGTTACTGCAAAAAGACGGTTATTCTGACACTATAAAGTGAAGAAACTATGGCGCAATGTGCTTTTTAAAGCCATTTTCATAGGTTTAACTTTATAATATCCGCTCGGAAAATACGTTGATTTGACTAGAAACACCCAGAACGTCCAAAAGCAGAACCACAAAAATCTTAGTACTTTGTTAAAACGTAAAAAAAAGATGTTAGTTCTTTGTTTAAAATAAAAAAAAAAGATGTTAGTACTTTAAAATATTAAAAACATGTTAGTAAATGATTGCTAAAAATTCAACTCAAAGTTGTAAATAACAGAGTACGTTTGACAGGCGGAAAAAAAAATACCTATTTCAGTCTTTCTAAATCTAAATTTTACATTTAATTCAATGTGTTGCTGTGATTGTGAAATTTATTAGCAAGTTTGGAGGGAAAATTCTACAAACATGCAAAGGAAGAATTATGACAAATACATCATCCATCTAAGAAAGATATAGCAGGACACTACGATACTCCCTGTTGACTAATAACTGGATTATTTGATGATGACAACTGCTGTAGAAAACGCTGTTTTGATGAAAGTGAGTGGCCTTTAGATGACACACACACACGCACACACACACAGCACACACTGCGCACAACAGACATCGCAAAACCATGGCGCACACAGACACACACACCACAGAACGCGAAACGCACACACGACGCACACACATGCGCACACACAGACCGGAGCACACGCACACACACACATGCGACACAACAGACACCCATGCGGCACACACAGACAACAGGACCACACCGCCAAAACACACAGTGCGCACACAGGACACACACAACAGACACAGAGACACACACACAGACACACGCACACACACGCACGCACACACATGCACACACACACACACACACACACGACACACACACAGACACACGACACACACACACACACACAGACACAGTCACAGACACAGACACAGACACACACAACACACACACACACTCAGCTGGAACCTAAACACTAAACACCACGGTCGACAGTTTAAGAATATCACTAAACATATTCTGTACACGATAGAATAATCTCGACACACTATGACAACATTCACCAAATAGATCACAAACTAAGACCGCATTCACATTCACAAAGTGCAAAAACAATCCAAATCACGTTTCTTACATGTAAAAACTGAAGGCTGAATCTGCAATTTTTAAGTCTTGTCCAATGTTTTTATAACGTATACCATAATTACTCTGCACTATTCCTGCAGCAGCAGGATGTCCTATGAGACGTAAGACTCCCATGATCTCTACACCAGCCATGAAGTGGTGATACACAACCGAATACCTGACAAGCATACTGCATCCCCACAATGCAATGGCTCAGCTGACCTTCCATTTTCCAGTGTGTACTGAATGAACCCGCTGTGGTTATCTGGGTCCCAGGAGCTGATGCTGATAAAATAGATAAAGGGTCTTAAATAAAAAACTTATTCTTACTAACGGCCTATATCAGCAGGAAAAGGCTATGTAAATTAAGTAGTCAAAATAAAAAAATGATAGTAAACCTTTAGTTGAAATTCTAAAATTTCACAGAAAAGTCTTTTTTAAAAAAGGATGTTAATTAAAAAAATATAATAACACAATATAGCCCATATAATGTAATACTTGCCCAATATTATCCTCTCAAAAATGCTAATTCCTTTTAGGAAACAGTGGCAACTGCAATTATGATAGACTCTGACTAATGACTAAGACTATATGATAAATAGGAGGACATTATAAATACTATTCAAACTACCACCGATTATGGTTATATTGCAACTTGCTGCATAAATAGGACACTCTGATTATAATTCAGAATTTCAAATTAGGAGTCCAAACTGTCTGATACTCCCAACCCTAGGAAGCACCACGCCTACCTGTTGTCTCATAATGGCATGAGGGAGATTACCCACTCCTCTCCCCACTTTTCTTGGCATGATAATATACTCTCCACTTTTGATTGGACTGATTTGCTGTAAAACAAGAAAAGCAGATTATTAGACTGGTTGTGCTTCAAGTATGAACACAATGAGAAAAAACAAAACAAGACTGGTGAGTTCCTGATAACAGGCAGGGTATTTTTTGGAGTTGGTTGCGCTTGTTTAAGACAAAAGAACTCGTAGAAAGAAAGAAAAACACCGGCTCTTCTTTAATCCTTAATGACAGTGTCAAAGGTAGAGTTCTACGACACCGGTCTATTCATTTAACAGGCTTGTTGATTCTGGAGAAATTAAGATTTCATGGACATCGCATGTTAAGTGCATGTAGATCATCTAAAATCATTTTCATGTCTGATTTTTATGGGAAATGAGGTACAAGTGGACTTTCAAAATCAATCAGACATCGCATTTAACTGAAATCAGACATTGCATGCAATGATATCAGATAATCCATGCAATGCGATTAGACATCATCCCCATGCAACTAAAATCAGACATCCAAATGCAATGAAATTAGAGAGACTTTGTACTGAGATCAGATATTACTTGCATCTGAAATCAGAAATGCCATTGCAATGACATCAGAAGATCCATGCAATAGAATCAGACATCATATCCAAGCAATTTAAACAGACATCCCAATGCAATTATAAATCAGACATAATCACATGCACTGAAATCAGATATTACTGTCATTGCATGGCATATCTGATTTAAAATGCAAGCAATATCTGATTTCAGTTCATGAGATTATGCCTGATTTACAATTTCATTGCATTGGGTTGAATGATTTCATTGCTTGGATATGACGTCTGATTTTATTGCACGAGGACTGTGTTTGATTTTGTCTAATTGATTTTCTGAAGTCATTGCATGATATATCAGATGCATGCATGTCTGATTTATAATTGCATTGGGATATCTGTTTTAATTGTTCGGATATGATGTCTGATTTTATTGCATGGATTTTCTGATGTCACTACACGGGATGTCGATTCGGTTGCAATGGATGCATGATTTATGCAGGGGGTGGAGAGGTGTTGATTTTTTTTTTTTTTTTTTTTTTTTTTTTTTTCTCGTTGATTTTCTGATGGAGTGCATGCCATATCTGAAATCTCGTTCAATGGACATCAGGACAATCAATGAGATTTGCGCAAAAAAACAGGCATCTATTGCAACTGAAATCAGACATTCAAATGCAATGAAATTAAATATCAGACATGATCACATGCATTGAGATTATACATTACATGGATGCCACAGAATGAAATCAGACATCCTATGCAATTACATCCCAAGCAGTGACATCAAAAAATCCATGCAAGAAAATCAGATATCATATGCAAGCAATGAAATCAGACATCCCAATGCAAATGAAATTAGAAATCAGACATAATCACATGCAGTGACATTAGAAAATCCATGCAATAAAATCAGACAATCTAATGCAGTCATAAACACCATAATCACATGCACTCAAATTAGACATCCCCATGCACTGAAACCAGATATTATTTGAAATCAGATTTGACATGCATTGAAATCAAACATCCCATGCAGTGACATCAGAAAATCCGACAATCTAATGCAGTCATAGAATAATAATCACATGCACTGAAATAATGCCATGCAACAAAATCATAATCCATGCAACAAAATCATAATCCATGCACTGAAATCAGAAAATCCATGCAATAAAATCAGACATCCAAAATCAATGGAAGTAGAAATAGCAATGCAATGCAATGACATCACATATATCACTTGCATTTGAAATCAGCTGTACCATGCAATTAAATCAGACATCAGATCCAAGCAATGAAATCAGACAATCGAATGCAATTATAAACCAGCCATAATCACATGCACTGAAAGCAGATATGCACTGCAACTACATGTAGGCCTGCCGTCCATTTGGCATCAGACATCCTAATGTAAACATTCAAACATCACATGCAATAGAAGCAGCAAGGTGCCGCGTCTCCCTCTTTCCACCCTCCCTCTCTCTCTCTCTCTCTCTCTCTGAGCGCAGAGATGTGCTGGGGTGTTTTTGATCGGATCTCTTACCAAATGGAGTTCTTGATCTTGTTGTACTGCAGCACCGTCGCTTCGGGGCTCTGCAGGGACGCTCCGGGAGCACCGGGCTGTTGTTGTTGATCATCAGCCATCACGGTGAGATTCATGCATGGGAGGAGGAGGAGGAGGAGGAGGAGGAGGAGGAGGAGGAGGAGGAGGAGGAGGAAGAGGAAGAGGAAGAGGAGGAGGACAGCTTCAGCGTGTAGGCCGCATTTGAGCGCATAACGCCCGGAGCCGTGGTGAGACGAGCCGTTTACCGGGAGCACGGACCGAGCAGCGCGGGCGGATTCGGACGCATAGACGGGCGAGAACGCGGCGGAAAAACACGGAGCTTCTCGGAGCGGCGGACAGAGACAGCAGCAGCAGCAGCAGCCGCCACGGACCGAGCTGCAGGCGGAGACTGCGCATGCGCACGAGCGACCTCCGGAGACAGCAGCTTCAGCAATGAGCTGTTTTAACCTAACCCTAACTCTCCTGTACAAAAGGCCAAGACCTAACACTGCACTGCTTTGCTGCACACACGCGTACTGAAGAGTGCATTGGTATAACACGGTACATTTTAGTGCTAGCCAGTAGTTGTTTGGGTTTTAGATTTTTAGAAGACAGATTTTCATGCATTTACATCTGGGACTACTGTATGTCCAAAAACCTGCTCATACTAT
The DNA here is from genome assembly GCA_018155175.1 of Sinocyclocheilus anophthalmus. NCBI lineage: Eukaryota > Metazoa > Chordata > Actinopteri > Cypriniformes > Cyprinidae > Sinocyclocheilus > Sinocyclocheilus anophthalmus. The sequence goes on from JADLZN010001967.1 coordinate 40,138, forward strand.
AGCATCAGTTCACTTGATTTGAAGAAATCACCTACACTGTGGGAACCTTTGGGAGGAAGACGGCTTAATAACATCTTCATTAAAATCTAAAAGTGTGTAAAGGTTACTGTAGGGATTTGGGAAGGAGGTAGTAATTATCATTAGCCATAAGTGCCAAGAACATACTGCCATATAATGAAAGAGGTATTGTATAAAAGCCTTTCTTTTATTGCATTGGAATTGTTAGGCTAATACGCCGTGTCTATTTATTGATTTGTGAAAGGAATGAAAACGAGCCTGTGAGGGATAATAGTTTGTAAAGTTGTGAAAATGAGATTTGTGACTCTCAGCCTCGTGCAGTTCAATATGGCGCATGCCATGAGTGAGGTCGCTTTGCAGTCCAGCTCTTTAAACCTCCAATTTGAGTCTGAATACAGCAAGATACTTCTACACTGCCCTCTGCTGGTGATGCACAATACAACAGCTCAAATAGCATCACTGCACCCTGCTGCTGGGAAATATTCTCCTACAGCATACTTATGCTTATATTATGACCGATTTTACATTCAAAGCGACTTGTTTGATGGCTCCAGCATGTCTTCTGCACTACTATCACTCCAGTGCTGTTATTAACTCTACCTAAAATGTATAGTATATCGCAGTCTGTTTCTAACTGCATGCATTTTTTAAATAAATAGGAAGAATTTCACTCTTAGATCATCTTTAAATCATGAAAATAATTTGAAATGCTATCCCATAAGCGATATCTCATAATATCTTCTGAAGTGTTGTTTATTAAAGTTATAATGAGGTCAGAGGTTTGCATATCAAAATTGCATTTTGCAGCATTTTATTATTTGAGTGCATAATCCAATTCCTATGCATTCAGTTTGTAATCTTTCAATTAAAACCATTTCAGATTTTATTGTCTGTCTGTCTTTGATGTGAATGTTTGCGCTGAAGAGGTCTGTTGGTCTGATGGAGGAGAGACGGAGACTCGACCTGACAATTGAGTCTGTGACAGTGTCAACACACTCACACACACACCACACCACCCAAAACACACTCTCACTCACTCACTCAGACACACACACAGACACACACTCAGACACACTCTCTCACACACTCACTCACTACACACAACCTCACACACACACACACACACACTCTCACACACACTTTCTCTCTCTCTCTCACTCACTCACACCCACACACACCCACACACTCATCTACACACGCACTCACACACACACACACACACACACCACACACTCCACAACTCACTCACTCACACCCACACACTCCGACACTCTCGCACCCACTCACCCTCCCCCACACAAACCACCCCCCACCTACACACCCCCACACACACTCTCTCACACACACACTCACTCATTCACACACACAACACACACACTCACACACCCCTCTCTCCCCACCACTCACTACCACCACACACACTCCACACACACCACAACCGCACCCACACTCTCTCACACACTAACTCACTCACAACCACTCAGACCACCCTCACACCCACTCATCACCTCACTCACCAACACACACCCCACACACTCTTACACAACTCCTCACACACACACACTCACAACCCCACACACCCCCCCCCCACTCTCTCACACATCACTCCACCTCACCCACAACACATAGACCCACTCTCTCACACACTCACTACCACACACACACACTCACCAACACACACACACACACACTCTATCACACACACACACACACAACCCACTCAGACACACTCTCTCACACCCTCATCACTCACACACACACTCACTCACAACACCACACCAACACACACACTCTCCACCCACTCACTCTCACACACACACTCAGACACACTCTCTCACACACTCACTCACACACACACACTCACTCACACACCACACACACACACACACACAACACTCACTCAATCACAAACACACACACAATCACTCACTCAACCAACACACACACACACTCACTCACTCACACACACACACACACACACACACCACACCACACACACACACACACACAAACACCCACACACACACACACACACTCACTCACTAACACACACACCCAACACTCACACTCACACACACTCACTCCCTCACACACACACACAACACACACCACCCACACACTCCAACACACACCACACACAACACCTCACTCACCACACACACACCCACCCCCTCCCCACCACTCATCCCCCCACCACTCACTCACCTCACTCACTCACACACACACACATCCACACACACAAACACACACACTCTCACCCACACACACACACAAACACCCCCACCACAACCCACACTCACTCACACCCCACCACCCCCCACACACAAACACCCCCACACACATCCACTCACTCAACACACACCCCACCACACACACAACACACTCACACATACACACACACCACACTCACACACACACACACACTCAACACAAACACACACACACACACTCACAAACACACCAACACACACCCTCCCACACTCACCAACACCACACACACCAACACTCCCTCACGCACCACACACACACCCCACACACTCACTCCCTCTCCCACACCCCACAGAACCACACACACAACACACACACACACACACACACACACACTCCTCACTCCCCTCACTCACCACACACACACACAACACACACTCGCACTCACTCACTCCCCCAACACACACGCAACTCACCCACTCACTCCACACACACTCATCACACACTCCATCCACCACCCCCACTCCCTCACACCCCACCACGCACTCACCCAATTCACTCACCATCACTCCCTCCACCCACACTCACAAACACACCACTCACACACAACTCACTCACACTCACTCACACCACCACCCCCCACTCCCTCACCCCTCACACACACACCACTCACTCACACCCACACTTACCACTCAACACACACACATACACACACACTCTCCCTCATCCCACCCCCACACACACCCCCACACACACACAACACACACACAAAAACACACACACAAACACACACACACTCACTCACACACACCCACACACAACACTCACACACTACTCACCACAACACCCACACACACACACACCACTCCTCACTCACTCACCCCCCCCCCACTCTCTCTCTCACACACCCACACACCCCCACACACCACTCTCACCTCCCCCCCACACACACCCACCTCCCTCCACACCCACACACCCCCCCCACCATCCCACCCTTACTCAACACCACCACCACACCCACCACCCACTCACCACACACCACACACACACCACACTCTCACTCACTCCACACACAACAACACACACACACAACACCACACCTCTCCTCCTCACACACCCACACCCACCCACACTCCACACACCCACTCACACACCCAACTCACACACACATCACACACTCACACACACACATCCCAACACCACTCACTCACACACGCACACACACACTCACACAAACACACAAACACACACACAAAAACACACACACACACACACTCTCACTCCACACACAAACACCCAACACACACACACACACACACTCACTCACACATACATACACACACACAAACACACACACCCACCACACACACACACTCACACACACACACACTTCATCACACACCCACCACCCACAACACACACACACAACACACACACCACACACACACAACACAACACACACACTCACCAACACACACAAACACACACACAAACCCACACACACAAACACACACACACACACACTCACTCACCCACACAACTCACCCACTCCTCAACACACAACACACAAACGCACTTCACACACACACACACTCTCACCACCACACACACACCAACACACACACCAACACACACTCACTCAACACACACACACTCACTCACTCACTCACTCACTCTTTCTCTCACACACACACACACTCACACCACACACACTCACACACACACTACACCAAACACACACACACACAAACACTCACACACACACACTCTCACACACCACACACACACACACTCACACCACCCACACCTCACTCACACACACACACACACACAAAACACACACACAACACACACACACACACACACACCCTCATACACACACACACACACACACACTTACTCACACACACCCACACAAACAACACAAACACAACACATCACTCACACACTCACTCAAACATGTCTGTGTTTATATAAATCTAGTACACTGGAGGTCTGTTTACAATTTCAATTACCAATAAAACATCCTCGAAGTGTCTCAAATTGGCCATTTTTGGGGCTGGAGAAATAATAAAAAATTAATAAAATATTTAGAAGTCATATAAATATAGTTATTTCTAGTTATTCTCACCTCTAAAATATTTAAATGATTTGAAATGTATTAAATTGATCAAAAAAGTTAAAAAATAAAATATATAATTCTTTTTTAATAAATTATTGGCCAAAAAGTGCAAGAACGCTGAATTTTTAGTGCATGAATAAATCGAGTACACTGGATTTGTTTGAAATGTATTTGAACTAACAGCTTCTGAGAGTCTAAAATTGTCATTTTTGAGACTGAAAATAAATAAAAATTAGAAGTCACAAAAATATAGTAATTTCTAATTATTCTCACCTCCAAAAGGCTGAAATTGTTAAAAATGTTCTACATTTATCAAAAATAAATTGTAATGAATATTATAGTGTGTTGTTATTATAAACATCTTTGAGGAACGCATTGCAGTAAATGCACGGCAGAATGCTTGTGTAAGACCCGAGAGTCAGACTGCAGAGGTGAAGGGCTGTAAATGCAAATGTTCGAGCACTAATGTGAGATAATCCAGTGAAGTACGCTGCGTTACGAGCGTCTGAGATGTT